>CM042180.1:17638374-17696609 GCA_023376005.1 Doryteuthis pealeii
AAGTCTAAAACCGCATGTGCTCGTTCAGGGGCAGTAAGGAAAGAGAGAGGGAAGCATTTGAATCAGCCGCTTATATACCAGAGGTCTCCTAGTGGCCACACACGGCAACACAGCGGGAAGATAACTCTTCCAGGCAAAGGAAGATAATCCCCTACAAGGGTATATAACAGTGCTGTGATACAGTAGTACTGGTACAGCCACAGCTTGGAAGAATTCCCATTTTATTTTATGAGAGATCAGATTTCCATATGATCGATAAACTTAATAGCAGTCAATGTGTTATATAATTCATGGGTAGTCTATGAATTGTGTAAGTAGTGTAGTTAGAAAATTTGAATTGAAGTTCAGAAGATTCAAATAATGGGGGTTAAGTGGAAAATTACTGTCAGCTGTTATAGTTATGATTAGCATGTGGTAACCTCTACTTGACCCCTCAAAACACACAATAGAAGTGTTGGGATTGTCTGCCCTTTGCCTGGAAGAGTTATCTTCCCGCTGGGTTTCCGTTTCCGACCACCAGGGGTCTGTAGTATTTAAGCACCTGATTCAAACTCTCTCATTCTCTTTTCTCCTTCTTCTCGGACTGGACGACATGGGTTAGACATTTGTGTCTACACCTCACCCTCGTAGGGGTCTCTATCCCCCATGCACGGACTAAGTCAGTAAGTGACTTCAATCTTATGGACTATCCATAACTCCTTCTATATTTTATATGTACATTTAGGTATCTCTTTTATACTTAAATATTGTATTTCCATTCATGAATGTATCCTTTTATTATATCTTGTTTCCTTGTATGTGTATTTCATGTTATATGTTATTCCATGTGCCTGTAATAAAGTCCATCTTGTTATGTGTTTAACACCCTTGTCGAAGTTTGTTCGTTTCAACAAGTTATAACATTATTATAACCTTGAACCTTACAAGTGGTGACTCCGATGTGATCTTACAGAAGGCATGAGACAGAAATCAGTTTTTTAGTTAAGCAATTTGCCGGCCAACAGTGAGTGGGAGTGGGACAAAGGTTGACTCTCAAGATGCCGGCTTCTCATCCGCGCAGTTTCAAGAACCCTTTGGTTTGGGATTGTTTTTAATAAAGAATATAAAAAAACAAGTCTTTTTTCATTAATCAACAAGAAATGAGAAAAGCCTATCAGCCCGAACAAAGAAGTAGAATCAGCCCAAAGGAAGATGGCGGCCGACGAAGTAGTAAAGTAGAGAAAAGTAGAAGAACCAATCCATCATCCCCTCATCTCCTACTCTGTCTGTCTGTCTGTCTGTCTGTCTCTCTCTCTCTCTCTTGCCATTTATTAAGAGATATTTCGTGACTCTTGAAATTTCCCGGTGGTAAGTAAGTAATTTCAGATGAAAGAAGACGAGAACAACAATTTAAATTTAATAAACATATATTCAAAGGGTACAAAAAGAGTTGCAAATTTGTGGCATTTGCTAGCCAGACTTATCTTGCTATGGGTGAGGTAAAGGTAAAGGTGAGTACTGGAATATTACTCCACTCGCTGGTTGACAAGGTGAAGGGCGCAGGATGAAACCACTCGCTGTTTAACAAGGTAAAGGAAGTGCTTGAAAAACATGTCTCGCCTGTTGAATGCTCATATGATAAGTGACTTTCTTTCAAGGGGTTTAATTTAGGCGCCAATATGGTATATTGGCGATTCGCCCTCTGGTGCCAACACACTCACACACACACACACACACACATACATATATATATATATATATATATATATATATATATCGGATGATATTAGACTCATCCGATATATATATATATATATATATATATATATATATATAACAATTTGAAGATAATCTAACACTAAAAGATAACAACATATCCAATTCTTTCCAATATAAATGTATCTAGCCTTATTTCACAAATAATAATAATAATAATAATAATAATAATAATAATAATAATAAGAAGAAGAAGAAGAAGAAGAAGAATGTTTTCTTTTTCCACGGTTTTACTTACTGCCATTATTATTATCTTTATTAGATGACTATCATGATTTACCCGCTAACACCCAACCGTATACATGCACGCACACGCATGAATACGCATCGAAATATAAGCATATGATTACCAAAGAATAGGAAAAACCCAGACATATTAACACACGCACATTAATCCTCATGAGAAGATATTTTGCCGGATGTACACTGAACCTCACGCATGCGCACATATTTTGATTCAACATATTTGATTCAACTATAATTTTTCCAATATTATATACCCGAGATGAACGGCTATATAACAAGTGCTTTTCCTATCCATATGTTGGCATCACTTTCTGTAGATGAGATATTGCTACCTAGGTACTGACTTACTAATTTCAGAGTGGAGAGTCACTGTGGTATAGTAGGTAACATACTGGACTGCGATATTGTAGTAAGCAAGTTCAAACTTAAATTATGCTATTACATTCATTTTCAGACTAATACCCTTTGGAAAGGCATGAACCCCTCATCCCCCTAACTATGGGTTAAATAGTACTGTAAGATTCAAAGGTTATGACAAAGTCATAACTCGTTGCAACGCAAACAAACTCCGACAAAGGTTGAGGGACAAAACATTTACTAGGTATACAGCACATGGATATGACGAGATACATAAAGTACATAGATACATATACAAGGGTAGAGATAATGACACATTCATGAATGGTAAAATACAAGATATTTAGGTATGAAAGAGATACCTAAATGTACATAAAAACGTAGTTACGGATACATGACTAAAGGATAGTCATATATCGTATAAGAGACTTACTAGCAGTGAGTGGCCAGTGTTAAAGGCCGAAGCCCCAACGAGAAAGGGGTAGACCGTGTCTAACCCATGTGGTCTCGTAGTGAGGAAAGAGAAAAGAGAAAGAGAAATTCAAAACAGCCGCTTAAATACACGAGACCCCTAGCGGGAACCAGCGACATTAAACGGGCAGACAACTCCCCAGGCAAATAAGAAAATAACCCCCCACAGTACCATTAATGTTCTTCTACAAGGCTTACTTTGGCATTAAATAATCCATAAATGCTAATATTGGTTGTGTGGTGAGAGGGGACTTGAAAAAATATTTACATGAGGGACAAGGTGCTGCCTGGCGAGGCGGGGGGGGGGCTTCCTGGAACTGAACTGATTTGTTCTACCTTGCTCAACACAGGAATGTGCCAAAACAATAATAGTGATATCTTTATTCACGTTCGCTCCAATCATTATATTTTTTCAAGGGAGATAATTATTAAATGTTAATAATAAGTTGCTTCCTCTTTTTTTTTTCTTTCTTTCTTTTTATTATTCATAATATAAAATAAGGTAATAGCTCGAAATTGATATTAATGTTCGTCCAAGCAGCCATTAATTAAAAATCTATATATAAAAGATATAACTTAAACTTACCGTTTTTATTTATTAAACTTTGGCTTAGTCTGTCCCACACACACCAGTCACTTAAATTGTCACCCATCCAAGTATTGATCAAAATAATGGCTGCTGCTTAACTTCAATGATCTAACGGGAGCACGTGACTAAACGTCGCATAACTTACGTCAAATTCTAATTTTTCTGTAACTGATTTTAAAATGTCATTTTTTTCTTTAAATAAACATTTAAAATCAAAAGAAACCTGGTGCATGATTTTTTTTTAAATAAAAAATAATTGCCTTTTAAAAAATTGAAAATACATATTATTAAATAATTGATTGATATTTAATTCAATAATATTTATTTGATATATCAATAATACTTAATTATTATTAAAAAATATATTAACTAATTCAAAATTTAAAAAATATTTATAAAAAAAAAAAAAATTCACTGCGTAATCAAAAAGAAAAGATAAATCAAAATAAATAAATACTTCCAAGCGGGTTCGAACCTAGTTAATAACTTTTTATTTATTTATTTATTTATTTGTTTTTTAGCTATGAATTAAATTTTTTTTTTTTTAAGTCAAACACTGGAATAAAAATACAGATGATTTTTTCCAGGGGAAAAACACGCATTTAAAATTATTTTTTTTTTATTATGTAACAATGAAAAAAAGTAATGCAAGATTTGTTTTCCAGTCAAATAAATATTACCCCCCCCCTCTCAAACTACCAAGAAGTTTTAACGTTTTGGCATTTCGAATTTTAACCAATCAGAATCAAGCTCATCGCGTGCTGCGCAGCACTTTGGCGGTAAAAATGGATGCTTTGTAAACTAGTTATGTTGCTGTGTTAGTAACTGTTTTCTATTTCCGTGGGTTTTTTTCACTTCTACTGGAGACTTTCTGTTCAAAATTGAGGTATGTTTTTAATTTTTATTTCCCTCGGGAACAAATCGGTGAATTCTGATCTTTGATTTAATTAAAAGTTTGGGGTTAATTTCATTATTTTGAGGGACAGGGTAGACCTGGTCTTTGATTTTAGATTGAAAAAAAAAATATCAAACGCTAATTGAACCGACCAAAAAAATATTGTTTATTTTTTAATTTAATGTCTGTTGTTTCTTTTCTAAGTTTATTATTTGTTTTAGTTTATTTTAATAAATAAATGATTGTTATTATTATAAGATATGATTATAAAAAATTGTGTTTGTCTTTTTTTTTTAATCCACGTTCTTATTTATGTTAAAGTTTTGCTTGTAATTTAAAAAAAATAAATGTTACTTCTTTCTCTAACTTAAAAATTGTTGTTACGATTTTCTAACAAATTTTGTAAATTTTTACAGTTAAATATTTGAAAATGAAAACTTTAATGTTTTTAAATTATCATTTTTAAATAGATCCACATTGCTCAGCGATTTTTTAATTTTTTATAGCTTTATTTTAAATCTTATTTAGATAAACTAGAATTTAATCAAATTGTGATAATAATTCTATTTTTTTCTGTTATTTTTTATTAAATATATTAAGTTCGTTTTTAAATAAATTACTATTTTTTTCTGTCTGTACATAATTTAAGGTTTCTCTTATTCATTACTTTTATTTTATTTATTTATTATTTTTAAAATTGATTTTAATTTTTCCTATAGATTTGAAAAGATTAAAAATATCTTGAATTAAATATAATCCAAATTTACTGTTATTTAACAATTTATTTACACCTGGTTTTTACTTTTTTTAAAGATTTTATTTACCCTTTTTTTAATCAAGAAAAAATTGTCAGTAATCGACACACATGGGTGTTGAATTTGTTGATTGGTAAACTAACCAGAATAATAAATAAAAATATAGTCATAATAAACACTAGTAAATGTTATTTCATTATTATTATTATTACTACTAATAATAATAATACCACTAATTTGTTTCTTAAAAGAAAAAGAAAATTCAAGAAAGTTCGAATTTTTTGTCAAAAGAAAAGTAGGTATATTATATGTGTGTGTATAATATGTGTGTGTATAATATATATGTATGTGTGTGTGTAAGATAATCCAATTGACTGATAACTAAGAGATGGGATCATCAAAATCTCACTGTACATCCAATACTGTATGCTCTTGTAGGTGCAAACATATATACTCATACAAGGGTTTTTATAAATCCCTAAAAAGAGCTCAATGTATAATAATCAAAAAATTAATTATATACACAGTAATATTTAACTTTCAAAGAAAGAAAAACTTAAACTGTCATCCTGTTATAATTTTATTTCGACCAGAAACTCAAAATGAGTCTAGCCTCTTCAGACAGATTTTACATATATCATTCATATATATATATATATATATATATATATATATAAATATTATATTGTGTGTGTAGAAAAAAAAAAAAAAACATTACTGCAAAAAAGATGAATTCATTCATGATGGTGTAGTCGATTTCATCATCCAGAGCAGTTCATCTTTTTTGGAATACTTTGTTTTTATTTTCTACATATTGTCAGATTTATTTTCATATTTCACTCGCAAACACATATATATATATTTCAAAACATGTTTTTGTTTTTTATTTTAAGATCTTTTTTTTTTTTAATATATACTACAACCTTAAAATATCCGATATAGTATTTAATAAATAAATAAATATTATTCATTTTTAAAAACTTGGTAAAAATGAAAATTTTGTGGGCAACTATGTTAAAATATTTATTGTAGAGACCAATTTGGAAAAATGGATAATGCTACCATTTCTCCATAGTAAAATGTTTTGTAGGTTATTACTGCTCTAGTGAGATTGATCCTCACTTGGTGTCATCTACTTGTGGTCTTGTGCAATACAAAGCTTATGAAATATATTAGAAAGACTAACAAAATTAAATAAGAACACCTATAAAAAGATTACATTTATTTTAAATATATTTTAAGTCATTTCTATATAAAATCATTCATAGGATTGATTTTAATACATTGGAGAATAAAACAATAATATTAGAGATCAATAACACCAAGTAATTATTTATTAAACTTGGTTTTGTTAAAACCAGTATGCAAGTCATTAGGTTCCTTATTTATGGAGCTATAGCTTGTTTTGCAGTTAATTATGATTGAAGTGAAATAGGTTCTCACTGGGTGCCCAACATTTTGTCCTCGTACTAGACTAAGCTTAGGACCTTATCATGGAGCAGTGGTTAGTAAGTTTGTTGGTTGGAAGATAATAGTTAGTCATGGGAAATGGACTTGTTGACCCAAGTTTAAATCCTGGACAAAGCTACAGTTCACATAGCACTAATACCCTTGGGAAAGGTATGAATCCAACTACTTTCCCTCCAGCAATGGGTAAACAGTAGGATAGTCTAGAAGGAAAACTCTGAATTCAAACCTGTTAAACTCTGCTTGGGGTGGTCACTACTAGAATAGGCCCAATCCTAATTAGTGATCTATTTCACTAATTAAAAAGAATATTAAGAATTTTTAAAAATAGTATTACTACTATAACAGGTTTGATTCTCACTGGTCGCTCAACATCTTTTTATTAGTGAATTTGATTTTCTTTGTTATGTTGTTTTGTGTCATACTCTACTAAGTTTGATGAAATAATTAGGTTATCTTAGAGCAAGAGCAGTGGTTATTAAGTTGTTGTTTTTTTGTGCAAACTTATTACTGGGCCTCTTACATGTGTGGCCTTAAGCCAGACTTTATATTAGCCATAGATAATTAGACCCCTAACAATTTTATAATTAAAACTGACCAAAATAACATTTTTTAGATAAGTAAAGTAAGTAAAGTCGTCGGGGCGGCCTAAAGTCGGTATCAGCCAGTCAGCGAGGGAGTCTATCCCCTTTTCAATAGCGCTAGACCAAGGAGATGGTTTTAGCATCTGAGGTGGAGCGCCACACCTACCATCAGCTCCTTACTTTACCGCACAGATCCCTGTGCTACTCATACGCTGAGTTGGCGGGGACCGGTATCGAACTAGGAACCTTGTGGTTTCTAGTCGAACGCTCTACCGACTGAGCTATTACTGCTACACCTTTATATTTACTGCTACAGATTTTCAATGTTATAGAGGTTGGTCTTAGATAATACCTAATTATATCTGTTTTGAATGTATAATGTTCCACTAAAAATAATAAAATCCTGGTTCATTTGATTTAAAAGAAAATTAATTCAGAAAAGAATTGTTATTCATGGCCACAAGGTTCCGGGTTCGATACCGGCCCTCACCAACTCAGCATATGAGTAGCACATGGACCTGTGCGGTAAAGTGGGGAGCTGATGGTAGGTGTAGCGCTCCACCTCATGCAAAAAAAAAATCTCCTTTTTCTAGCACTAGTAAAAAGGGGATAGACTCCCTTGCTGTCTGGCTGATATTTATGGCTTATACTATCTCATTTTAACACCTTGCCATGGAGCAGGGGTTAAGCTTGTATTGTTATAAGTTGTTAATGTAGTGAGTTCAGTCCTCACTGGGTGCTTGTGCCAGACTAAACAAAGGTTAGTAGTATGTGTCATTGGGTACTTTTACTAAATAAGCTTTTTTTCTTCCTTTTTTTTTTTAGGTCATTACTACTCTAGTGTAGTTTTTCTTTCATAAAAATACCCCGACCTTTTGAACTTTGAACCTTACTCTGTAAAGCAAGAATTCAAGAAATTTAGCATATATTGACCTGATCGAGATCTCCTCCAGACAAAAATTCAATTTTTAATTGTATAAACTAGCAAGAATCCCCGCCCTCTGCTGGCCTTAAGTATTTAAGTTTTAATGTAATGAAATATATCAAATTAGAAAGACTAACAAAATTAGATAAGAACTTATAAAAAGATTACATTTATTTTAATTATATTTTAATTGGTTTCTATATAATATCATTCATAGGATTGATTTTAATACATTAGAGAATAAAACAATAATATTAGAGATCAATAACAAGAAATAATTATTTATTAAACCCGGTTTTGTTAAAACTAGTATGCAAATTAACTACACTATATATTATGTGAACCTTCATTTCTTAGTGATATATAGTTATTTACTAAGTTTATCTTAGATGTGGCACAAGGCCAGAAGCATGGGGCGCCCAGTGAGAATCGAACTCACTAACCATTACATCACGTGAGGTGTCTTAGTGATATATAAGACACATTGCATGATTTTAAACGCCCTAATAAAATGAGCTGTTTTGAGGCAAATCTAACTCAGATTTTCATAGACACATTAACAGATAAGATTTATTCTATGTATTAATTAAGGATTTTTAAAAAATAGTCATTGATAAAATTATGCAATTCCTGGAGGTATTGTGACGTAAACAGTGGGATAGTTACATTCAGACACCAAATCTCCATTATAATAAGATTGTCTTAACTAAGCAATTTTGTTTTGCTATCCTCTATAGATGCTCAAGCTCTATTATAATATGATAATCAAACTTGATATAACATTCCTGTTATCTTTTTAAAACAAGTCATAAACTGAACTTTTGAGTTCACTTGTTAGTAAAGAGTTTTGACTCTTTTCCTTTCTTTTTATTTATTTTTTTTATTTTCCTTTCAAAATGACAATAAACAGAAAATATTTTTGCTTTCAGCAAAAAAAAATGTAAAGAATCTAAATAATTTTGAACCGGATTCAAATTGAATGGATTTTGTTAATAGTAGTAGTAGTTGTAGTAGTTGTGGGTGATCTCAAGTTCAAAGGTCTGTACCCAGATCTGGGTGCTGGCCTGAACAATAGGGTAGGTAGATTTTAGAACTGTAATGTCTCCCATGTGGTGAAAGTTGCAAATATTATTATAATGGAGATTGTGTGTTGTCTGTAACCACAATTATATTACTACCCAAGTCACAGTTCCCTTAGTTATTTACATCACATTCTCTATGATTTTATTTTTTATTTAAACCTCAATTATTAACCGCCCTCTCGCCTGGGGCATTAGAATGCACCTCTGCAGAGGGGTAAAACTCCCCCACTGGGGCCACCTGTTGGCCGTGGGTGGCAACCCGTGATGCTTAAGGATAGAGCCCCGGTGGATGAGCAGTTCATGACTTGCAATACTCCACTTTGGCCCTATCTTGGTCTAGACGGGCGGTCGAAGAGGCCCCCTCCGATCAATCGGCTGGTCACATCAAGCCCTAGAACCTATATGATATTCCCAACCCTATTTCTCTTATGGCAAGCCCCAACCCCTTTTTATCATATGGGTGCTAGAAGGTGGTGACTGAGGGTCTACATGTCCTGGGAATGACGTTAAACTCTATCTGATGGTGAGGTTCCAGTTTTGGAGGTTTGGGGAATATGGAGCACCCCTTCATCACCATTGCTCCCTGGTTCACTCTGACCCGGAGAGGTAGTACCTGTTAGGGTCCCATTTATGGGTTAAATAGACAAACATGAGTTGATAAACAAAATTGTATTATCCATTAAGAATTGATTTATTTCAAAACTTTATCAGCATTAAATAACCCACTGAGGTTGATATGCCACAAAACAAACCAAACCAAACATTAATAAAACTGTTTCACATTATCAATACTGTTGACAATATCTATGTACTAATAACATGCAATTGTATTTATATATACAACAAAATAGCGGTTTACAGTGTGAATGGGAAGGCTAATTTGCATATTGATATTAAAAATTTGATTTTAATAAATATGTGCTTAGTATTATTAATTTCTAATTGTTTGTTTTTATATTAATGAATATGAGCAAAGGTCTCGGGGATAAATCTTAAAAGAAATCCATTAACAAGAAGAAATAACTGTAATGTTATTCTTTACTTCCTATCTTAACTAAATAGTTAAATTAGGAAAATTTAGCAATGAAAGATGGGAGTTAAGGAAGAGTAAGTTTAAGTTGTTCTTTTTTTTATTTTATTATACTTCCCTCTGTTTCAAATCTTTTTATCTGCGTTCTTATTTAGTTTCATTTCTAATTTGATATAATATTTTATAACATTAAAACCTAAATACTTGCACCCAGCAAAGGGTGCATATATAATTGCTAGTTACCAAAGAATTACCACACAAAATATTTTTCTTCAAAATTTTACCTTCGTTTGAGGAAATAGATTTCAATCTTTTAAAATGTTATCACTATTACAGCTATTAGGTAAAAATCAGAGGTGTAGGCGGTGACGGGAGACTTATTTTCAATTTGAATTCTAGTTATATTTTATTCGTTTTGTTTAAAATGACAAACTTTTCTGTTTTAAATATTGAAATTGCTAAATTTTCTAACAAATTTCTAGCCTAAATGTTGCGAAAACAAGGATTTTTTATGCATTTTAGCGGACAATCTTTGATGTTATTTCCTCAAACAATGGTGCAAGTATTCATTATTTCAACACAACTTTCACTGTTTGAGAGAATTTGATATTTAAAAAAAAAAGTGAAAAATCAACCTACCCTAATGGACAGGGTTGTCCACATCACCCATCATCATTTATTAGAGGGCACAGAATCCCCAATATGCACTACATACCAAGAGAGATTTACAGTGAAGCATGCTGCTAGAGTGTGTAGACTTTGATCTAGTGCAAACAAAATACTACCAAGCAAGTCATTTGAAAAAACTTTTCACAAAAATAAGACTATTCAGGATTTTACATTTCCTCAAAGAAGTGGGATTGTACTCAAAAATATGAGTAATTGAACTATAGTTAAAATATATACATATATACATTTGTTTTCTACCAAACTATCGCTACAAATCCGAAACTTAGTCGTCATTAAATGATTCACCGAGGTTGATATGCCATAAAACAAAATAAACAAACATGCAGCAAATTTCCCAATTATTGTCAACTCATCTTTTATTAAATTGAGTAAAATGAAAAAGTTGCAGGTAGTCTGAAAACTGAACTCAACTACAGTAGTAATAACCTGAAAAATAGTTACTAACCTTTAATTCTTCTAAACCAAGCATACAAGGATTTTATTATTTCTACTGAAATATTATACATTCAAAATGGATGCTATTAACAGCAATGCTGATAGGTACGCCACTGACGCAGAAAAATCGTATCCATGCGTCCCAGTTTTTTTGTTTTTTTTTTGTTTTGTTTTTTTTTCTTCCCCCACCATTGCCAGCTAACTGTAAATATATTTCAATATTTTCTTGGAAACAAATTACACTTAGCTCAGTCGGTAGACAATCCGACTAGGAACCACAAGATTCCGGGTTCGATACCGACCCTCACCAACTCAGCGTTTGAGTAGCACAGGGATCTGTGCGGTAGAGTAAGGAGCTGATGATAGGTGTGGTGCTCTATCTCAGATGTTAAAATTATCTCCTTGGTCTAGCGCTAGTAAAAAGGGGATAGATTCCTTCACTGTCTGGCTGATAACGACATTAGGCCACCCCAACGACTAGTTGTTCATAGATTTTAAAAAAAAAAAATTCTGCAATTTATTAAGAAACTTTAGTTGGGACCCATCAAATTTCCTGGGGACTCCTTCAAATCAAGGCAGTGCGTCCCAGGACGTACTTAATCAAAAAGCTATCAGAATCACTGTATTAATTTTAATTAGTATTTTCATACATTTTGATTAGTATTTTCATACATTTTGATTGCTTTTTAATGACACTCAATCATCAGTCTACAATCTACAACAGAAAGGAAGTGAATCTGTCGTTTAAATTTAAACCATGCATTACCCTTATTCAGGGAGTGCTTACTTTGGTTAGATGTGTGAACCAGCCGATCAATCGGCTGGTCATGTCAAGCCCTAGCACCTATATGATTGTCCCAACCATATTGCCTTTATGGCAAGCCCCAACCCTTTTTATTGTAAAAGGCGGTTGCTGAGGGTCTTATTGTCTTGGGTATGACGTTAAACTCTGATGGTGAAGTTCCAATTCTGGAGTTGATCACCATTACTCCCAGGTCCACTCTAACCCAATTAAAATCCCATCTATGAGTTAAATATAAAAAAATGAGATTAAAAAAGTGTTTAAAAAAAAATTGAGTGCCCATCAAGAAAGATTAGAACAAAACGTCTTTGGCATAAAGGTGCAAAAACACCAGGTATTGACTTAGTCATTATCATCAAAAATTCATATTTTTGGCAAAGGTCATGATTTTAGAACTCTTCAGCTTTGAGAGGTGAGATTTATCATCATCATCATGTCGCGCATACAGCACGGGTATCCATGACAATCTCTCGCCAACCTTCCCTATCATTCATTAAACCTGGGAGCTCCTCTGCGGAGCAACCAGCATCTTCGCATAGTTGGTCAATGTAAGTCCTTGCTGGGCGCCCCATACTTGCATGTCCATGTGTTGGCTTGCACAGGAGAACGTCGCTTATGAGTTCATCCTTGCTTCTCCAGCAGTGTCCTGCATGCCTTGTCTGTCTCACTCAGATAGTTTGTGAGATGGGGGGCAGGTGACCGTACAGCTGTTTCCTTGTGGGGTACTGTTTCCACGACTTGTTCAAGACTGCACGCAGCATTCTTGTGCAGCTCCCATCTAGCTTATTCTCAAGACGCTTCGTTAGGGTCCAGGTGGTGCAGCCATATAGCAGCACCGACGCAACCACAGCCTGGAAGGACTGTCGCTTCAGCTTGTCAGGGAGATCGGAGCTCCATATGACTGATAATCTATTTGCTTTTGATAGTGCAATTCAATTCATATCATGAAGATCAGTAAGTGTTATAAATTTGAGAAAAAAAATGTTGATTTGACACGAAATCCCTCAATAGCAGATTTCTGTTTATTTAGCAATCTGCTCTCAAACATTTTCTATGATTTTCTATTTGAGTTAGTTGTCTGTCATCTTAGGTACACCTTCCCCATGCCAATAAGAGTTGTCAAATCTACCCCTTCTCATGTTATGAAACAAAACAAAAATTCCCAGTGTTCTGTGTGCAAGTTCATTTTCTATAATCCCAGTTACCCCTCTACCACAACTGGTCTTTGAAATGATCCAATATAGATTTCACTAATGTTCTTAATGTTTTTTAAATGCACTAGCAAAAATATGTGCCCTCTAGGCACCAGTATTTAAGTTTTAATATAATTAAATGTTATATGGAATTAGAAAGACCAATGAAATTAAATAAGAACACAAAAAGGATTACGCTTTTTTTTACTTTATTCTAATTGATTTCAATATAAAATTATACATATCATTGCTTTTAATACGTTTGAGAATAAAACAATGATATTAGAAATCAATAACACCAAGTAATTATTTATTAAACACAGTTTTGTTAAAACCGGTATGCAAATTATTCGCACCATATACTATGTAAACATTTATTTCTTAATAATATATAACACATATCGCAGGATTTTAAACACATTAATAATATGGGCCTTTCGGGGCCTGTGTTTGTTTATGTAAATTAACAGCGTTGATCCCAGGGGGCTATTCCCCCAGGCAACACCTGCCCCCTTGATTTAAAGGGGCAGGGCTGGGTTTATTGCCCACCGAAGGGGAATGCCGACGGGATCAACGCATTTTTTGTGCCTACCAGCCATGAGCTTCGGCTTGTGGGTGGTCCCACATTAATAGGGCCTTGTGCCCAACCCATACATGTGGGGTACATGGTAAATATGCACTTACAAGGAACATTTTATAAAACTTTGAATTAAAAACAATGTGCACCCACATAAAAATGTCCTTGTGTCACACCCTCATAAGTGGGATGAGAGGCAAATACCTTAATAATATGGATCTTTCGGGACCTGTGTCTGTTAATGATATTAATGGTGTGATCCCAGGTTGCCATCCCCCCAGGCAACACCTGCCCCCTTGATTTAAAGAGGCAAGGCTGGGTTTATTGCCCAGTGCCTGAGGGAATACAGTGGGGATCCATGCATTTTTTTTGTGCCTGAGATTCCATGTACTTTGGTTTGTGGTGACCCCATATTAATAGGACCTTGTATCTGACCCGCATAAGTGGAGTGCATGGTAAATACCACATTATTAACATGGGTTGTTTTGAAGCAAATCTAACTCAAAATTTCATAGACATCATTAATAAATAAGATACCAATTAAGATTAAATAATGATTATTTAATAACCATTGAGAATATAATGTAAATAACTAAGGGAATTATGATGTTTGTGGTGACATAGTTTCAGTTACAGACGGACACACAATCTCCATTATAATAAGATATAAAATTGGATTACTTTTACTAAATATTAAAGTATATTCTAATCTTATGGTCAGAGGTGAGGGTACAAATTACAAAGTTTTAGGAAATTAATTGGCCCCAAAAATTGTTCTGTTTCATACTGTAGAAAATTAATTTGCGGACCACATATTTTGTTATATAGCCATTCATCTCGGGTATATATATGGCGAGAGGGGGAGAGAGAGACAGGGTGAGGGGATGATGATTGGTTCTTTTAACTTTTCTCTGCTTTTCTACTTTGTCGGCCATTTTTCCTTTGGGCTGATTTCTCGGGGCTGATTCTACTTCTTTGTTCAGGCTGATTTCTTCCTTCCGAGCTGGGCAGTCTGTGCAGGACTTTGTTGTTTTTTGTTTTTTTTAATAAAAAGTAAAAAGTAAAGTCGGAGTGGCCTAAAGTCTGTATCAGTGAGGGAGTCTATCCCCTTTTCTCTAGCGCTAGACCAAGGAGATTATTTTAGCGTCTGAGGTGACACACCACACCTGCCATCAGCTCCTCACTTTACCGCACAGTTCCCTGTGCTACTCATACGCTGAGTTGGCGAGGGCCGGTATCGAACCAGGAACCCTATGATTCCTTGCTGAACACTCTACCGACTGAGCTAAACTGGCCTTTTATAAACCGGGGATGTTATAGCCTTTATTAAAAACAACCCCAGCCCAAAAGGATTTCTAACCATGTTGATGAGAAGCGGTATCTTGAGTGAGGGACACCTGTGTCAGCTCCTGCTGACTGGTTGGCCGGCATCTAACTGAAAAACTGATTTCTGTCACACACTTCTATTGATGCGTTTCGGAAGGGGTCAAGTAGAGGTCACCATCTGCCAGTCATAATGGTCCACTAACTTTCCAAGCAACTCTCCAATTTGAATTTCCATAACTTCAATTCAAATTCTAATCTCACAATACCATCAGGAAATGCGTAAGTTTATCGATAAGTATTTAATTTATAGTCAATCATTAAATAAATTTTATTTATTAACAATGTCTCTATGAAAATCTTAGATTTACCTCAAAACAGCCCATGTTATTAGTGCATTTAAAATCCTGCAATGTGTCTTAGATCTCACCAAGAAGTAAAGGTTTGCATAATATATGGTGTGGTTAATTTACATACTGGTTTTAACAAATAATTATTTGGTGTTATTGATCTCTAATATTATTGCTTTTAAAATCAATTATTAAAATCAATCCTATGTATGATTTTATATAGAAACCAATTAAAATAAATATAATCTGTTTATATCTGTTCTTATTTAATTTTGTTAGTCTTTCTGATCTAAATATTAATACTCTTGTTCCTTAATCTTCTGACCGTTATCATCCTGCAACACCCTCTGGTTAAAAATGAGTGTCCAAGATGAAATGCAAAAATGTAAATCCTGATTAGCTGGTGTCAGTTAATCACTGAATTCTTATTTTTTTATGAGTGCTGTCACCTCAGCTAAATAATGGACCATTCTATTTTTATGAAAAAGAAAGGGAAGAAAAAAGGACATGCTACACAGAAAATATAATAAGAAAGAAAAAAGAAAGAGTAGGGGAAAGATAAAGAGAGGGGGGTGAGTGCGTGGAAGCGATAACGGTAATTGAACATAATGAAAAGATTAAAAGAAGAAAAATAACAGTGAGAGAGATTCTTATACTTTTTACATATTGAACTATTTACCAATTGCTCTTAAGTAAACATATTAAAAGTTGAAATGACTAAATTATCATACTGTGGTATATCCATAGGTCCCACTAGGTTAATATATTTCATTACATTAAAAATTAAATACTTACTCGATTTTGGAACTGTAACATTTCCCATGTGGTGAAAGTTGCAAATTAACATAAAGAATTATCCCACAAAATATTTTTCTTCAAAACTTTGCCTTCATTTGAGGAAATAGATTTCAATCTTTTAAAATGTTATCCCTGTTACAGCTTAATTAATGAAGTAAAAAGCAGCATATTAAAGGTGTCGTGATGATGGAGGATATTTTAAATTTTAATTATAGTTATATCTTATTCATTTCATCTTAGTAAAATAAATTTCTGTTTTAAATAGGGAAGTTGCTAAATTTTTTAACCAATTTCTGGGCCAAATGTTGCAAAAACAGGATTTATTTAGTGCATTTTAACCGACAATCTTTGATGCTATTTTCTCAAACAAAGGTGCAAGTAAGAGATCTAGTTTTTGGTATCTGTATACCAACACATTAGCTTTCACTGTTTGAGAGAATTTGATATTTTAGAAAAAGTGAAAAATCAACCTACCCTCAACGATGTTGGTAGTTTTTTAATTTAGTGCGTCCTGGGACACATGAATTCATTTGAATGAGTCCCTGGGAAATTTGATGGGTCCCAACTAAAGTTTCTTAATAAATTGCAGAGTTTTTATCTATGAATAATAAAGCCATCTAACCCCTACCTTGTACCTCATATAGTGTAATTCGTTTCCAAGAAAATATTGAAATGTATTTGCAGTTAGCTGAAAATGGTGGGAGAAGAAAAAAAAAACACTGGGACACATGGATATGATTTTACTGTGTCCTTTTAGATTTTTTATGTGTCAGGGACGCAGAACACGTACCTATCAGCATCTGTATTAATATTCATTATACCAACACATAACATTCGCTGTTTGAGAGGATTTTTGAGGGAAATAAAATTATACCATAGAATATAGACATGAACTTAATCAATACCATACAACATGATTCCCAATGACATATTGTTAAAACCAATTACTAAAAAGTATAAATATGAATACACAACATATATTACTTCCTAACCGTTAGGCATGACATAACCCCCAGATGAGTTGATATGCCGTTAGAATCAATAAACCAACTAACCAACCAGAATTTGATTATTTTTTTTTATTTTTTATTTTTTTTAGTTGCTGAAGAGGGACCAAAAACAAGCGAGTTCACCGTCTTCTCACAAGACGGACTTTCTTTTGGTCAACACATTCTTCGTCTTCGTCTAGCAGCTGGAAAATCCGTAGTCATAGTCGAAATAATCTTTAGCAGTTCAAAATCGCATTTCCTATTTAATTTTGTTTCTGTTGGACTAAAATCCATTTCTTTACTGGGTCGTTTGCTGCTGACGCTGACCCACCAGTGTTCGACTCACCTGTCATTTATGGACACATTTACCCAAACATCTGGGCACATCAGTTGAACCTCGCGACCGTCCAGTGCCCAAATCACATTTGTTCTTGCATGCAGGAGGATGCGAGTTTGATCCCGGCAGGCAAGACAATGTCTTGCTCTTTTTCCTTTCTCGTTCTCCGTCACAAAAATCAACCTACCCTAGAGCATATTCTTGCTATTTAAAAAAAAAAAAATTAGTTGTGATGTTTTAATCTTTTTATTTATTTATTTATTTTTTTTCATTTTTTTTTAATTCTCATTTCTTTCTTTCTTTCTTTTACTCTCTCTCAGTTCAATTTAGGATTGGAAGAAGTATGAAGACTGGTTCAACCCAACCTCTGAGTGGCTGTATGTAACCCATAATGAAAACAGGCAAAGTTGTTAAGGAAAATCAACCACGGCCACTTCCAATTAGTGGAAATAAAACATCAGGTAAGTCTAGGAGATGTTATAATTTATACATTTATATATCTAGAGTTAAGCCCTGTTGGCTGGGTCTTTAGAATACACCGACTGCACCTTTGCAGAGGGGTAAGACTCCTCCAATGGGTAGCAACTCGTGATGCTTAAGGATGGAACCCAGATGGCTGAGTAATCTATGATATGCAACACTCCACTTAGGCTAGACAGGCGGTCGGAGAGGCCCCCTCCAATCAATTTGCTGGTCAAGTCAAGCCCTAGCACCTATATGATTGCCCCAATCCTACTACCCTTATGGCAAGCCCCAACCCTTTTTTTTATTATATGGGTGCTAGAAGGTGGTGGATTTAGAACTCTATCTGATGGTGAGCTTCCAGTTCTGGAAGTCTGGGAAATGTGGAACACCCCTTCATTACCATTGCTCCCTGGTCCACTCCAACCTGGAGTGGTAGTACCTGTTAGGGTCCTATCTATTGGTTAAATAGAAAAATGTGTTTATAAAAAGAATTGAGTATCCATTAAGAATGAATTTATTTCAAAACTTTGTCGGCATTAAATGACCCACTGAAGTTGATATGCCGTAAAACAAACCAAACCAATATCTAGTTTATTTCTTCTATTTATTGGCCGGTATGGCTTAGTGAGTAGAGCACCCACCTAGGAATCACAAGGTTCCAAATTCAATGCTGGCCCCCACCATCTCAGTGTATGAGTAGCACAGGTTGGGTAGTCTCATCTGTGTGGTAAAGTGAGAAACTGACTGTAGGTGTAACGCTTCACCCCAGAAAAAACAACCCCCCTGGTCTAGTGCTATCTGTAAAGATTCGTGGAGTGATCAGTATCCAGCTATGTTGCAAGCTGAGTCTGTTCTAAGAATCCAGACTTGGTAGGTGGTTTAGATAGCAGGTTGGGCTATTGCACTTGTGTATCTGGGCAAGTTCACTTACTGGATTCTCATTGGCTGCTGGTTTTAAGGTGAACACTTTCATCCTGTTTCAAATCATTTTATCTGCATTCTTATTTAGTTTCATTAACCTTTCTAATTTAATATAATATTATATAATAACTTAAGTACTTGCACCCGGAGGGTGCATATATTTTATAGTAATACTTATTTAAGTGGCTTTATGTTGGCAAAATAAAAACAATCTTTTCATCTTATTGTCATTATTAGCTCCAAAAAAGTGGCAACTGTTGGAAAATGCTGGGAAATCAATTGTGATTTGTAAAGGAGGCTCAAAGGAAAATCTAAAAAGACAAGATGAAGGTAAATTTACTCTTCAATGAGGGGGATTTAAAAAAATAAAAATCCTTTTTCAAAAGGGAGAATTTGCTGAATTTAGAAAATGCATATGGTAGTGAATGTTTCCAGTGTTGCCTTACCCCCTGTCGTCCTTGCATTGAATTAGCATGTTTATGTATTTTTCCCCCATTCCTTGTTGAATTGTAAATTTGTCTGAGTCTTGTCTTTTTTGTTTTGTTTTGTTTTGTTTTTTTTCCCCCTTCAACTTGTCTGTAGGTTTCTGGTTTTTAATTTAGACTGGGCTATTATATGTATTTTTTTGGTTTTTAATTTAGACTGGGCTATTATATGTATTTTTTGGTTTTTAATTTAGACTGGGCTATTATATGTATTTTTTTGGTTTTTAATTTAGACTGGGCTTATATGTATTTTTTTGGTTTTTAATTTAGACTGGGCTATTATATGTATTTTTTTGGTTTTTAATTTAGACTGGCTATTATATGTATTTTTTTGGTTTTTAATTTAGACTGGGCTATTATATGTATTTTTTTGGTTTTTAATTTAGACTGGGCTATTATATGTATTTTGGTTTTTTAATTTAGACTGGCTATTATATGTATTTTTTTGGTTTTTAATTTAGACTGGGCTATTATATGTATTTTTTTGGTTTTTAATTAGACTGGGCTATTATATGTTTTTTGGTTTTTAATTTAGACTGGGCTATTATATGTATTTTTTTGGTTTTTAATTTAGACTGGGCTATTATATGTATTTTTTGGTTTTTAATTTAGACTGGTCTATTATATATATAATTTGGTTTTTAATTTAGACTCGGCTATTATGTATATATATATATATATATATAAAGCCTGATAGATAAATAAGACTTGTGAAAAATGGTTAATTTCAGGGAGGAGGAATTTAAAAATTTTTTTTTTTATATATATAAGTTTTCCCTGCTTATTAACAAGGGAATGTAAATCCGTATTTATTTCATGTCGTGGTTAGACATTCAGATGGATTGCATCTAGAAATCCGTATCGTTTGCACATGGAATGTAGAGACTCGGATCGTTTGCACGTGGAATGTAGAGACTCGGATCGTTTGCACGTGGAATGTAGAGACTCGGATCGTTGCACGTGGAATGTAGAGACTCGGATCGTTTGCACGTGGAATGTAGAGACTCGGATCGTTTGCACATGGAATGTAGAAGCCCGGATCGTTTGCACGTGGAATGTAGAAACCCGGATTGGTTGCATGTGGAATGGAGAAACCCGGATTGGTTGCATTTGGAATGTAGAAACCCGGATTGGTTGCATTTGAATGTAGAAACCCGGATCGTTTGCACATGGAATGTAGAAACCTGGATGCATTTAGAATGTAGAAGCCCGGATCGTTTGCACGTGGAATGTAGAAACCCGGATTGGTTGCATTTAGAATGTAGAAACCTGGATTGGTTGCATTTAGAATATAGAAACCCGGATCGTTTGCACGTGGAATGTAGAAACCCGGATCGTTGCACGTGAATGTAGAAACCCGGATTGGTTGCATTTGGAATGTAGAAACCCGGATCGTTTGCATTTAGAATGTAGAAACCTGGATCGTTTGCATTTAGAATGTAGAAACCCGGATCATTTGCATTTAGAATGTAGAAACCCGGATCGTTTGCACGTTGAATGTAGAAACCCGGATCGTTTGCACGTTGAATGTAGAAACCCAGATTGGTTGCATTTAGAATGTAGAAATCATGAAAAGTGCAGGGTTTCAAAAATGTTACAATTTGTTTTTATAGGATTTAACAAAAAAATGCTGCACAAATATACATTGTTTTTATGTTTTTATAATGTAAAAATAAGAAGAAAAAACTTTTCTTTTTCTCTTTTTCTTTTTTCTCTTTTTCTTTTTTCTCTTTTTCTTTTTTCTCTTTTTCTTTTTCTCTTTTCTTTTTTCTCTTTTTCTTTTTCTCTTTTTCTTTTTCTTTTTTTCTTTTTTTTCTTTTTCTTTTTTCTTTTTTTCTTTTTCTTTTTTCTTTTCTTTCTTTTTTTTTTCTTTTTTTTTTTTTTTTTTTTTTTCTTTTTTTTCTTTTCTTTTTTTTTTCTTTTTTTTTTCTTCTTTCTTTTTTTCTTTTTCTTTTTTTCTTCTTTTTCTGTTCTACCTTCATCAGGACATTATAATGAAAAAATAAAGCACTGTTTAGACAATTTTTTTCATCCTGATGTTTTTCATAAAGGTTTTTTTTTTTTTTTTTTTTTTTTTTTAAATGCTTCAACTTCGACTTCGTCTAAAAAATTAATTTTTCTTTGGAATTCTCGTTTTATTCTAATTTCTACATACTGTCAGATTTATTCCCATATTTTTACACACACACACACGTATCATGGATAGACCATTTATATCTAATTTAAAATAGCATGGACATGTAGCCAACAGCACCTATACAATTTTCAGACAAAGACTTGGTCTGAAGATAGCATAGGTGAGAAACTGTCAGTAACCAGGTGCCATTGACTATATATCCACGCTACTTTCATTTATATATACTAGCAAATATATGCACCCTCCGGGTGCAAGCATTTAAGTTTTATTGTAATAAAATGTTATGTTAACTTAGAAAGGCTAATGAAACTAAATAAGATGCCGATAAAAAGATTTGAAACAGAGGGGAAACAACTAAAACTTGCTTTTTCTTCACTCCAGTCTTTCATCGCTAAATTTTCATAATTTAACTATTTAGTTAAATTAGGAAGTAAAGAATAGAATTACTATTAATATTGTTAATAGATTTCTTTTAAAAATTTATTGGAGAGATTTTTGCTCATATTCATTAAGATAAAACCAAACAATTAGAAATCAATAATACTAAGCACATATTTATTAAAATCACATTTTTTATATCAATATGCAAATTAGCCTTCCCGTTCAAACTGCAAACCGCTATTTTTTGTATATATAAATACAATTGCATGTTATTAGTATGTAGATATGGTCAACAGTATTAGTAATGTAAAACAATTTTATTAATAATTGAGGTTTAAATATAAATAAAATCGTGGAGAATGTGATGTAGATAACTAAGGGAATTGTGACATGAGTAGTGATATAGTTTCGGTTACAGACAGGAAAACACACAATCTCCATTATAATAAGATATGTGTGTGTATTATTTTTAAAGATCTGTTATGTGGCTGTATTTAGTTGGTACATTTTTTTAAAAAGTTTTTTTATTTTTATTTGTCTTATATTTGTTTAACTTTGAAGATTAAGATATTAATAACTGTCAAATGATAGTTAATACATTTATTGAATTAAATTTATATGAAAATGTACCACCTATTACAGCATAATGTTAGTAGATTCAACGGGCAGACACTAATTCCTAATTTCATAAACATTTAAGTTTTAGTATTATCTGCGTTATTCGGACTATTGTCCCCATCTTCATTGTTATTTGTACAACGTTTCGGCTGATATGCCCTCCGGCCTTCTTCAGGTATTTCTTGTCGGACTCTGGAACCTTTTCGGACTCGGAACTTTCTTGTAATCGGGAGCCATCAGGTATCTGTGTTATGATCAAAAAGCTGTTTTTATGAGAAAATCTCTTTTGAGGAAATTAATGGTCTGAATTCATTGGCTATTATATGGAGCGAGATCAAATGTCAAAACTCACAAACCTGTGATGAGCCAACAACGGACCGTCGGTCGAAGAGACAGTGAGTGGCATGTTGTGCATGTGGGCGGAAGCAGAAATGTGATGAGTCCGACTAGTTGTGAAGGAGGTGAAATCTCGAGTGTCCTTGAGGCTGTGATTTGTAGTGGCAAGTCTTGTGGCTGGCGAAACGAGAGTTGTGACGTGTCTCGGCCAGACCGAGTATAAAATCACGGAACTTTGAACCTAACCCTTTATTTAGTCCACGAGGGTATCCTGTTCTCATTCCGCTAATCATAGCTGGGGTAGGAGTTGTGTTAATTATTTTTCTAACTGCCTCTACTCAGGATTGAACTCTGGATCCAGAGATAACTGTCACTTAGAACTGTCTTAACCTAACTACCTTATCCACTAGGCCATGTGTCCTGAAGATATACTATCTATGAAGTATATCCTCAAAATACCTGAAGAAGGCCGGAGGGCATATCGGCCGAAACGTACAAATAACAATGAAGATGGGGACAATAGTCCAAATAACACAGATAATACTAATCTTCAAGCCTCATCTCAAACATTCAGAGAAATTTAAGTTTTATTCTTTTCTTTTTTTCTTTTCCCTCTAGATAAACTCTCTGCAATCAGCCGAAGAAAACTTGAATTCAAAGAAAAACTTCCCTTGGCAGGCAAAAAAATTTATTTGGATTTAAAAGGAGTTAAACAAGAAAAGAAAGTAGAGGAAAAATTAGAAAAGTTTGGAGCTGTAAGTATTTGTTGTTGAATGTTTCTATTCACTTCTTGTTTTTGTCTCTGATCGTTAAGTTTTTAAGGGCTATTCCGGGGCCTTATAGCAGGGCCATGTTAGCTCAGTCGGTAGAGCGTTCGGCTAGAAACCACATGGTTCCTAGTTGGATTCCGGTCCTCGCCAACTCAGCGTATGAGTAGCACAGGGACTTTTGCGGTAAAGTAAAGAGCTGATGGTGGGTGTGGTGCTCCACCTCAGATGCCAAAAACAATCTCCTTGGTCTAGCGCTAGTGAAAAGGGGATAAACTCCCTCGCTGATACCGACTTTAGGCTGCCCCGATGACTTTACTTTTACTTATAGCAGAAACGCTTATCTGGTGGAATCCTTGATAAAGAGTCCGTCGACAATGTGAATCCTTTCGTTACTAAAGTGTCCTGAGTTACTTGCAATTGTATAAGTCCTTCGTGAGTATTGGTAAAGATTCCGGCAATCCTATGTGTGTCATCCAAGAGTGTGTATTTGATGTGTGACCAACATGGGGGGTTTAAGTATCTTATCTGGCCACTAGTACTGCCAGTGATTGGTTAGAAGGATCAATCACATGACCTTGGCCAGTCTATAAGTATAAGCGGGGAACTGGCACACACCTTATATAACAAAATTTCTCAACACTGATAATTCCTGTCATCTTGGCCAGTGTTTTCCAGACTTCTTGCATTGTGTGATGCACATTAAAAATTGGTTTTGGCTATAAATTGCTAGAATTTTGTTAGCCAATTCAAATATATAAGTGTCATGGGTCCACTCTAATCCAGAATGGTAGTACCTGTTAATGTCATATCTATGCAGGGATGCTGATAGGCACATGTCCTGCATCACTGATGCATAAAAATCTAAAAAGACACAGAAAAATTGTATCCATGCATCCCAGTGTTTTTTTGTTTTTTTTTTCTTCTTCCCCCACCATTTCCAGCTAACTGTAAATACATTTAGATATTTTTTTGGAAACGAATTACACTGTGTGGGGTACATGGTAGGGGTTAGACAGCTTTAGTTGGGACCCATCAAATTTCCAGGAGACTCCTTCAAATCAAATCCGTACATCCCAGGATGCACTAAATTAAAAACCTATCCGCATCAATTAATATCTTTGAGTATCTTTGAGGTGTAACACAGATTCTCGAAGATACGTGGTTCAAAGTTAATTGACCTGAAAAAAATGTAAGAGTTTTCAAATAAAATACATTATGGTACATTATATCTTTTATTCATTAATATATCAACACTGAAAATTTCATTAAATTCAGTTAATTCCTTGATTTTTAGTAATTTTTTCTTTTGGCGGGGTGACATACGATGGTGGAATTTATGTCCGTTAAGTAGAATTTAACCTTAACTTTTTTTTAATTTACTTATTTATTTATTTTATTTTTTATTTACTCATATATTATTTTTATTTATTTATTTATTTTTTATTTTTCCGAACTGTTGCTGATAATTTTTTATCTTCTTTTTAGACAATAGAAAAATTTCTAAGTAAAGAAATTCATTATTTTGTGACGAATCAAGACAAAGAAAAGGTCAAAAATGACGATCAGTCTCCAAATGGCAGCCCCAACATGTCCATCTCGAGTCCTTTCAATAGTGGACACACACCTTCTCCATCCAATTTTGAAAAAAAGACTTTCACAGTAAGTTTTTTATTTTATTTAAAAAAATTTTCTTTATTATCATGAACATCCTGTAACTTCATATAGTCTATCTTGTGAGTCCATGTGTGTGGAGTACCCCTTCATCACGATTACCCCCGGAGTGGTAGTACCAGTTAGGGTCCTATTTATGGGCTAAATGAATTTAAAAATGAGTTAAAATAAACATTAAATACCCAACAAGAATGAATGGGGGGGGGGTTGGCATAAAATAACCCAACAAGGGTTGACATGCCGTAAAAATCCAACTCCAACTATAATCAACATAACAGTGAATTTAGTGTGTGTGTGTATATATATATATATATATATATATATATATATATATATAAATTTAAACCTAATGAGTCAGATATACCTACTAATAGTTTCGCTTAGTAGCTCATCAGGGCAATAATCTGAGTCAGATTCTTACCCTGATGAGCTACATTAGGTTTATATTTATTATTTGCTCTACTTAAGTATTGAGCACTTTTTAGCTTTAGATAATCCTAGCGGTTTTTTTATATATATTTTTTTCATACATTTATATATAATTTTTTTCTTTTGGCCAAGTGTTATAGTATTAATCGATTATTTTTGTTTGATACGATCCTCTTGGTCCCCCCCCCCCCCAGATGAAGTTAGTATATTTTTACAATCAAACTCTTTGCCGTTTTATTTTTTATTTTTCTTACAGCAAGGGTTTACCAATAAGTTAGGTATATTTTATATATATATATATATATATATATAATATATATGTGTGTGTGTGTAGTATATTAAGAAAATTGAAAAAAAACACAGGTTTAGATAAGTTGAGTGGTAAGTTTATTGGCCGACACTGCAGTGTTTCGATTTATTAATTAGATCATCTTCAGGGCATTTGTTGTATATGGAAAGTGATAAAAAAAACTTTTATCACAGAATAACGAGAAAAGCAAGTGATAGTCCTTATTTATCAATCTGTTCAAAATTTGAAGTCTGAAGAAAAGACGCTGAAAAAAGTGGACGGTTTGAAATATGACGTCAAATATTCTCTTTTACGTTGTGTGTGTGTGTATATATTATATATATATATATATATATATATTATATATATATTATATGTATTATTTTTAATTAAATTTTCTTTATTTCTAGGTTACTCGTGGTAAAGCTATGTTACAGTGTGCACGATTGGATTCCGCAGCAGACAACATTGTCGAGAGAGCCAAGAAATTGGGAGTGAAAGTTGTCCCTTATCTCAGTAAGTTTTTTCTTAATTTTTTTATTTGATCTCCCAGATTTCAAGCTGTGAATACCCAGGAGTTTTGGGATCCAGTCCATTGGATCTATGATTGTAGGTTATTTCCTATAACTCCAACATAAACAAATGGGAACCACTCTTGACTGATAGATCATTTATTTATTGATCTGCTAGGAAAAAGAAGACGGGTTTAGGGTTTTTATACTTAATTCTACAACTTTTTTTTATACTTAATTCTACAACTTTTTTTTACTTAATTCTACAATTTTTTTTTATACTTAATTCTACAATTTTTTTTTTAATACTTAATTCTACAACTTTTTTTTTTAATACTTAATTCTACAACTTTTTTTTTTAATACTTAATTCTACAACTTTTTTTTTTTTTTAATACTTAATTCTACAACTTTTTTTAATACTTAATTCTAACTTTTTTTTTTTAATACTTAATTCTACTTTTTTTTTAATACTTAATTCTTAACTTTTTTTTTTTAATACTTAATTCTACAACTTTTTTAATACTTAATTTACAACTTTTTTTTAATACTTAATTCTACAACTTTTTTTTTTATACTTAATTTTAATTCTACAACTTTTTTTTAATACTAATTCTACAACTTTTTTTTTTAATACTTAATTCTACAACTTTTTTTTTTTTAATACTTATTCTACAACTTTTTTTTAATACTTAATTCTACAACTTTTCTTTTTTTTAATACTTAATTCTACAACTACTAATTCTACTTTTTTTTTTTTAATACTTAATTCTACAACTTTTTTTTTTTTTAATACTTAATTCTACAACTTTTTTTTTAATACTTAATTCTACAACTTTTTTTTTTTAATTTTTTTTTTTTTTTTAATACTTAATTCTACAACTTTTTTTTATACTTAATTCTACAATTTTTTTTTATACTTAATTCTACAACTTTTTTTTTTTAATACTTTATTCTACAACTTTTTTTTATACTTAATTCTACAACTTTTTTTTTAATACTTAATTCTACAACTTTTTTTTTTTTAATATTTAATTCTACAACTTTTTTTTTTAATACTTTTTTTTTTATACTTAATTCTACAATTTTTTTTTTTATACTTAATTCTACAACTTTTTTTTTTTAATACTTAATTCTACAACTTTTTTAATACTTAATTCTACAACTTTTTTTTTATACTTAATTCTACAATTTTTTTTTTATACTTAATTCTACAATTTTTTTTATACTTAATCTACAACTTTTTTTTAATACTTAATTCTACAACTTTTTTTTTTAATACTTAATTCTACAACTTTTTTTTTTTTAAATACTAATTCTACAACTTTTTTTTTTTAATACTTAACTTTTTTTTTTTTAATACTTAATTCTACAACTTTTTTTTTTTTTAATACTTAATTCTACAAACTTTTTTTTTTTAATACTTAATTCTACAACTTTTTTTTTAATACTTAATTCTACAACTTTTTTTTTAATACTTAATTCTACACCTTTTTTTTTCTACTTAATTCTACAACTTTTTTTTTTTTAATAATTAATTCTACAACTTTTTTTTTTTTTCGTTTTAATCCTACAAGATTTATTTTTTTCATGTTACTTAATAAATCTTAAAATTTTACAGGTTTGATGAAATGGCTTATCAAAGAACAGTCACGTATTCATGAACGGGTGAAAGAAGCTCCACCAGTAGCTAAGAAAGCCAAAGTCGAAGTAAGTTTTAATTTTTATAACTTTTTAGAATGCTGAGGTGCATATGCATCATTGCCTGTCATATTTCCTATATGACTTGATTTGATATAAATGTCCACTCTGCTTTCAGGATTCATTCAAAACAATATACAGCATCCTTGTGTAATTCGCATTTAGTTTTATCTCGAAGTGTTTCAAAGTAGTGCATCTCTACAATAGTACTGACATGGCTATAGTTTGGAAGAATTTCTTTTTTATTTTATCAGAGAGATCAGATTTACATATGCTTGATAAATAGTAGTCTATGTCTTTTTTTATGCATATGTTGACATCGCTTTCAGTAGATGAGATGTTGCTCTTTCAATGAAATGGTTTTTTTTTTTTTTTTTTTTTTTTTTTTTTGTTTTTTTTCTTAATTTCTGTACTTAATTAAGCTACTTACTAATATCTTCAATTATTTTGACTTTCAGGATAATCAAAAAAGTAAAAAGCTTCTCTATAAAGGTAAGATTATATTATTTTATATTATATATACTTGCAAGTATTTAAGTTTTAATGTAATAAAATGTTGTATCAAATTAGAAATGCTAATGAAACTAAATAAGAAAGCAGATAAAAATATTTGAAACAGAGGAGGCTATAATAAAAAAAAAATAGAACAACTGAAACTTACTCTTCCCTCGCTCCCGTCTTTCATTGCTAAATTTTCCTAATTTAACTATTTAGTTAAAATAGGAAGTAAAGAATAAAATTACAATTATGTCTTCTTGTCAATGAATATCTTTTAAGCTGTATCCACAAGACTTTTACTCATATTCAATAAGTTAAAACCAAATAATTAGAAATCAATAATACTAAACACATATTTATTAAAATCAATTTTTTAATATCAATATGCAAATTAGCCTTCCTGTTCACACTGTAAACCGCTATTTTGTTGTATATATAAATACAATTGCATGTTATTCATATGTAGATATGACCAATAGTATTAATAATGCAAAACAATTTTATTGATAATTGGGGTTTAGATAAAAATACAATCCTGGAGAATGTGATGTAAATAACTAAGGGAATTGTGACTTGAGTAGTGATAGAGTTTCGGTTACAGACAGAAAAACACACAATCTCCATTATAATAAGATATATTTACCAAGCCTTCCGCACGCACACATACACACACATTCCATTTTGTATACTCACACACATACACATGGCATTTCAGTGGGGAAAAATTGATTTGAGATATGTGGAAATTTAGTTATGTGTGGAACAAATTAAATTCATATGTTAAGGTGTTGCATACCTCTTTACTTTACTTCTATTCTTCTTCTGACGTCTTTTCTATCTTACGTCTTCTTATAGCGCCTGGACTTTGTCTTGGTGGTCGGTCGCACCTTCTTCTATATCAGTCTTGTTACCAAAACATTTACCAACCACAAAATCATGTTATTTTTCTTAAACTTTTATTTACTTAACTAACATTTCATGTAACTAAATATCTGACTAACATAGCGCGCGTATGCAGAGTGAGTTACAGTTAAGGCAGGACATCTTCACTGCCTGACGTCCAACTGAAAACTGAGGACCCAACCAGGTCCCACGTGACTTCACATATTTCGCGGGCTTTCTGTACTATTCCATGGAAAGTCCCGCCCGTGATATGAGGAGGGCCATCCCTTTAGAAATACAGGGGATTGACAATAATCTTATGCAACCGCATAGATTATGTAACAAAGGTACCTATGTACTCTCCTCCACTTACCTCATCTATCTACTTATTTTAGGTCTATTCACAATTGTATAGAATATTTCTTAACAGTCCATTACAAAACAGAGGATTACTTTATGCAGAGTACTTAAAAAATACTACATGTACCAATTGTGATAATTCCTGCACCTTCATTTTCACGATGTCTAGACCTCAACGTTGTGATATTCTGTGCTGGCCGATTTGTAAGGGCACGAGTCAGAGACAGGTTCACAAGGATTAAAAACAAAACAACAAAACACAACATTTGATAACAGTATGCTGATGGAAGAAGTTGTGACACTTTTTCAGTCTATCTTACTGACTACTGGCTTCACTGTTGTGGATTCCTGGCTATTTCTAACTCTACTGCTACTGGTGACACTATCATCTCAACGGCCCAGGTCGAACTGTCTAAAGGGCTGGAGCTTAGCTGAATTTATGTAAAATTCTATCCCACACCCCTCTACGGCCAGACCACCCAGATGTTCGGCACTTAAATTCAATTCAGACTTCTTGACTATGATTTCTCTTAAAATTAAAACACTTACTCTTGTGATCAGACTTCGTGTCTTCAATATTTTGACAATTAATTTCTTCAAAAGAGATTTCCTCATAAAAATAGCCTTTTTTCTTTTAATACCTAGATGCATAAAGATATTATCACTAAGTGGCTTAACTTCACGGTGGCCGTACAATTCTCTTAAACTTCACGCCCCAATATTTTGTGTCCGTAAAAAGGACAGCCACCCACTCATTTACCTAAGCCTGGGCTTTAACACATTCTATTTTTATTTATTTATTTATCTAATTATTTTTATTTTATTTTTTTATTTTTATTTTTTTTCTGACCATGTTCTCTCTTAATCATAGTATCACATAAATACTAAATTAGTAAACTTTTAATGATGTACAGTAATTGAGAAGAGTAATCTTGCAGATTAATTATAACTCTGTATTAAGTGTAAGGGGCCGGGTTAGCTCAGACAGTAGAGCGTTCGGCTAGAAACCACAAGGTTCCTAGTTCGATACCGGTCCTCGCCAACTCAGCGTATGAGTAGCACAGGGATCTGTGCGGTAAAGTAATGAGCTGATGGTGAGTGTGGCGCTCCACCTCAGATGCTAAAACAATCTCCTTGGTCTAGCACTATTGAAAAGGGGATAGACTCCCTCACTGACTGGCTGATACCGACTTTAGGCCGCCCTGTCGACTTTTTTATTAAGTGTAAGGGCTTAGGGCAAAATCTAAGCTATGCTTATTTTTTTTAAGAGTGTTTAATGTAGTGTAAGTAAAGTTGAGGGAGTGGCCTATTGTCAGTATCAGCCTGACAGCAAGAGAGTCTATCCCCTTTTCACTAGTGCTAAACTGGGGAGATTGTTTTTTTAATTTGAGGTGAAGCGACAAACCTACCATCAACTCCCCCTTTACCAAACAGATCAAAGCTGTGCTACTTATGCACGGACTTGGCAAGGGTAGTGCTCTGTATAAGAGCTTAGGGTTTTTTTTGGGGGGGTGGCGGCTGGAATTAATAGAATTTCAGTTTATTTCAATGTGGAAAATTAATTTGATATATGAGGAAATTTTGTTAAGAGCGGAATGAATTAAACTCTTAAGTCAAGGTACCACTATATATGGGTAGGTTGGAACGGATTAATGGCATTTTAGTTATTTCAATTAGGAAAAAATGATTTGATATACAAGGAAATTGAGTTATGAGTGGAACAAATTAAACTCTTATGTCAAGGTACCACTATATATGGGTAGGCTGGAACGGATTAATGGCATTTTAGTTTATTTCAATTAGGAAAAATGATTTGATATACAAGGAAATTGAGTTAAGAGTGGAACAAATTAAACTCTTATGTCAAGGTACCACTATATATGGGTAGGCTGGAACGGATTAATGGCATTTTAGTTTATTTCAATTAGGAAAAATGATTTGATATACAAGGAAATTGAACTGAGCAGAACAAATTAAACTTGTAAATTAACGTACCATTGTATTGCCTTTTTTTTTTTTTTTTTTTTTTTCCTTTCATGAGTATTTTATTACGTGTTATTTTTCCTTTTAATAATTTTTATCCCCTCCTCTTTCAAATTGCAGCGAGAAATCTAAAACAACCTTTTATTAAATTTGAAGCGGTTAATAAGTTTTACCGTCCTGTCCAAATGGAATTAAACAGTTGGCCATTTTTAAACATGAATTCCTCACAAGGAAGTTGTCCGTTTGATGATTGGTTACTTGGAATTAATGCTGTTGCTTCATCAAGACAAGAAACAACAAAAAGAAAGAACAAACAAAATGTTGCTGGTTGTTGGTCAGCAGAATCGGAAGGTCAAGTAGACGTGCCTAATAATAGACTTCAGAAAATGAAAAAGAAAAGGTAGGTGTTCCAGCTACGGTCCCTCTATTTATTTATTTATAGAAACTAGCAAATATATGCACCCTCCGTAGGGTGCAAGTATTTAAGTTTTACTATGATAAAATATCATATTAAATTAGAAAGGCTAATGAAACTGAATAAGAATTCAGATAAAAAGATTTGGAACAGAGGGGGTATGATTGAAAAATAGAACAACTTTGAAACTAACTCTTCCATCATTTTCCGTTACTCCCGTCTTTCATTGGTAAATTTTCCTAATTTAACTATTTAGTTAAAATAGGAAGTAAAGAATAAAATTACAGTTATTTCTTCTTGTAAATGGATTTCTTTAAGATTTATCCCCGAGATTTTCGCTCATATTCAATAAGATAAAACCAAACAATTAGAAATCAATAATACTAAGCATATATTTATTAAAATCAAATTTTTAAGATCAATATGCAAATTAGCCTTCCCATTCACACTGTAAACCGCTATTTTGTTGTATATATAAATACAATTGCATGTTATTAGTATGTAGATATGGTAAACAGTATTAATAATGTAAAACAATTTTATTAATAATTGAGATTTAAATAAAAATAAAATCATGGAGAATGTGATGTAAATAATAAAGGGAATTGTAACTTGTATAGTAATATAGTTTCGGTTACAGACAGACAAACCCACAATCTCCATTATAATAAGATATATATATATAACACCAAAAGTGGGGGAATCATATGTGATTAGGGAGGTAATATCTTTTTGGTACAAATAATGTTCAATATATGTGAAATAATAATAGAAAAGATTTTTGTCATAGATGCAGTGCCACATCGGGATATTGATCTTGCTATGAAAAAATCAAAAATCATCAATAACTGGTTAACTTCAAGACTTTTTTTAATAACATTTTACTTTTTCTGGATGATTTGACATGGAATTATCCATAGGTATGTTGATGGACCTTTTAAAGGGCCGGGTTAGCTCAGTTGGTAGAGCATTCGGCTAGAAACCACAAGGTTCCTAGTTCAATACTGTTGTTGTTGTAGCTTCGGTTCTGAGCAAAAACCAAACTATGTTTTTGGTACAAATAATGTTCAGTATATATGAAATAATAATATGTATATATAATAATATATGAAATAATAATAGAAAAGATTTTTGTCATAAATGCAGTGCCACATCAGGATATTGATCTTGCTATGAAAAAATCAAAAATCATCAATAACTTAAAACTGGTTAACTTCAAGACTTTTTTTTAATAGCATTTTACTTTTTTTCTGGATGATTTGACATGGAATTACCCATAGGTATGTTGATGGACCTTTTAAAGGGCCGGGTTAGCTCAGTCGGTAGAGCTTTCGGCTAGAAACCACAAGGTTACTAGTTCGATACCGGTCCTCGCCAACTCAGCGTATGAGTAGCACAGGGATCTGTGAGGTAAAGTAAGGAGCTGATGGTAGGTGTGGCGCTCCACCTCAGACGCTAAAATAATCTCCTTGGTCTAGCGCAAATGAAAAGGGGATAGACTCCCTTGCTGATTGGCTGATACCGACTTTAGGCTGCCCCGGCGACTTTACTTTTTTTTATGTTGATGGAAATGGAAGAAGCATAGAAGATATTTGTTTTCTGTTTTATTTTTGTCACTCAGTTGATTTTATTTTTTTTTATTTTTTATTTAAAAAAAATTTTTTTTTTTTAGTGGTCCAAATCCGCCAGTTCAACAAGTTCCCAAAAATGCCCAAGGTCGAAGGTTGGTCAATTGGGAGAGACGAAAACTAGCAGAGAAGAAACTTCGTCAAGGATTTTGTGAATGTTGTGAAAAGCGTTTTGATGATGTGAAAAAGGTAAGGATATTTGTTTTTTTGTTTTGTAAAGAATTAATGGTGCTCTTCCAATATGTGATCTACCGAATGTTTTTTAATCCAATATGTGATCTACCGAATGGTTTTAATCCCGAATGGTTTTTAATCCATATGTGATCTACCGAATGGTTTTAATCCAATATGTGATCTACCGAATGGTTTTTAATCCAATATGTGATCTACCGAATGGTTTTTAATCCAATATGTGATCTACCGAATAGTTTTTTAATCCAATATGTGATCTACCGAATGGTTTTTAATCCAATATGTGATCTACCGAGTTGTTTACATTCCAATGTGATCTACCCATTATTTTCCCATTAAACTAAACCTTAACCTTAAACTCTAACCCTAACTTCTTTTTTCCTAGTAGATCGCATGCCTTCAGTAGATCACAAATTGGAAGAGCACCAAATTAAATATGTTGCCCTTTCACAACTAGGCTTAGAATATGCTGACTGTATCTTGTGCAATGGTGGGGTGGGTAAGGACCCCTCCACCCAACCCAAGAAAGAAATGAATGTTCTGCATCTAGTGTTGAGGCTTCCGTTCTGGATATCTAGGGTGTGTCGAGTAAACCCTTGGTTGCTATTCTTGGAAGGAGTATTTAGCTCAGTTAGTAGAGTATCTAACTAGGAATTGTAAGGTTTTTGGCAACTCGGCGCATGAGTAGCACAGTTTGGGTAATCTTATCTGTGTGGTAATACACCTGGGAGCTGATAGTAGGTGTGGCGAAAAGGGGATAGTCTCCCTCGCTGTTCAGCTGATACCATCAATGTTAACATAGAGGATATTTTCTCCTTTTTGAGGGAAATAAAATTATACCATAGAATATAGACATGAAACAAATCAATGCCATACAGTATGATTCCCAATAGTGCTAACACATTGTTAAAACCAATTACTAAAAGTATATATATGAATACACAATATGTATAACACCCCAACCGCTAGGCATGATATAACCCTGGACGGGTTGATATGCCGTTAAAATTACTAAACTAAACTAAACTCAACCGATTTTACTTTTACTATATTTGCAAATTGAAGATTATAATCTAAAATTTCAGAATTAAAATTAAAATTTCTGATTAAAATTTGATGTCAAGATTATTTGAAGGTTATCGGAGTTCAAATGGTCTCCAAGGTTACGATTAATCTTTCTATTGAATAATTGGTTATATAAATGGCAAGAGAGAGACAGAATAGACGATGATGAGGGGATAATAGATTAGTTCTTACTTATTTTCTCTTGTCTATCTACTTCGTCGTCATCTCTTGTGGGCTTTGCTGTTGGGTTGACTTCTTTCTAGTTGGGCTGGGTATTTGTGCATTCTTATTTGTTAGCTTTTATTTAAACAACCCTGGCCCAAAACCGCGCAGTGAGAAGCGAAATCTTTGAGAGAACAATCTTTCTATTGAATAATTAGTTTATGTAACAAGGAAATAGGTAGACTTGTTAATTTGAATTGTAAGACAAGGTCAAGTATGTACAGGACGGTCTGAAAGTTCTTTTACTTCAATTTTGCCCTTACTTGGACTAGATGGGAGATCATATCGGCTCCCTCCGATCGATTGGCTGGGGGTGGAGAAACTCTTCATTGCCATTACTCCCAGGTCCATGCTGATCAACAGTGGTAATATCTGTTGGGTTAAATAGATCAAGGAATGAATTTTAAAATCTGTTTAACTCTTTGCCTACTTAAGCCACTCACTTTCAATTTTCAAACGTAGTAATGATAGTTAAATAATTTTCTGTTAAGTACAAATTATGTTTTTATTTTTTTTACTAGCAGTGGCTACCCGGCTTCGCCTGGGAAGAGGGTTTTTTTTTTTTTAGTTAGTCCTGCAGATCCATTATTACTGAATCGCGAGTTGAATCCTCGTGGAATGCCCCATGTAAGACCCCCCTCGTGGGGATGAAGCACCTGCAGCCCTTTTATGCACCTTACTGTGCATTTTCCAACATTACTGCAACTCCTGCAGCTCCTAGCTTTTCCCAACTCTACTGGCCATAATCATCCCGTGATCGTCTGCTTACTTGACCCTTACTTAGGACCTCCACGTGTGCACGTAATGCTGCCTCAGGGCTCATCCAGGGGGTTTACAATCAATTATCAAAAGAGAAGAAAGACAAGACAAGACAATTTCAGGTGAACATCAATCAAAATGGCAGAGAAGTATATGGTTCTTACATTGCTTCCTTCTTTCATTTCTATCTGCTAATCACACATTCTTCTCCGTACTGTCGAGATGAGAGGGGGCAAAATGCCCCCTCTTGTTCTTTTAAAGACTTCTGCTAATGTTGTAATCTCTGGTGGACAGCTAAACTGATCTTCCTTCTTCGGCGTCCAAAACTCAACTCTCCCCTGGGGTCCAGACTAAACTCTCCTTTTTTTTAGCTGGGACTGTCTATATATAAATTCCACCCCCACCATCTCCTTTCTGACTAACCTTGACACTCAATTTCATCCCCAGATGTTTTGTTGGTTTGAAATACTATGACTAGAACAATAATAATAATACTTGGCACAACAGATAAACAAACGTCCACATTATCAATTAACAATGAATAATTAGGCCCAAAATAAACATTGGTCTCTTGGTTTTGAGACATTTGTCTCGGTTGGATATCAAATATCTTCCTATCACTCCTTTTTTATTTAATTATTCGTTCCTTAGTCATATTCACTCATGTATACACACATGATTCACTATATCCCCTCCAAACACACAGACACTCATGTGTCAATAATCTTACATACTATATTTTCATATAACTAATTATTACACCTATATATATATATATATATATATATATATATATATACTTGCATACCTCCAAATGCATTCTGCACTTGATGCAATGCGTAGTATCATATACCTCCCTTTGCTATTTTTGTCATTTATTCCATAAATTACAATAAAAAAAATAACAAGAAAAACACAATAAAGAAAAAAAAATACACAATGACACAATGTATCTCTCCCTGATGCGCAACCGCCCGCACGGAGTGGCCTATCGGGTGCCAGAGTACTCACCGCCAGATCCTTCTCCCAGCCCGGTTGCTTTACTTGGTCGTTTCTTTCCGTTCCTTCCTGTGGTTATACCTTTTCCATTCCGTGCCTGTGTTCATTCCTATTCCATACTTGTGGTCGTTCCTTTCCATCCTGTTCCTTCTCGGTTCCTTTCCTTTTTGGCCGGATACGTGCACTCACGGCCCTGCGTCCCATCTTTGTTTTCTACCCCTAGGATCTTTGGGTTTGGACCCGGGGACCCAGCAGGACATCCGCGGGGGCAGAGGCGACACCGAAGAGAGAACAATGCAAACAAATCACAACAAAAAGAACATGCTTTCATACTATGTTGGTAATCAGGGGTCAGACCCCTCTCATCATACCAACAACAACAAACAAAAAAAAAAAGTCCAGCAACAATGGCCTACAATGCTTTGGGTGATTTTTATCTGCACCCCTTTCCATCATCACACACACAAAAAAAAACATATATCTTCTGCCAACTTGGTTCTTCGACCCTGCTTCCTGAAGGCAATCTTTTGGGGAAACTTCTTACTTATAATCAAACCAGGAGGGCATTTTCTTAGCTCACCTCCAATGTCATCCCCCCCCCCACTGAAACACAGGGATTTTAAACACCCTCTTTCATCGCTCAGGAGGACTTTTCCGATTCACCTCCACGAATTCGCCCCACCCCCACTTAAACGACTCAGAAGTATTACATAACCCAATTTCTTACGACGTGGTGACATCATAATTCACGCAGTTGTTTAGGTGTCGTACCAGAATTATTGACTGGGAAGCAGTGTCGGGTCTACCCTGTGGCCGGGGTCTCTATGGCCCCCTGTTCAATAACATCACAATTAAAAATATACCAACAATCCAAACAAACTTCTGTCTCTTGATTCTGGGCCTTCATGCCCCATTTTGCAACCAAGAGAAAAAAAAAAAAAAAAAACAAAAACAAAAAAAAAACAAATACAGCACAGTTCAATGGCCAAAGTTGCCCTGGGAGGGTGGGTTTTACCCCACCCATGACACACAATAATGTTCACCCTAATGGGACAGTACAAAAAGTTCATATCCATTTTTTTTCATTTTTTTTTTATATACTTTTCTTTTTTTCATCTTTTTAAAAAATATATTTATATATATATGCACACACGCCTGGTCGCAACATACACAAAAAAGTTCAATTCTCCATTTTTTTTTTTTGTTATACTTTTCTTCCTTTCTTTTTTTTTTTCACTTAAAAAAATTTTATATATATTTATATATATGCGCACACGCCTGGTCGCAACACACACAAAAACAAAGTTCCATTCTCAAATTCAAATCGAATAGGAGAAGAAAAATAAAATAAAAATTCTACAGTTAGTTGCTGTTATATATTAAAAAAATAATAATCGTTCCTTAATTAAACTGTACATCAAATATTTCCAAAGTTACTTCACCATATATACTTCTGTGGGACAACTACAAAATAAACAAACAAAACAATCACTTAGAATAAATAAATCCTTTTTCTCTCCTTAACAAAACAAAAACAAAATTCTAACCAACTATATGAAAACCGGTAAAAGAATTCCATCAAATTGACTGTACAAGACAAAAACACAATCAATCAACAGGTGTGTGGGAGAGAACTCTCTCTCTCTCTCTCTCTCTCTCTATCTATCTATCTATCTATCTTCCTCTTCTTTTCTTTCTTTTTTTTTTTTTTTTAACTTCAATTTAAAAATAAAAATGAATTAAAAATTTCTGTAATTGTTCTCGAGAAAAAAAAATTCTTTAAACAATCTAATGCTTACTCAAAATAAAAGAAGACAAATAAACAAACAAAAACGAACAACCACCGAACCAACTTTTCTTTACTTCTCCCTTCTCTTGCTCTCTATATTCAATTTTTAAAAAAGATAAATAAAATAAAATCTTAGTAATGTTCTTGAGAAAAAAAAATTTTTTTTTTTAAATAAAAATCACTAACAATCCCACCTCAACAATCAAGCAGGTGCACCCAATCATACTCTAAATAAAAAATAAACAATTAGATAGATAAACAAAAGTAACAAACTTCCTTTCTTTTTTTTTTTCTTCCTTGTTTCTTTCTTTCTTTCTTTCTTTGACCCTATCAGATATCTTTCTTTCTCTCTTCCCTAACCTTCTTTTTCTTGGGTAAAAATAAAAATAAAAATATAATAGGAATACTTAGGTAGGTCTTTTGACAAAATATAAAAATCCGAACATGCAACATAAGTTCCAAATCTATTTCTTCTAGACCAGATATACGCTTAAACCCTACGCTTGTGATAACTTGACCTATGAAATCGACCGTTACCAAAAAATTAACTATTCAACTACGACAATTTCCTACATTATTAAAATAAAACACAAAACAAAACACAAACAATAAGAAATGATTTACAAATTGATCTGTTCTCCAAAGGCGAATTATTTAAAAAAAAAAACAAAAAAACAATCAAACAAAAAAACAATTTTTGAGCTTCTACATACATACTTTTTGCGTGTGTGTGTGTGCGCGCGTCCTTTTGGTTCTTTCTTTCTTTCTTTCTTTCTTTTTCTCAGTCTTTCATTTGCTTCTCTTTAGATTCTTTCTTTCTATTTTTTTTTTTTTAACAATTTTCTTTCATTCTTCCTTTTCATTTTTTTTTTTTTTTTTTTTTTTTTTAAAAAACGAATTTTCTTTTCAGTCTCTTCTTTTTTTTTTTCATTTTAAACGAATATTTCCTTTCAGTCTTGCTTCTCTCTTTTTTTTTTTTTTTTTTTTTCTTTTTTTCTTTCTTTTTTTTTTTTTTTTTTTTTTTTTTTTTTTTCACTTTCTCTTCTCTTTACTTTTAAACATTTTTTTTTTTTCAACTCTGATTTTCTTTCGTCGCTCTACCCGTCTGTCTGTCTGTCTCTCTCTCCTTCTCTCTTTCCGTCTCTCTTTCGTTCTTTCTTTCTTTCTTGTGTTCCCATGGCAATTCTATCGAAGGGTCGTCCTGGTCACGGCAACCATTTGTAAAACCCCCCTCGTGGGGATGAACACCTGCAGCCCTTTTATGCACCTTACTGTGCATTTTCCAACATTACTGCAACTCCTGCAACTCCTAGCTTTTCCCAACTCTACTGGCCATAATCGTCCCGTGATCGTCTGCTTACTTGACCCTTACTTAGGACCTCCACGTGTGCACGTAATACTGCCTCAGGGCTCATCCAGGGGGTTTACAATCAATTATCAAAAGAGAAGAAAGACAAGACAAGACAATTTCAGGTGAACATCAATCAAAATGGCAGAGAAGTATATGGTTCTTACATTGCTTCCTTCTTTCATTTCTATCTGCTAATCACACATTCTTCTCCGTACTGTCGAGATGAGAGGGGGCAAAATGCCCCCTCTTGTTCTTTTAAAGACTTCTGCTAATGTTGTAATCTCTGGTGGACAGCTAAACTGATCTTCTTCTTCGGCGTCCAAAACTCAACTCTACCCTGGGGTCCAGACTAAACTACTTCTTTTTTTAGCTGGGACTGTCTATATATAAATTCCACCCCCACCATCTCCTTTCTGACTAACCTTGACACTCAATTTCATCCCCAGATGTTTTGTTGGTTTGAAATACTATGACTAGAACAATAATAATAATACTTGGCACAACAGATAAACAAACGTCCACATTATCAATTAACAATGAATAATTAGGCCCAAAATAAACATTGGTCTCTTGGTTTTGAGACATTTGTCTCGGTTGGATATCAAATATCTTCCTATCACTCCTTTTTATTTAATTATTCGTTCCTTAGTCATATTCACTCATGTATACACACATGATTCACTATATCCCCTCCAAACACACAGACACTCATGTGTCAATAATCTTACATACTATATTTTCATATAACTATTATTATATACATATATATATATATATATACTTGCATACCTCCAAATGCATTCTGCACTTGATGCAATGCGTAGTATCATACCATTTAAATCCCTATGTAAAAAAAAAGACCTTGCATTGATCCAGCTACTCTGAAAAAAATGTTAATGCCTACTATCTAAAATATTAAATGAAAAAAAAAAAATTCCATGCTGTTATCATTTAAATTTTATTTTTTAATTATGTTCACAAATATAAATCAAATCTCTATTATTTTTGCTCAAAAACCAAGCCCTGGTGATATTTAATGTTTATATATATTTACTTTGTTGTTAATTGTATTATATTCGAAGTTTCCTCCGGACATACATATACACACAACTGGCCTTTATATATGTACTAGAAAAAAAACCAAGCCCTGGTGATATTTAATGTTTATATATATTTACTTTGTTGTTAATTGTATTATATTCAAAGTTTCCTCCGGACATACATATACAAACAACTGCCCTTTATATATGTACTAGAAGCGGCCACCCAGCATCGCCAGGGTAGAAGATTTTATTTAAAGTTAGTCCATCAAATCTATTATTACTCAATCGTGAGTTGGATCCTCGTCGGATGCTCCATTAAAATCCCCATGTTAAAAAAGACGTTGCATTGATCCAGCCACTCTGAAAATAAACGTTAATGTCTACTATTCTCAAAATATTAAATGCAAAAAAATATTCCATTCTGTTATCATTTAAATTTTATTTTTTAATCCTTTTCACAAATATAAACCAAATCTTTATTATTTTTGCTCAAAAACCAAGCTCTGGCAATATTTAATGTGTGTATATATATATATATATATATATATATATTATATATACTTTGTCGTTAATTGTTTTATTTTCGAAGTTTCCTCTGGACATACATATACAGACAACTGCCCTTTATATATGTATAGATTTATTTTATTTATTTATTTATTTATTTTATTTTTATTTTTTATTTTTTTTCTCCAGCATTTGAATTCTGCCGAACATTCTGCATTTGTGAAAGATGAATCAAATTATCATCATCTTGACAGCATCATCACAAATGGTTACAATGTCCAACAATTTGTCTCCAAGGTTTCAAGTCATCCAAAATTCTATTCAGAAACCAGGTTGGTAAACTTTTATACACTATCATCTATTATTATACTAAAGCTAATGAGTAAATCAATGATTGTTTGCTAAAGGCTTTTTTTCCTATTTTCATAAAATTAGTGGGGTTGGGGTCAACCTAATAAAAAAAAATTTTTTTTAAAAATATTTCACCAAATATATTTTAGGAAAAAAAAAACTAACTCCATTATTAATAGATTATTTTTTTAAAATTACTGTGACATAGTTTTAGTTACAGACAAAAAGAGACCGAATCTCCATTATTAATAGTTTTTTTTTTTTAAATTACTGTGACATAGTTTTAGTTACAGACAAAAAGAGACCGAATCTCCATTATTAATAGTTTTTTTTTTTTTTAAATTACTGTGACGTAGTTTTAGTTACAGACAAAAAGAGACCGAATCTCCATTATTAATAGTTTTTTTTTTTTTTTAAATTACTGTGACGTAGTTTTAGTTACAGACAAAAAGAGACCGAATCTCCATTATTAATAGTTTTTTTTTTTTTAAATTACTGTGACGTAGTTTTAGTTACAGACAAAAAGAGACCAAATCTCCATTATTAATAGTTTTTTTTTTTTTTTTTTTATGTAGGCAGTGACGTACTTTCAGTTAGAGACAAAAAGAGACTGAATCTCCATTAATTAATAGATTACTATCTTGTTTTGTTTTTTTTTTGTACTTGACTAATAGTGTATTTTTTTTTTCTCCTTTCAGCTCAAATTCAATGGACTATTCTTCACCAGGAAAAATTGTCCTGCTTACTTTAAGCAGCTCCACTTCCACCAACGTAAATCCTCCAAAAGCAGCAGCTGATGCTGCTCTTACATTCCCTGATGCTAAACCAAATTATGTGACAATAACATCAGAAAGCAACTCTGTAAAATCAGACAACAGTGCTCCAGGTTCTCTGAATAATACCCTTACTACTGCTAAGTGTATGGGTGACCAGCCACCCTTGAGCAAAGACACCTCTATGTTGACACCGTGCATGAAGACGCCTGTTAAATCAACCAGCAAGATGCAAACAATCCGTCGGGATGTTTCCCCATCCCTGAATAAATCGAGAAGCCCTTTGAAATGTCTTCTCAACTCTCCAAGACACCTAGAGTTGAATTCAATGGAGAAGCAGGCTAGTAAGCCAAAAGGCTTGAGCGCAGCTTTCCCTGCTGCTGATATGGTAAATTCGCGCATGTTTCTCCCGGAAACTCATTCAAAAAACATGGAAGTGGGGGAATCAAGCAGTCCTAATGAAAACGTTGAACCAGTCAAATCTGCTAGATATTCGTCCCCTGTATTACAAGAGAATATTTCAACGAAGCAATACCGATCTCGAGAGAATTGGTGGGAATCGGCTGGTGGGATACCCCAAGAAATTAATGTTGCATTACCTCGCTGCACGCCAGCTCCCACCTGCTTAACACCAGGCCAACCTCTGTTGAGTAATACTGGTAAGAATTCGATAAGTCCGGTGTTGGAGAAAAGTTCGGGGTCAAAGTGCGCCAGTCTGGCTTTGAAGAAGAATTTTCGGTATTCTTCCAGTAAACCCAAGCGCCAGCGCCTGTTTAAACTCGGAGAAAAATGGCAAGTCTTGAGTCAACAGAGCGTGAAGAAAATTCTTTTTACTGATGAGTCTCCCGAGCCATTCACAGGATTTGATCCGCAGGATGTTTTCAGACACAGCGACAATTCGGACGTTTCTTACGAGACTGTATCTGAGGTCATCCTCACTGACCCATCCGAATTTGAGTGGGTTCTGGGTAACTGCGAAGGCAAACAAGTAACCGACGGCACTTACAGCGACCCTTCCTCACAGGCTACCTTCTTCAATAACACGCAGAAAAATGTTACCCCGAGAGACCTGGCTGTTACTGATAGTACCGTCCACCAGGAGAAATCTGTTCACCAGGACACTGATTTCAAAAAACATGTCGGCTCACAAGAAGATAACATGAACGTCTCGTTTCACGAAGAGGATGACAGATATCTTGGCGAATGTACGGAGCTCAACAACTCTGTTGATGTTGATAATTCCAACACAGGTTCTACGGATTCCGAGAGCCCTAAAAATTATAACGATAATGTAGATGTTTATTTAAATTCTCACAAGGACTTTCCGCCGTATATCCCCAACGGTTTACCCTCTGGTTATTGTTCACCGTCATTTCAGCAGAATTCTCATATTGAGCCAGCGTTAATGGCAGGGGACCAACATTATCCAACGAACAATTTTGAGACCAAAGTCATACAAGATCTTGATTATTCGCAGACCCCTCGTTACTTGCATCTAGAATCTGTTGGTCCCTCGGACTATGAAACCGATTTTAATCATCGGTCGGAAAAACATGTATATCTCCCCAACAACCAACAATTTCAGTATTCCGACTCGAATTACACGACAAATCTGGATGCTCGGCTACCGAACAATCTTCCGGATTATCCTCGCTTATTTAACGAGGCAAGCGGACAGCAGTCTTGTAACCAGGCTTTAAGCCAAGGTCCATCCTTGAAAAACTCACAAGAAACCCCAACCCCAACTCCAACTCCAAATCACTACTCTATAACAAATAACAGCATTTCAGATTTCGGAGCAAGTACTCCCATGATGGGTGATGGCAGCCAAAGAAAAAGGACCCGTCTCCCGCAGACCCCTCTCCCTAATCTGAGCTATGAGTGCTCTTCCCTTTCTGTGATGAGTGTGGATCGGACCCTGAACGAATCCGATCAAACGCTGGACACGCCGCCCGATCTCCCCCTCGGATCGTCGAATAGCAACAACAATAATAACAACAGTTCTTTCGAAGCCATCCCTGTGTTAAATTTTGACAGTTCCTTCAACATGCCCGTGCAGAACTTTCCGATTCTTACCGATTTTACCCAGTCGGAAGACGAAGAAAGACGTTCATCTTTGGAAGATTTTGTTACTGGTCCTACTTTGAAAGACTCGGAACTTCCCGCTAACTTCCAAGATCGGGAAAAATCCGAAATTTTTTACAGTAAGGAAAACTCTCCACCCAATATTACTGAGGTTGATTCGACAACCAAGATGGATAAAAATATTAATAATAACATTGAAATCAGTAAAAACGAAATGACTAATATTGATAATAGAGATTGTGATAATAATAAAAGCAAATATGATAATTATAATTTTGATAAGGGCACTGACTATTTTAATTCTTATCTATCGTCATTGCAAGACGAAGACAATAAAGAATCTTACTCGGAGACAATTTGCACTGCTGAAACGCATTCTTTGATATCAAGTCTTTCTCAAACAACAGTCGTACCTTTAAAAAGATCACGAGAAAGTCGACCGACCCCCCTAAAATGCCAGCAAGATTTTCCTTCTTCAGACAAATTGTTCCAGACAGTATCTCCTAAGGACCCCAAACCCGACATGGTCACGCATTCTTTAATATCAAGTCTTTCTCAAACAGCAGTCGTACCTTTAAAAACATCACAAGAAAATCGAGAGACGACCCTAAAATGCCAGCAAGATTTTCCTTCTTCGAACAAATTGTTCCAGACAGTATCTCCTAAGGACCCCAAACCCGACATGGTCACACTATTGGAAAATGAAATGCCGCAGTTGGCTCTGGATAGTAATCTAAAGACAACTACATCTGCACCGGCTGAAAATCCATCTCTGTTTGCGTACAAGCTTCCAGAGTCTCACGATGACAACCTGGATATGCCGCCGCAATTGCAGATTGAAGAACAACGGCCACCTTTGCTCTTAGACTCACAGTGCCAAAATGCACCTCCGAAGTTAATACCAGAAGTGACGTTAAATTCCGAACAGAAGATGTGTCTCTCACCACCTCCACCACAATTTGAACTGCCGTCACTATCTTTAGATATAGCGAGTAAAGACCCCTGCCCTTCCATGGCCTTCTCAGTTCACTCTCCTCCTCTATTCTCGTCGTCATCTTCATCTTCGTCCCTCCCTAACACCACCGAGTCACCACCCCAAAAGACAGACCTGAATATCCTAGAGGAAGAAGACTTCTCAGCATTGCCAAAATTTATGTCCAGATTTGAGATTTATCCCAAATTAAACCCGAACAGGACGCAATGCTCTCTTTGGTCTTATCTAGCGGAGGTTGATTTTAAGGAAAAATATCTTGGCTCAACCACTGCTTCATGCCTTGAAAATGACTCTCAACGGTGGGACGCAGAAACTAACCCCATCTCGGTTCCGACTTCATACGACTCTACATTAGATCGAAAACCTGGCGTCTCCTTATCATCCTCATTTTCACCAACGTCATCCGATTCGAACACCCATGGTGTAACCGCTAACTCTAAGAGCGAAAGTGAGGTAACGGATTCCTCTCTAAAACATCCAGTCGAAGGTATGGATACATCCGAGGATACGTACGCAACCTCCGAGTACAACGGCTTGAAACATGATAGCTCGACGGAAGTGAAGGACAGTGGCTTTCTCAGTGTCGAGGAACTCACTCCCAAAAAGTCACCGTCTTTAGACGTGCGCGATTTGTCGTCAAACATGAAAAAATTATCGAACATTGCCAGGCCGTGTTCGGTGGTGTTAGAAAAGACCCCCGACACTCTGCTGGTTCATACACGTTTCCCCCTCCATAAAGCAGTCGACCAACAGAACACTTTCTCGGTCAAACGTGTCGATAACAATGTCACGGTATCGCCTAATTCAAAGGCAAAACCGAGACTTTTGAAACGGCTTTCCGACAACCAGAAGACTTTTAGGCTTGATTATATTCATGGCAACAATGGCGGTCGGAAGAATTTGTCACGAACCATGACGAGCAAAACACGAAGCACTGTGAAGCAAAGGAGTAGATTTAAATAATTTTCTTTAAGGACTCCAGCCATTTAAAAAAAAAAAGAAAATATTAATATTTAAAAAAAAATCAATTCATATGAAATAATTATTCTTTCAAATACAGTCCCTTTTGTTTATTTGGTTGTAGGCTGCACCACTGCAAGCGACCTAATCATCAAATCAGCCACCAGCATTTATTTACAAAAGAAGATAGGTAAAGTGATGCATCGGCTAACCTGGGCACACAGCCCGTAGATCAGAGTGTAGTATCTGTTCATTTGGTTGTTGGTTGCACCACTGTAACTGACCCCCCTCATAAAATCACTTGCCAGCATTTATTTACAAAAGAAGATAGGTACAGTGATGCATCCGTGAACCTGGGCGCAAGGCCCATAGATCAGGGTGTAGTATTTGTTCATTTGGTTGTTGACTGCACCCACCTAACCAACACCCCTCATGAAATCAGCCGCCAGCATTTATTTACAAAAAAAGGTTGATACAGTGATGCATCAGCGAACCTGGGCACAAGACCCATAGATCAGAGTGCAACATCTTTTTATTTGTTTGTTGACTGCGTCACTACAACCGACTCCCCCTCCCCATACAGTCTGCTGCTGGCATTTATTTACAAAAAGGTCGGTACAGTGATGCATCCGCAAAAACTTAGGCACAAGATACAGTCCCTTTGTTTATTTTCATTTGTGTCATCACCTGAATTTGTCGTGTAAACGTTAGGAAATCTCACAAAACCATTGGAAAATTCCTTTGCTTCATCTGTATGGAAATAACTTTCATCTTTATGGAAATCACTATTTTGTAGTTACGAGGCAATCGAAGGGTTTGGGGTTCAATCTTTAGTCTTGTCACCCAATAATAAAGGTCTATCTTGTGTTATGTAGAATTACCTACCTCTTTCATCCTATCTCCAATCTCTCTCTCTCTCTATATATATATATATATATATATATATATATATATATATATATATATATATGAGGAAGAATGAATAAAGAAAGAACAGAATGGATAATAAAAGATGAATTTAATCAATATTTCTTACACATGTGTTTCGGTCAGTTCATCTCTGTGTACACAATTCAAACTATTATAAACAAATGAAATGAAATAATAATAATAGAAAAATGTGAAAATATTCCGTACACAGAGAAGATTCGACCTTCATCAGAGTGAAATTTTATTTTGAATAATAAAATAAAATTTACTCTGATGAAGGTCGAATTTTCTCTGTGTACGGAATATTTTCACATTTTTCTATTATTATTATTTCATTTCATTTGTTTATTTAATGATAATAATAGTTTGAACCATGTACACAGAGATGAACTGACCGAAACACGTGTAAGTGATATTGATTAAATTCATCTTTTATTATCCATTCTGTTCTTTCTTTTCTTTATTTCATTCTTCCTCATTGTCGGATTCATTTCCAATTCCATTTTTACATATATATATATATGTGTGTGTGTGTGTGTGTATATATTAGCATTGCTCCAGAAAAAATGTAATCAACATTAACGTTTGTATTATTTGTATTTTTCGGATTGTTGTCCTCATCTTTATTGTTAATTACACAACATTTTGGCTGATATACCCTCCAACCATATCCAGGTGTTTCTAGTCAAACTTGTGAGCCTTCATGAAACTTTGAAGGCTCCTGATTATGACAAGAAGGTACCGAGTTCGACAACTGAAGAAGTGCTAAAACGTTGTGTAATAAAGATGAGGACAACAGTCCGAAAAATACAAATAATACAAATTATCAAGCCTGATCTCAAAAAATCTAAAAGTCCAGAGAAGAAATCTTCCTTGCAACAAGAGTTTTATTTAAACAAAACCAAGTCGCCGTTTGAGAGCTCAATGTGTGCTCTTAATGTTAGAGTCACAGAGCAAATATATAAGTAAAGAAATAACAAAAGACTTAGAGATTTAGAATTATAGTCTATTTCAGGGAGCTTAGACAAAAGTGTCTAACTCTCCCGACTCATCAGATGCGAATGATCATCATTCGCATCTGATGAGTCGGGAGAATTAGACATTTTTGTCTAAGCTCCTGAAATAGACTATAATGCTAAATCTCTAAGTTTTTGTTATTTCTTTACTCATATATATATACATATATATATATATATAGAAAAAAACTTAAAACCTGGTCATTTTGCGGTTCACTGTTGGAAGAAAGGTTCAACTTTGAATCATCCTAATACCAACCTGACTTGTAACCTATCTACAGATGTGTGTGTGTGTATATATATATATATATATATTATAAAAAGAAAGTTTGCAAAAAGGATTTTTTTTTTTTTTTTTAAAGATTTTATTAACTTACATATGCGACACGTGTTTCAGATCTGTTATCTTCTTCAGGCATTGAATTATTATTTTGGCAGAATATGTCCAAAATATCGGACATATTCTGCCAAAATATAGTAATTCAATGCCAGAAGAAGATAATAGATCTGAAACACGTGTCGCATATGTAAGTTAATAAAAAAAATTTTTTAAAACATAATCCTTTTTGCAAACCTTTTTTATAAAATATATATTTTTCTCCCGTTGGACCCATAACAACTCTTTATATATATATATATATATATATATATATATATATATATATATATATATATACAATATTTTGACAAAATACAAAAAGATATTGATAATGTTTCCAAATAAATAACAGTTCCTTATTCACTGGGAAAAACGTTAGGAAATCTCACAAAACCATTGGAAAATTCCTTTGCGTCATTTCCATGGAAATAACTTCAATGTTAATCGCTATTTTGTAGTTACGGGGCAATCGAAGGGTTTGGGGTTCAATCTTTAGTCTTGTCACCCAATAATAAAGGTCTATCTTGTATCATGTAGAATTACCTACCTCTTTCATCCTCTCTCTCTTATTTTTCTCCCGTTGGACCCATAACAACTCTTTTTATATATATATATATATATATATATATATTGAAAAAACAAAGGATGTTTACAAATGCATGGGCTCATCAGGAGAGAATGTGCAAACCGTTTCGGGGCTGATGTTGCTTTTTAAAAACGGTTTGCACATTCTCTCCTGATGAGCCCATGCATTTGTAAACATCCTTTGTTTTTTCAATATATCATATTCATATGTATGTATGTGTATATATATATATATATATAAAAACAATATTCTGACAAAATACAAAAAGATATTGATAATGTTTCCAAATAAATAACAGTTTCTTATTCACTGAATGTTTGGGAAAAACTGTATATTTTTTTTAATCCATCAATTTAATACAGATTTTAGGCCACCCCGACGACTTATATATGTATATATACACACACACACACACACACAATATTCTGACAAAATACAAAAAGATATAACAGTTTCTTATTCACTGAATGTTTGGGAAAAACTTTTTTTTTTAATCCATCAATTTAATTGATTTAATTTTCTAATTTCTCTCTAATGAAAACGAGTTGTTTGCTGGGGATTGGGTTTTCTTTCAGACCTTTTTTTTTTCCTTTTTTTCTTCTTTTTGTGAGATTCCTTAACTGTTGAATGATATTCAGGTCTCCATTGGAACAAGTGGGGGAGGAATGTAACACCCCCACACCCCATTCACAAAAAAAAAAAATATGTACTGACTGATCCCATCTTGTGAGAATTTTTTTTTATTTTTTTTATTTCTGGAATATTGTATGCTTTTTATTCAGAACTTCCTCAACTCAGAATTTGTCAAATTTGAAATTGATTGATTTTTTTAAAAAAATTTATGGTACAAAAAATAGTATTGAATATTTAAAATTAAATTATCCTAATAATAATGAAACTGGTAGAAGCTATGGATATACCACAGTATGATAATTTAATTATTATATTTGATATGTTTACTTAACAGCTATTGCAATATAGTTCAGTATGTAAAAAGTATAATAATCTTGATATAACTCTCCTCTGTATATTTTCTTTCTCTTCATCATGTTTTTTTTTAATTGAAATAAAAAAGAGAAAAAAAAGTTAATGAATCAAAAAATAGTATTTAATATTGTTTAAAATCAGATTATCATTATAATCACTAGCAAATATATGCACCCAACCAAGTTTTAATGTAATAAAATATTGTATTAAATTAGAAAGGCTAATGAAACTAAATAAGAATACAGATAAAAAGATTTGAAACTAATCGATAAATAGAACAATTGAAATTCACTCTTCCATCACTCTCGTTTTCATTGTTATTTTTTCTAATTTAAGTATTTAGTTAAAAGAGGAAGTAAAGAATAAAATGACAGTTATCTAATCTTGTTAATGGATTTCATTTAAGATTCATTGAAGAGATTTTTGCTTATATTCATTAAGATAAAACCAAACAGTTAGAAATCAATAATACTAAGCACATATTTATTAAATTCGATTTTTTAATATTAATATGCAAATTAGCCTTCCCGTTCACACTGTAAACCGCTATTTTGTTGTATATATAAATATAATTGCATGTTGTCAGTATGTAGACATAGTTAACAGTATTAATAATGTAAGACAATTTTATTAATAATTGAGGTTTAGATAAAAATAAAATCATGGAGAATGTGATGTCAATAACTAAGCCAATTGTGACTTGGGTAGGAATATAGTTTCGGTTACAGACAGAAAAACTCACAATCTCCATTATAATAAGATTATAAAACTAGCAGGACCTGTAGATATACTATTGTATGTTAATCTATTATTACAAAATTTGATATGTTAAACTTATTAGTGCTATAATCAAAGAATAGAACAGTTTGGACACTTCCCATCAATCCTGGCTTTCATTGCTAAATTTTCCTAGTTTAACTAAATTAGGCAGTAATGAATAAAATTATTTCTTTTTGTTAATGGATTTCTTTTAAGATATCAACAGTATTTTTGCTCATATTTGATAAAATAAAACCGAACAATTAGAAATCAATAATACCGAGCTAATATTTATCTATGCAAATCAGCTTTCCTGTTCATACCGTAAACCTCTATTTTGTTGTATATATAAATACAATGGCATTTTATTGGTATGTAGAAAAGGCCAACAGTATTAATAATTAATTAAGACATTTTTATTGAAAATTGAGATTTAAACAAATAAAATCATGGAGAATGTGATATGAATAACTAAGGGAACTGTGACATCAGTGGTGATTTCATTTAAACACTCATGTTCTCCATTCTAATAATGTTGTAGATAGGAACCTCCATATAATTCCAGATCAACAATGTTAAGCAGTGATGAACCTGTTCACTACTTAGATGGGTGACCATTTAAGCAACAGCAGATACTGTAGGTAACCACATATCAAAATGACTTGGTTTGGCATTAAATGACCCAAAAAGGATTGATATGCCGTAAAACAAAACAACCAACCAACCATGTAGTCCGATAAAAAAATCAATTAATTTCAAATTTGACAAAAATACCACTTTTTTATTTATTTTTTTTATACATGGAATCAGTCAGTCAGAATGGACGTCAAACAAAAAAGAAAATTCAAAACTTCTGTGTCTCAAAAAAAATATTATTTTTTTTCAAATTGCATTTAAAATGACATTGTGTATTACTGTAATATAAAAAAAATGACAAAAATATTTAGTATTTTTTCAATTTGTTTATCTACACAGAGGCTGATAATTTAAATCTCTCTCTCTCTCTCTCTCTCTCTCTCTCTCTCTCTCTCTCTCTCTCTCTCTCTCTCTCTCTTCTTTTTTTTTTCTTTTCTTTTTTTTCTTTCTTTTCTTTTATCTTTTTTCTTTTTCTTTTTCTTTTTCTTTTTTTCTTTTCTTTTTTCTTTTCTTTTTCTTTTTTTCTTTTTTTTTCTCTTTCTTTTTTCTTCTCTTTCTTTTTTTTCTCTTTCTTTTTTCTCTTTTTTTTCTTCTTTTCTTTTTCTTTTCTTTTTCTTCTTTTTTCCTTTCTTTCTTCTTTATTTTCGTTCTTTCCTTTTGAACAGTAATTCTTTTAATACCATGTCACATTCCTCCCCAGACTTCTCCAATATTTCTTCCATTTTCAATTGTCATCAAGTAAATTTTTTTTTTCACCATTGTATATTCACATATGACTAAAATTTTCTCCATTGGTAACCAAGGTAACTAAGTCCTTCCTATTTGAGAATCAAAGTTTTAGACTTTTTTTTTTGTCCCTAACATCTCGTATGTGTTGTTCATTTATCATCTCTAAATATTTGCATTAAGTCCATCTGCAATTTTGATTGAAAAACCATGTTTAAAATTCAGACTCAACTTTGCGCTGTCATCTTGAGAGGAGTCATTTAATATCATGACTTTTCTTCAGGGAATTGAGTCCGTTTCTTCAGGTCAAATCTTAAATTTTGGGGAAAATATGAAAGTAAAATTATTGGCCCTCTTTCCACAACTTCTTTCTTTCCTAGACGTTCTCCCTCCTCCCCAATGTACCCCCCCCGTGCATCTTATCTCTCTCTCTCTCTCTCTCTCTCTCTCTCTCTCTCTCTCTCTCTCTCTCTCTCATTCACTCACTCACTTTACACTTTCTCTCTCTCTTTTTTACTCTCTCTCACTCCCCTATGCACCTTATCTATCTATCTATCTATCTATCTCCCCCCCCCATGCATCTCTCTCTCTTTCTCTTTCTCTCTCATATATATATATATAATCTCTCTGTCCTGAAAGATAAATTTCCTCTTGAAGGCTAAATAATTCAGGACATCATTGTAATGAAATGGACAAACTCCCTCTACACCTCTCTCTCTCTCTCTCTCTCTCTCTCTCTGCTCTACTTTGCACTTTCTCCCACCCCATGCACCCCTCCCCTCTCTCTCTCTCTCTTATATATATAATATATATATATATATACACACACACACACACACACACACACACACACCTTATCTCTCTGAAAGACAAATTTCCTCTTTTCCCCTTAAAAACTAAATAATTCAGTATATCATGCTAATGGAATGTTGGACAAAAAAGTTTTCAGTTTAAAAAAAAAAAAACAAATTTGGAAAATCAGTCTCTTACTTGGACTTGCTAAATAACCTTGGTGGTCAGAAATATTAAAGACACACACACACACACACTTTCTACCCCCCTCCCCCAAGCATAGAAATAAATTACATCTCATCCCAAAATGATCTACACAGTGACATTAACAAAGACCTAATCCCAAATTGACACTTCCTCAACACCATTAATAAACCACTCTCCCATATCTAACCAAAATTCCTTGGTTAGTTGTATCAGTTTGCTGTGAAAGGATTCTTCTTCTTTCATTTTCCATAATTGTATTATTTCTCATTTTATTCCTCATGTAATTTTGTATAAAAAAAGATAAAATAAAATTTAAATAAAAAAAAAAATATTACTGTCCCAAAATATTTGTTACATCTGTTATTATACTAAAGCTGAGTGAATCAATGATTGTTTGCTAAAGGCTTTTTTCCTTTTCAGTTGAATGTGTGATACTGTGGTTGAAGACGAACATGGTCAGAATAAAAAATAAATAAGAAAGAGAATAGGTTAAAGCCAGGCATAAGTAAAAGGGGTGGGTGGCTGACCTTTTTACAAATCCAAAGATTAGGTCGTAAAGTTTAAAGAGACCTGTATGCCCACCATGAAATGGGACCACTTGGTGATAATATCTTAGGCACCCAGGTATTAAAAACAAAAAGGATTTTTAGGAGAAATTCTCTTTTGAAAAAAATTAATGATCAACGTATTGAAGACGTATTGTCTGAAAAAATATTTAAGTAGTTTAATTTTAAGGGTTAATGGCGACTAGAAGTCTGCGATTTATTTAAGTGCTGGCCATTTGTGTGGTCCGGAGAAGATGGTTTGGGGAACGGGAATTTGACATAAATACAACTAAACTCGAGCCCTAAGGCAGTTACAACTCGGCCGTTGGGGTGTCAAGATTGCCGGTAGGGATAAACAGTTGCAGCCAGCGAGTATCAAACACACCCTTCTTCCATGTGTCTTGTTTACACTTGTAGTTGTTTTGTTTTTAATCCTTGTGAGCCTGTTTTTCTGACTCATGCCTTAAATTCGGCCAGCACATAATTCACAACGTTGGGGTCTAGACAAGTACATCGAAAGAGCAGAGTGCAGAACAGGTCTTCTTACAAATGACACAAAATTCATACTAAAATATCCCTTAGTTTTAGGATTGAGTTATGTTTTTAAAAAATTCCATTTCAATTGGTTTTGATTAGTCGAAAAACTGACCCGTCTCTTACCGCACATTCTGCTTTTCACTTTCTCCCTCTCAATGTATATCTCGATTACCTCTTTGTTATATATGTTAGTTTTCTCGGTGAGGTTAAAGATAGATTGGAGAGTGTAAAACATATTTTTGTGTTAAGCCTGTAGCTTTCCAAGAATTTAACTTAGGTCAAACATTCCCTTTCTTAGAAATCTTACAAAATGATTTTAATGTTTTTTTCAAATTTGATTTGCTTTGCATACTCTCTTTTCCCTATATTGCCCTTATGGCAAGCCCCAACCCCTTTTTATCATATGGGTGCTAGAAGGCGGTGGCTGCGGGTCTACATGTCCTGGGAATGACGTTAAACTCTATCTGATGGTGAGGTTCCAGTTCTGGAGGTTTGGGGAATGTGGAGCACCCTGTCATCACCATTGCTCCCTGGTCCACTCTGACCCGGAGTGGTAGTACCTGTTAGGGTCCCATCTATGGGTTAAATAGAAAAATGTATTTATAAAAAAAATTGTATTATCCTTTAAGAATTGATTTATTTCAAAATTTTATCGGCATTAAATGACCCACTGAGGTTAATATGCTGTAAAACAAAACAAACCAAACCAAACCAAAATCACTTTTCCCTAATCCCAATTATCTACCCAGAGCTCAATGGGTGACTCAACGGGTCATGTTTTGTATAGTTTGCATATAAATTTCACACTAGTAACAATTAATCCAAAACATGTGTTTCGTGGGAATCTCCTCCCCCCCCCCTCTTCATTTTTTAAATGAGCTTAATATCATTTCTCTGAATGTTTGAGATGAGGCTTGAAGATTAGTATTATTAGCGTTGTTCGGACTATTGTCCCCATCTTCATTGTTATTTGTACAACGTTTCGGCCGATATACCCTCCGGCCTTCTTCAGGTATTGACACTCAATTGGACACATGGCCGAGTGGATTAGGCAGTTTGGTTAAAAGACAGTTCTAAGTGACAGCTATCTCTGCTTCCCGAGTTCAATCCTGAGTGAAAGCAGTTAGAAAAATAATTAATTAGCACAACTCTGTCTACAAAATGTGTAAAAAAAAGTAAAAGTTGTCGGGGCGGCCTAAAGTCGGTATCAGCCAGTCAGCGAGGGAGTCTATCCCCTTTTCAATAGCGCTAGACCAAGGAGATTGTTTTGGGCGTCTGAGGTGGAGCACCACACCTACCATCAGCTCCTTACTCTACCACACATATCCCTGTGCTACTCATACGCTGAGTTGGCGAGGACCGGTATTGAACTAGGAACCTTGTGGCTTCTAGCCAAACACTCTACCGACTGAGCTAACCCGGCCCTTATTGGGGTTAAAATGCGACTTACGGGAGTAATCTCTTTAATTAACTAACTAGTTTAGTCAGTAGAACATCCGCTTAAGAGTACAAGGTTACAGATTTGATACCAGCCCTCAACGACTCAGCACATGAGTAGCATGGTATTCTACCTTCTCATTTGTGCAAAGTGACCGAGCAGAAGTTAACCAAGTGGTCAGTCAAAGAACATAAAACAAATAAAATGACAAAAAGGCAAAACTGAAGACAATAAATGTAACATAAAAAGTTATGGGAGTAAATATGGAAATTAAATCTGACAATATAAAGAAAATTTGAAAAAACAAATATTCCGAAATTGGGATGAATTTAATAATCGATGTTTAAAACATTTCGGTTACATTGAACCTTCATCAGGATGTCTCTTGGGTGAAGAAAATGATGGATGTTTTTATATGTGACAGGAGATGAAAATCTTTTAGTTATGTAACTGTATTTGATCAGCGTTTAATTTTGAAAGGCAAGTCGCGATCTACTCACGCGAAGGTGTCATGACGCGTGACGCCACTCGAAGAAATGCAAAAGACGAGAAAAAGTATTAATGGACTGATTATTTTTAAGAGAACATAGGGAAACAAAGTGGGAATGATAACTAAATAAATAATTAAATGAAGCCTGGTATTTAGTAATTATTTAACACTATTTAACTAGAAACGGAGATATAATAAATAATACATGTCGGTTATTAAGGGAACAAAAATAAATAAAAAGTTATGTATTGTATATAAATACAAACAATTAAATAAGATGACAAAAAAGATGGGGAGTTCAAAGTCCTTAACAAACCTCAGGTAGAAAAGGATTAAGTGTATGAGGATGATCGAAGAGCGATGAAGAGATGCATGTTGGCACTTTGGTGAGAACTACCCAATTCCTCAGACAAGCGGAAAAGGGTTGACGTATGGTGTCTTAGACCACGAATGGTGATAGACAAGTCAAAAGAATAAAACGAACACAAACTTAGAATGGGAATAGACATGTATTATTGGAAGAATTGTTGCAAACTTTGGTTTGTCTGCAGAATGTTATACATATAATAATAATCACTTAGCTGAAATCCTGAGGTAGGGGAATTATCGAAGTCCCTTGCTACGGCTACTCTGGTCGTACTGCTGAATATGAGAGACCCTTTTTTTGAGGTCTGTCTCCGTTCCTGGTCAATCAGAAAGAGAGGGAAAGAATTTTCCTCTTTGGCTTTGCCGCCAAAGTATGCTGGACTGTGATTGGTTGGTTCGATAAATAAAATGACAAAAAGGCAAAACTGAAGACAATAAATGTAACATAAAAAGTTATGTATCTATATACCGTAAACCCTCGAGTATAGTCCGCCCTTGAGTAACGGGGGATTTTTTTTTTTTCGCCCCCGACATCACAAAATGCATCTGAATTCTGAATAAACAATCCTGGACAGCAATTAGAGACTCGGACAGCACTTAGAAAATATTTTTAATCTCTAC
>CM042180.1:17696709-17741709 GCA_023376005.1 Doryteuthis pealeii
TGATTTTGGGCGCGAATTCCCCCCCACCCCCGCGTATTATTACTCAAGGCGGACTAAACTCAAGTGTTACGGTATATAGAATACATAACTTTACATTTATTGTTCTTCAGTTTTTCCTTTTTGTTATTCATTAATTGTTTTATGTTCTTCACAAAACCGCTTAGTTTTAACTACTGCCGGATCTTCACAGACACGAAAAGGCAGAATACGAGGGGGCATCCACGCATTTTTTGAACAGGCCATTGCATGAGCTTCGTTGTGCGTGGCTTCCCCATTTTTAAAAAGACCTTGTGTCACATCCTTACCCAGGTGGAAGGTTGACGTTAAATAACGCCTTTATTAATGGTTAAATTCGAACTTAAACAGGACCTTAAATTTCCACCATCGTATTGAAACCCTGCCGAAAGGAAAAAAAAATACTAAAAATCAGGAATTAACCAAATTTCCCACAAACACTTCATGTTCTAGGATTAATTGTTACTAGTTGTGAAATTATATGCAAAACTTTATATAAAACGATAACCGTGGGTCACCTATTAAGCTCTGGGAGATAATTGGGATTAGGGAAAATGATTTGGTTTGGTTTTGTTTTGTTTTACGGCATATCAACCTTCAGGGCGCTTATTTAATTGCCAATAAAGTTGAAATTAAATCAATTTCTTAATGGATAATACAATTTTTTTATAAATACATTTTTCTTATTTAACCCATAGATGTGACCCTAACAGATACTACCACTCCGGGTCAGAGCAATGGTGATGAAGGGGATGCTCCATATTTCCCCAAACCTCCAAACTGGAACCTCACCATCAGATAGAGTTTAACGTCATTCAGACATGTAGACCTGCAGCCACCACCTTCTTTTGATAAAAAGGGTTGGGGCTTGCCATAAAGGCGTTAATTAGGGTTGGGAAAATTCCAATTTTATTTATTTATGTTCTCAACTGACCACTTGGTTTGATTCTGCTCGGTCACTTTGCCCACAAATGAGAAGGTAGAATACGTGCTACTCATGTGCTTTGAGTCGTTGAGAGCTGGTATCAACATCTGGAACCTTGTACTCTAAGCGGATGTCTACTGACCAACTAGTTAGTTAATAAATACAATTACTCCCTGTAAGTCGTATTTTAACCCAATAAGGGCCGGGTTAAGCTCAGTCGGTAGAGCGTTCGGCTAGAAGCCACAAGGTTCCTAGTTCGATACGGCCCTCGCCATCAGCATATGAGTTAGCACGGGATATGTGCGGAAAGTAAGAGCTGATGGTAGGTGTGGCGCTTCACCTTCAGACGCCAAACAAACTATCTCCTGGCCTAGCGCTTATGAAAAAGGGATAAACTCCCTCGCCAACTGGCTGCATATGACTTTAGGCCGCCCCGACGACTTTTACTTTTTTCACACATTTTGTAGACAGTTTTAAAAAAAAATCCAAAACAAACCATTTCTTTAAAATAAGATTAAGGATATTAATCTCAGTATATTAGCGTTTGTTTGCGACTATTGTCCTCATCTCATTGTTAATTGTACAAACGTTTTGGGCGATATACCCTCCGGCCTTCTTCAGGTATTTCTTGTCGGACTCGCGGAACTTCTTTAGGCAGTTAGAAAAAAAAAAAAAAAAAATTAACACCACTCTTACCCACTATGGTTAGCGGGAATGAGAACAGGAATACCCCTGTGAATAAATAAAGGGTTTAGGTTTCCAAAGTGCCGTTGATGGCTCCGAATACGAAGAAAATTCCCGAGTTCGAAGAAGGTTCCCGAGTTCGAAAAGAAGATAAAAGGTACTATTTCTCTGAATGTTGAGATTGTAGGCTTGAAGATTAGTATTATCTGCGTTATTCGGACTATTGTCCCCATCCTTTCATTTTATTTGTACAACTGTTTCAGCCGAGATACCTCCGCCTTCTTCAGGTATTTTCTTGTCGGACTCGCGGAACCTTCTTTTCAAACTCGGGAACTTTCTTTGTCGTATTCAGGGCTATCACAGAACTTTGGACCTAACCCTTTATCTATTCCACGGGGTATCCCTGTTCTCATTCCAGCTAACCATAGTTTGGGTGGGTGGGTAGGAGTTGTGCTAATTAATTATTTTTTCTAACTGCTTTCACTCAGGATGAACTCGGGAACCAGAGATATTGTCACTTAGAACTGTCTTTTTAACAAACTGCCTAAATCCACTCGGCCATGTGCCCAATTGACAATTGAGTGTTGAATACCTGAGAAGGCCGGCGAGGGTATATCGGCCGAAACGTTGTAAAATAACAATGAAGATGGGGGACAATAGTCCCGAACTACGCAGATAATACTAATCTTCAAGCCTCACTCAACATTTCAGAGAATAGTTACCTTTTTATCTTCTTTTCGAACTTTGGGAACCTTCTTGTCGTAATCGGGAACCTAACCTTTATTTAGTCCACGGCGGGTATCCTGTTCTCATTCCGCCTAACCATAGCTGGGTAGGAGTTGCTGTTTAATTATTTTCTAACAGCCCTACTCATTATAAACGTTGTACAAATAACAATGAAGATGGACAATAGTCCGAATTAATGAAGATCAGATAATACTAATGGATTTTTTTTTTTTTGCATTTGATATTTTCAAATAGGAGACATTCATTTCTTTCAGGAGTGTCTCCGCACTTTTTTTTCTGACGCCCCACCAGGCCGGATTCATGCAAGTTTTTTTTTATTTTTATTATTAATTTTTTTTTTACCATTGGGTGATTTTAATGGGGCATTCCCTGTGAGAATCAAACTTGTGATTCCTTCTTAATGTATTCAATTTTTTTTTCTTCAAACTCAATTTTTAAAAAACACTTTTAAAGGTTTCATTTTCTATTCAACCATAGATCTTGTGGAGGTCTGTCCACAGAACTTCTAATCTTCAAGCCTAATCTCAAACATCAGAGAAATATTAATCTCATTTAAAAAAATTGAAGAGGGGGGTGAAGATTTTCCCACCAAAAACACTTCATTGTTCTGGATTAATTGTTTACTTTAGTGTGAAATTATATTGGCAAAACTATACAAAACATGACCCCATTGGGTCACCCATTAAGCTCTGGTAGATAATGGATTAGGTAAAAGTGATTTTGGTTTGTTTTTGCTTTTGTTTTACGGCATATCAACCTCAAGTGGGTGAAATTAAAATGAATGCCGATAAATTTTGAAATAAATCAATTCTTAATGGATATGTAACACCACCGGCGGGTGCGGAAGCTCTTTGCACACCTCTGCCATCTCTCTGGCATTCTGCATCTTCGGCGCATTCTAACCTCTGGCCATGATTCGTTTTGTCTGCTGGCTATTCTAGGACCTGTTCCACGTTTTTTTTTTTTTCTACACATGTGTGCTTCAAAAACATCTCGCAGGGCCCCCGCCAAAGGGGGTGTACAAACAAAAAAGCTATCACAAGAGAAAGAGAGAATAAACAACAACAAAGAGAAACCAGTTCAGGTGAACTTCAGGATGGCCAAAGATGAGGTGTATAATTGTCTGCTGCTATCTCCACTGGTGTCGAGATGGGGGTCACCCCCCCCTTTTCTTTGTAGACCTCTGCTAGGGCTAGCTTCACGTGGGCATCTCACATCCTAACTTCCTCAGTGTTCAAAGCCTCATCTGCCTCCTTCGCTGTCCAAGACTAACTAAAACTAACTTTTTTAAATTTCCCAGCAGATCCCCAAATCTCATCTTCACTTCTCGTATATAATCTCTCCTCAGATCTTATCAACCCTGCGGGATTTGAAAGGTTTCTTTTGTCTTAAAGACCCACCCCATGATTTTTATACCCAACTAACCTACGGTCAACTCTCAAAGTTATTGAAACAGACTTCTTGTCTCTAATCTGGGAGTTTATCACCTCTTAATCTTCCTTGAGTTTTAATTTGGTTCCTCTAACTTATCATTTGACCCTACTTTACACTAACTATATTATTGTAAGACACACACACATGTATATCTATATATACATTACACACACATGATCCACCTGAACACACTTATCTTATATATGGGTTTTACTACTACTTATTCGGTCTACAACATACATACCATATATGTGGTTTTCTGGCTTACTACCTATGTATCATAACTACCTAGAATTATATATATTATTACACAACCTACTGTGCAGCCACATATGCATGCCAATGATTTAGTTTTACAGATAGATACAAATAAATTACATTTCTTCTATTTAACCCATAGATGGGACCCTAACAGGTACTACCACACCAAGGAGTGGACCTAGGAGCAATGGTGAGACAGGGTGCTCCACATTCCCCAAACCTACCAGAAACTTGGAACCTTCACCCATCAGAATAGAGTTTAACGTCATTTTCCCAGGACATGGACCGCAGCCCACCGCCTTCTAGCACCCATATGATTAAAAAGGGGTTGGGGCTTGCCATAGGGCCAATATTAGGGAAAAGAGAGTAGCAAAGCAAATCAAATTTTGAAAACATTAAAATCATTTTTTGAAGATTCTAAGAAAGGGAATGTTTGACCTAATTTAAATTTCTTGGAAGCTTACAGACTGGCTGCTTATGAAACTTAACACACCAAATATTGTTTTTACACTCTCCAATCTATTTTAAGCTCACAGAGAAAAACTAACATATATTAACAAAAGAGGGATATACATTGAGAGGGAGAAAGTGAAAAGCATAATATGCGGTAGAGGACGGGTCAGTTTTTCGACTAATTAGAACCAATTGATAAATAGAAAATTTTTAAAAACATAACTCAATCTTAAACTAAGGGATATTTTAGTATGAATTTGGTCCATTTGTAAGAAGAACCTGTTCTGCACTCTGCCTCTTCGATGTACTTGTCTAGACCCCAACGTGTTGAATTATGTGCTTTGGAAAATTTAAGGCACGAGTCAGAAAAACAGCTCACAAGGGTAATGGCGACTAGAAGTCTGCGATTTATTTAAGTGCTGGCCATTTGTGTGGTCGGAGAAAGGGGAATTTGACATAAATACAACTAAACTCGAGCCCTAAGGCAGTTACAACTCGGCCGTTGGGGTGTCAAGATCGCCGGTAGGGATAAACAGTAGCAGCCAGTGAAGTATCAAACACACCCTTCTTCCATGTGTCTTGTTTACACTTGTAGTTGTTGTTTTGTTTTTAATCCTTGTGAGCCTGTTTTTCTGACTCGTGCCTTAAATTTGGCCAGCACATAATTCACAACGTTGGGGTCTAGACAAGTACATCGAAAGAGCAGAGTGCAGAACAGGTCTTCTTACAAATGACACAAAATTCATACTAAAATATCCCTTAGTTTTAAGATTGAGTTATGTTTTTAAAAAATTCTATTTCAATTGGTTCTAATTAGTCGAAAAACTGACCCGTCTCTTACCGCATATTCTGCTTTTCACTTTCTCCCTCTCAATGTATATCCCTCTTTGTTATATATGTTAGTTTTCTCTGTGAGCTTAAAGATAGATTGGAGAGTGTAAAACATATTTGTGTGTTAAGTTTCATAAGCAGCCAGTCTGTAGCTTTCCAAGAATTTAAATTAGGTCAAACATTCCCTTTCTTAGAAATCTTACAAAATGATTTTAATGTTTTTTCAAATTTGATTTGCTTTGCATACTCTCTTTTCCCTATATTGCCCTTATGGCAAGCCCCAACCCCTTTTTATCATATGGGTGCTAGAAGGCGGTGGCTGCGGGTCTACATGTCCTGGGAATGACGTTAAACTCTATCTGATGGTGAGGTTCCAGTTCTGGAGGTTTGGGGATGTGGAGCACCCTGTCATCACCATTGCTCCCTGGTCCACTCTGACCTGGTGTGGTAGTACCTGTTAGGGTCCCATCTATGGGTTAAATAGAAAAATGTATTTATAAAAAAATTGTATTATCTGTAATACTATGCATTGGGCATGCATATGTGGCTGCACAGTAGGTGTGTATATATATATAATTCTAGGTAGTTATGATACATAGGTAGTAAGTCAAACCACATATATGTGTATGTATGTTGTAGACCGAATAAGTAGTAGTAAAACCCATATATAAGATAAGTGTGTTCAGGTGGATCATGTGTGTGTATGTATATATAGATATACATGTGTGTGTGTCTACATATATAGTATGTGTAAAGTAGGGTCAATGATAAGTTAGAGAAACCATTAAAACTCAAGGAAGATTAAGAGGGTGATAACTCCCCAGATTAGAGACAAGAAGTCTAGGTTTTCAATAACTTTGAGAGTTGACCGTAGGTTAGTTGGTCATAAAAATCATGAGGGTGGTCTTTTAGACAAAGAACCCTTTCAAATCCCGCAGGGTTGATAAGATCTCGGAGGATGAGATTATATACGAGAGTGAGATGAGATTTGGGGATCTCTGGGAAATTTAAAAAGTTTAGTTAGTTAGTCTTGGGACAGCGAAGGGAGCAGATGAGCCTTGAACACTGAGGAAGTTAGGATGTGAGATGCCCACTAGAAGCTAGCCCTAGCAGAGGTCTACAAAGAAAAGGGGGGGGTGACCCCCCATCTCGACAACCAGTGGAGATAGCAGCAGACAATTATACACCTCATCTTTGCCATCTGAAGTTCACCTGACTGGTTTCTCTTTGTTGTTGTTTATTCTCTCTTTCTCTTTGTGATACTTTTTGTTTGTACACCCCTTTGGCGGGGGGCCCCTGCGAGATGTTTTGAGCACACATGTGCAACGTGGACAGGTCCTAGAAATAGCCAGCAGACAAAACGAATCATGGCCAGAGTTTAGAAATGCAGCGAAGATGCAGAATGCCAGAGAGATGCAGAGGTGTGCAAAAGAGCTTCGCAGCCCGCCGGTGGTGTTACATATCCATTAAGAATTGATTTATTTCAAAATTTTATCGGCATTCATTTAATGCACCCACTGAGGTTGATATGCCGTAAAACAAAACAAAACAAACCAAAATCACTTTTCCCTAATCCCAATTATCTACCCAGAGCTTAATGGGTGACCCAATGGGTCATGTTTTGTATAGTTTGCATATAAATTTCACACTAGTAACAATTAATCCAGAACATGAAGTGTTTTGTGGGAATCTTCACCCCCCTCTTCATTTTTTAAATGAGATTAATATTTCTCTGAATGTTTGAGATTAGGCTTGAAGATTAGAAGTATCTGTGGACAGACCCTCCACAGATCTATGGGTTGAATAGAAAAAAATGAACTTTAAAAGTGTTTTTAAAAATTGAGTTTGAAGAAAAAAAAATTGAATACCATTAAGAAGGAATCACAAGTTTGATTCTCACAGGATGCCCCATTAAAATCACCATGTAAAAAAAAATAATAATAAAAATAAAAAAAAACTTGCATGAATCCGGCCTGGTGGGGCGTCAGAAAAAAAAGTGCGGAGACACTCTGAAAAGAAAAATGAATGTCTCCTATTTGAAATATCAAATGCAAAAAAAAAAAAAATCCATTAGTATTATCTATCTTCATTATTCGGACTATTGTCCCCATCTTCATTGTTATTTGTACAACGTTTATAATGAGTAGAGGCTGTTAGAAAAATAATTAACACAACTCCTACCCCAGCTATGGTTAGCGGAATGAGAACAGGATACCCCCGTGGACTAAATAAAGGGTTAGGTCCCGATTACGACAAGAAGGTTCCCAAGTTCGAAAAGAAGATAAAAAGGTACTATTTCTCTGAATGTTTGAGATGAGGCTTGAAGATTAGTATTATCTGCGTTGTTCGGACTATTGTCCCCATCTTCATTGTTATTTGTACAACGTTTCGGCCGATATACCCTCCGGCCTTCTTCAGGTATTCACACTCAATTGTCCAATTGGGCACATGGCCGAGTGGATTAGGCAGTTTGGTTAAAAGACAGTTCTAAGTGACAATTATCTCTGGTTCCCGAGTTCAATCCTGAGTGAAAGCAGTTAGAAAAATAATTAATTAGCACAACTCCTACCCACCCACCCAACTATGGTTAGCGGAATGAGAACAGGATACCCCCGTGGAATAGATAAAGGGTTAGGTTCAAAGTTCTGTGATAGCCCCTGAATACGACAAGAAAGTTCCCGAGTTTGAAAAGAAGGTTCCCGAGTCCGACAAGAAATACCTGAAGAAGGCCGGAGGGTATCTCGGCTGAAACGTTGTACAAATAACAATGAAGATGGGGACAATAGTCCGAATAACGCAGATAATACTAATCTTCAAGCCTCATCTCAAACATTCAGAGAAATAGTACCTTTTTATCTTCTTTTCGAACTCGGGAACCTTCTTTTCGAACTCGGGAATTTTCTTATCGTATTCAGGAGCCATCACGGCACTTTGAACCTAACCCTTTATTTATTCCACAGGGGTATCCTGTTCTCATTCCGCTAACCATAGCTGGGGTAGGAGTGGTGTTAATTTTTTTTTTTTCTAACTGCCTAAAAGAAGGTTCCCGAGTCCGACAAGAAATACCTGAAGAAGGCCGGAGGGTATATCGGCCAAAACGTTGTACAAATAACAATGAAGATGAGGACAATAGTCCAAACAACGCTAATAATACTGAGATTAATATCCTTATCTTATTTAAAGAAATGGTTGTTTGATTTTTTTTTAAAACTGTCTACAAAATGTGTGAAAAAGTAAAAGTCGTCGGGGCGGCCTAAAGTCAGTATCAGCCAGTTGGCGAGGGAGTTTATCCCCTTTTCAATAGCGCTAGGCCAGGAGATAGTTTTTGGCGTCTGAGGTGAAGCGCCACACCTACCATCAGCTTCTTACTTTACCGCACATATCCCTGTGCTACTCATATGCTGAGTTGGCGAGGGCCGGTATCGAACTAGGAACCTTGTGGCTTCTAGCCGAACGCTCTACCGACTGAGCTAACCCGGCCCTTATTGGGGTTAAAATACGACTTACGGGAGTAATTGTATTTATTAACTAACTAGTTGAGTCAGTAGAACATCCGCTTAGGAGTACAAGGTTCCAGATTTGATACCAGCTCTCAACGACTCAGCACATGAGTAGCACGGTATTCTACCTTCTCATTTGTGCAAAGTGACCGAGCAGAAATCAACCAAGTGGTCAGTTGAAGAACATAAAATAAATAAAATTGATTTTCCCAACCCTATTACCCTTATGGCAAGCCCCAACCCCTTTTTATCATATGGGTGCTAGAAGGTGGTGGCTGCAGGTCTACATGTCCTGGGAATGACGTTAAACTCTATCTGATGGTGAGGTTCCAGTTTTGGAGGTTTGGGGAATATGGAGCACCCCTTCATCACCATTGCTCTGACCCGGAGTGGTAGTATCTGTTAGGGTCACATCTATGGGTTAAATAGAAAAATGTATTTATAAAAAAATTGTATTATCCATTAAGAATTGATTTATTTCAAAACTTTATTGGCATTAAATGACCCACTGAGGTTGATATGCCGTAAAACAAAACAAACCAAACCAAAATCACTTTTCCCTAATCCCAATTATCTACCCAGAGCTTAATAGGTGACCCAACGGTTATGTTTTATATAGTTTGCATATAAATTTCACACTAGTAACAATTAATCCAGAACATGAAGTGTTTTGTGGGAATTTGGTTAATTCCCTGATTTTTAGTATTTTTTTCTTTCGGCAGGGTTTCATACGATGGTGGAATTTAGGTCTGTTAAGTTCGATTTAACCATAATAAAGGCGTTATTTACGTCAACCTTCCACCTGGTAAGGATGTGACACAAGGTCTTTTTAAAATGGGGAGCCACGCACAAACCGAAGCTCATGCAATGGCCTGTTCAAAAATGCGTGGATCCCCTCGTATTCTGCCTTTTCGTGTCTGTGAAGATCCGGCAGTAAGTTAACTAAGCGGTTTGTTGAAGAACATAAAACAATTAAATGAAATAACAAAAAGGGAAAACTGAAGACAATAAATGTAAAGTTATGTATTCTATATACCGTAAACCCTTGAGTATAGTCCGCCCTTGAGTATAATACGCGGGGGGGTGGGGGGGATTCGCGCCCAAAATCACAAAATGCATCTGAATTCTGAATAAACATTGCCGGACAGCAAATAGAGACTTGGACAGCACTTAAAAAATATTTTTAATTTTTAACCTCGTATATAATGCTCGCTAGGGATTTTGACCTTTGGATTTTTGGAGAAAGGTGCGGATTATACTCAAGGATTTCCGGTAAATGCATACATTTAAGAAGAGATAACAAGAAAAGTGTATAAGAGTTCAATGTCCCTTGTAACAAACCTCAAGTAAAAAAAAGATTGAGAGAATGAGGATGCTCAAAGAGAGGTGAAGAGATACGTGTTGACACTTTATAAGATTGGTAGAGAACTGAATGTTTAAATGACATCACCACTGATGTCACAGTTCCCTTAGTTATTTACATCACATTCTCCATGATTTTATTTGTTTAAATCTCAATTTTCAAAAAAATTGTCTTAATTATTAATACTGTTGGCCTCATCTACATACCAATAAAACGCCATTGTATTTATATATACAACAAAATAGAGGTTTACAGTACGAACAGGAAAGCTGATTTGCATAGATAAATATTAGCTCGGTATTATTGATTTCTAATTGTTCGGTTTTATTTTATCAAATGGTCGGGGGAAAAGTCCTGGTGGAGTCGAAGGTTGTCACGTGGTTTCCGAGGTAATTTTCGGGTCAGACAAAAGGGGTGGGAAGGAAGGAAGGAATAGTTTTAGAGAAGAGTCAATAAATGTATGTATGTAGGCAGAACACACGGTTAGTGTAGATAATTTAACTTAAAACCTAACAGTTACAGAGATTGTGATTGACGTCTTTTAACCTTTGTGTGATCTCCTCTTTCTGCTTGCCAGTGCAAGTATGGGAGAGATAGTTTAGTTCTAATCACTCTATCAAGGGATGAGGCTCACAATAGCGCCTCCCGTTCTGTTGTATCATCAAGGTGAAATGATACATAGAGGAAATTGAGTGCTTAATATATTTATTCAGCACCAGTATCCGGCGCTAACGGGTACATACAACAACAAAAAAAACAATAAGTTACATACAAGGGGTGTGAATGAAGGAATGGTCTTTGGGGTAGAATCAATGTAAGTAAGGGTATTTGCCTGCTCATCCCACTTATGAGGGCTGGACACAAGGTCTCGATTTTACATGGGTGCATAAAAATTGCGTCGATCTGGGGGGATGGCCCCTCTTGGATCGACGCTATTAATTGTACTTTACCGGCCTAGAGGCCAAAGCACACTGGACCCCCAGCCGAGGCTGGGTATAGAAGGTAAGGGTCGAAGCATAGAATCTGGAACAGATACTACACCTTGATCCTCCCTTCCACAATAGGCAAGGGTATTTGCCTCATACCCCTCTTGTATGGGCTGGGCACAAGGCCTCATTTTAACGTGGGCCCACCCACAAGCTGAAGCTCATGGTTGGGAAAGAACAAAAATTGGGTCGATCCTTTCGGCATTGCCCCTCAAGGGGGGCGCCTCAGGCACTGGGCAATAAACTCAGCCCTTCCCCCAAGGGGGCAGGTATTGCCTGGGGGGGAAAGCCCCCTTAGATCGACGCTAATAATTGTATTTTACTGGTCCAGAGGCCGAAGCACACTGGACCCCCAGCCGAGGCTGGGTATAGAAGGTAAGGGTCGAAGCATAGAATCTGGAACAGATACTACACCTTGATCCTCCCATCCACAATCCAAATCCAAAGGTAGAAATCCAAATCAAGTGTTGATTGTTACTAAAAGAAATATTTTGTAAGCAAGAAACAATCTTAATGGGTAATACAATTTTTTTATAAATACATTTTTCTATTTAACCAATAGATGGGACCCTAACAGGTACTACCACTCCGGGTCAGAGTGGACCAGGGAACAATGGTGATGAAGGGGTGCTCCACATTCCCCAAACCTCCAAAACTGGAACCTCACCATCAGATAGAGTTTAACGTCATCCCCAGGACATGTAGACCCTCAGCCACTGCCTTCTAGCACCCATATGATAAGAAGGATTGGGGGTTGCCATAAGAGCAATAGGGTTGGGGCAATTATATAGGTGCTAGGGCTTGACATGAACAGCTGATTGATCGGAGAGGGCCTCTCCGACCACCCATCTAGCATCACGGATCGCCACCCACGGTCAACACGTGGCCCTATTGGGGGAGTCTTACCCCTCTGCAGAGGTGCATTCTAACGCCCCAGCCAATAGGGCGGGCCATACATCTTGTAATTATTCTTAACTACGCTGTACATATTTACTTACCTTTATATTTTTTTGGAGCAATCATATAGGTGCTAGGGCTTGACGTGACCAGCTGATTGATCAGAGGGGGCCTCTCTGACCACCCGTCTAGCCCAAAAAAGCCTAAAGTGGAATATTGCAAGTCATGGACTGCTCAGCCACCCACGGCCAACAGGTGGTCCCATTGCAGAGGTGCAGTCGGCGCATTCTAACGCCCCAGCCGAAAGGGGGGTGAATTTGTTGGATGACCCAGGGTGAATGCCAAAACAGAAACAGTAGTAGTTTAGTCCGTTAAGTTATACAGTGCACACTCTTAATAAATAGATTATAAAAATTATTTTATATATACTAGCAAATATATGCACCCTCCGGGTAATTACAAAGGCAAATGAAACTGAATAAGAATGCAGATAAAAAAAGATTTGAAACTGAGGGGGTATGATTGAAAAATAGAACAACTTGGAAACTAACTCTATCATTTTCCATTACTCCCATCTTTCATTGGTAAATTTTCGTAATTTAACTATTTAGTTAAAATAGGAAGTAAAGGATAATATCAGTTATTTCTTCTTGTTAATGAATTTCTTTTAATATTTATCCCCAAGATTTTTTCTCATAAGATAAAACCAAAAAAATTGAGGTCAATAATACTAAGCACATATTCATTAAAATCAATTTTTTAAGATCAATATGCTAATTAGCCTTTCCATTCACACTGTAAACCTATTTTGTTGTATATATAAATACAATTGCATGTTAATAGTAAGTAGATATGGTCAACAGTATTAATGATATAAAACAATTTTATTAATAATTGAGGTTTAAATAAAAAAAATAAAATCATAGAGAATATGATGTAAATAACTAAGGGAATTATGACTTGTATAGTGATATAGTTTCGGTTACAGACAGATAAATCCACAATCTCCATTATAATAAGATTCATTGGCCATAATCACTTAATTACATAAACAGGAGGTGGAGTTGGAGTCGTAAGTGCCAAAGCTTGAGGAGTTGGAGTCAAAGGTTTTGTGTTCTGCACATATATGATAAAAAAAAAAGATTGGGGGGGGGGCTTGCCATAAGGGCAATAGGATTGGGACAATCAGCCCTGAGTGAATGCATACACAGATATACATCTTTGTTTCTCTAAAGAAGGATAAAATGTTATTTATCTGGAGGTGCGTGGACCCGTCTTCAAATCCTGGACGAGGCTGTTTACATTTCACATAGCGCTAATACCTTTGGGAAAAGTATGCATCCAATAACTCTCCCTCCAGCTATGGGTAAACTAGTAGGGCAGTCTAGGCTCTTTAACCTTGCCAAGGTAACCCCGTCTAGGAGAAGGAAAACTTTGAATTTAAACCTATTAAACTCTGCTCAAGAAATTGACCTTGTATCACATCCTACTCATGCGGAGTGTGTGTGCGTCTTCAGATGGCCTAATGTCGGTAATAGTCAATCAGGTTGTTTTTGTGTGAGGTGGAGCGCCACACCTATCATCAGCTCCTTACTTTACCGCACAGATCCCTGTACTACTCATACGCTGAGTTGTCGAGGGCCGGTGTCGAAGTAGGAATCCTGTGGTTTTTTAGCCGAACGCTCTACCGACTGAAACGCCATTATGTTAACATTTTAATAGATATCAATTAGTTAGTAATTTTTCTGTATATAGTGTATTTAATGTTTTTTGTTATTGATTTCTAAGAAGAAACAATTTTTAAAATCTTAAATAATGTAGATGTTTTAGACCGTATATTATACTTGAAACAAAGTACCATTTTTGGTAAAATAAAAATGTTAAAAATAAATTACATATAAATTTTTTGAAAGCGAAGTAATGCAAAATATATGTTGAGAAAACATTTATTAAATTCTTTGGTGTCAAATACTAAATATTTTCAGCGGTAAACACCATCTTCAGAGTATCTAATGTTTTGAAAGTTTATATCCAGTATAATGATATAAACTTTCAAAACATTAGATATTCTGAAGATGGCGGTTTCCACTGAAAATATTTAGTATTTGACACCAAAGAATTTAATAAATATGTTTTCTCAACATATTTTGCATTACTTCGCTTTCAAAAAATTTGTTATTACGTTTAAGATTAATGCTTCTATTGCTATAAGAACAAACAGAAATCTTAAATTACACTAGCAAATATATGCACCCTCCGGGTGCAAGTATTTAAGTTTTAATGTAATAAAATATTGTATTAAATTAGAAAGGCTAATGAAACTAAATAAGAATACATATAAAAAGATTTGAAACAGAGGGAGTATAATAAAAGATTTGAAACAGAGGGAGTATAATAAAAAAATGGAACAACTGAAACTTACTCTTCCATCACTCTCGTCTTTCGTTGTTATTTTTCTAATTTAAGTATTTAGTTAAAAGAGGAAGTAAAGAATAAAATGACAGTTATTTTATCTTGTTAATGGATTTCATTTAAGATTCATTGAAGAGATTTTTGCTAATATTCGTTAAAATAAAACCAAACAGTTAGAAATCAATAATACTAAGCACATATTTATTAAATTCGATTTTTTAATATCAATATGCAAATTAGCCTTTCCGTTCACACTGTACACCTCTATTTTGTTGTATGTATAAATACAATTGCATGTTGTCAGTATGTAGACATAGTTAACAGTATTAATAATGTAAGACAATTTTATTAATAATTAAGGCTTAGGTAAAAATAAAATCATGGAGAATGTGATGTCAATAACTAAGAGAATTGTGACTTGAGTAGGAATATAGTTTCGGTTACAGACAGAAAAACACACAATCTCCATTATAATAAGATATGTAATATTCTTTTTTTTCTTCTTTTTCTCTGATGATGTTACTACTTTTCAACTAAAACAAATTTGACCTTAAATAATTGATTTAATTAATTTTAATTTGTTTTTAAAATGAAAATGAGCCATCAATTTTGGCAGATCCTAATTCAAAGTCATACCTGGAACATTAAGACCCTCGGACACCACCTTCTAGCACCCATATGATAAGAAGGATTGGCGGGTTTGCCATAAGAGCAATAGGGTTGGAACAATCATATAGTTGCTAGGGCTTGACATGATCAGTCGATTGATCAGACCACCCATCTAGCCTAAGTTCAGTGTTGCATGTTACCGACTGCTCAGCCATCAGGGTTCTACCCTTAAGCATCACAGATCGCCACCCATGGCAAACAGGTGACTCCACTGGAGAGGGTAACATGTTAGCTTCTGTAGAGGTGCAGTCGGTGTATTCTAAAGCCCCAGCCGAAAGGGCTAGGACATAAAAACCCCAGTCACCGCCTTCTAGCACCCATATGATAAAAAAAGGAGTTTAGGGCTTGCAATGAAGGCAATATGGGCAGGACAATCATATGGGTGCTAGGGTTTGACGCGACCAAACAAGAAAGCATAAAAAAGAAAACAATAAATCCAATTTGATGCTAGATTTGATTTATTTAATGAAAGATGTTAATTGTTGGTTGATGTCACAGACAATGTTCAGGTGTGTGTGAGATCGTGAGTTGAATGGAAAAAAAGAAAAAGTATACTGACAATGGTGAAGAACCTGGAGGGAAGATTCCAAATTATAAATTATCTTCAAATAAAACCACAAAAAAGAAAAAAAAATTGAAGAGAAAAAAAAAAATCTTTGAAGAGAAAAAAAAATTGAAATAATAAAAAATAAATTTTTTTTACACTTTTGAAGAAAAAATTTGAAAAAAAAAAAAAAAAAAAAAAAAAATTTTGAAAAAAAAATTGAAATTAGAAAAAAAAAAAAAAAAAAAAATTTTTTTTACATTTTTGAAGAAAAAAAAATTTGAAAGAAAAAAAAAAAAAGTAAATATTTTTTGTTTTTTCTCTTTTTTTTTATTTTTATTAATTTTTTTTATTAAAAAAAAAAGTATGAAAAATTCAGTTTTTTAAATTTTTTTTTAAACTTTGGATTTTCATATCTCGATTCAGAAGGAAGAAGAAGAAAAAAAAAAAAAAAAAAAAAAAAAAAAAGCTTTGCTTCCTTCTTTACACACAATTTATGACGATGAAAATGGGAGATGTCACACTTTACATATCAAGGACTTTTTATATACACGAGTGAGATTTTTTTTTAAATCAACCCTTAAATTCCCCGCAGATTTTTATTTTTATTTTTTTTATTTTTTTTTTAAACTGTAACTCAAGTTACAGTAGAAAACGTCTGGCTATTTTAAAAAGAAAAAAAAATTTTTTTATTTAGTTGCAACGGCAGCAAATTAGAACATGGCGAATGAAAATTTTTGCAGCGATTTTTCGTGTCGTAAGTTTGAAGAAAAGAATGAAAAAAAAAAAAAGGAAAAAAAAAAAAAAAAAGAGAAAAATTCTTCGCAGCATGAGAAAGTTAATCCCAGACAATGTGACTGAGTAATTAGACAAGGAGATTCTAAAATGCACAGCAATTCATGGAAGAGGGAACGAGAAAAAAAAAAAAAAAAAAAAAAAGAATAAGCAAAAAAATTCCGGATTCCTTATATCTTCAAGTGTCTGATTCATCAAAAAGCGGAGTAAAAAAAAAAAAAAAAAAAAAAAAAAAAAAAACTCAAGTTCTTATTCGTATTACACAAAACTTAAAACGGTCCCGAAACATTCGGTCAGCATGAAAGGGGGTTTGTTGGATTTTTCTTGGGTTATTTTATGCCGGAGACCTTTATTTATTCGTTTCATTTGTTTTTTTAACTCATTTTTTAATCCTTTGATTTTGGATTTCTTATATCTTAAAGTGTCCGATTCATCAAAAAGTGGGGAAAAAAAAAAAAAAAAAAAATCTCAATTTCTTATTTATATAACACAAAACTTAAAACAGCCCTTACACATTCGGCCGGCATGGTGCGCAAAAAAGATTTTGATTTCTTGGGGGTTATTTTATGCTGAAGAATTTTATTCATTCTGGTTAGGTATCCAATGTTTTTTTTTTATTTATTTATTTATTTTTTTTTACACTCATTTATAATCTATATAACAAAAAAAAATTTTTTTTTTAAATCTCAAGTTCTTATTCGTATTACACAAAACTTAAAATGGCCTCTACACATTCGGACAGCATGAAAGGGGGTTTGCTGGATTTTTCTTGGGTTATTTTATGCCAAAGACCTTTATTTATTCGTTAGATATGCTATGTTTTTTTTTAAACTCATTTTTTAATCCATTTAACCCATAAATGGGACCCTAACAGGTACTACCATTGTGGATCAGGACAAAGAAATGAGTATTATAAAAAAATAAAAAAATAAAAATTTCCTTGAGACGCATACAAGAAAAAAAAAATTCTGGATTCCTATTATTTTCAGTGTCTGATTCATCAAATTACAAAAGAAAAAAACAAAAATTTTTTTAAATAAAAAGAGAAAATCTCAAGTTTTTATTCGTATTACACACAACTTAAGATGGTCCCTACACATTCGGCCAGTGTGAAAGGGGCTTTGGTTTGGGACATTTTTGTTGGGTTATTTTATGCCGAAAACCGTTATTCATTTTTGTTAGGTATCCTATGTTTTTTTAACTCATTTTTTAATCTTTTAATCCATAAATGGGACCCTAACAGGTACTACCATTCCGGACCAGGACAAAGAAATGAGTATCATAAAAAACAATTCCCTTGCAACACATACTAGAAATGGGAATCAGTTAATGAATTACTATCTTTGAAAGAGGGAAGGACAAAGAAAAAAAGAAGAAGTCCAGATTCCTAATATCGCCAGAGTCTGATTCATCAAAAAACAGATTAAAAGAAAAAAAAAAAAAAAAAAAAAAAAAAATTCAAGTTCTTATTCATATTACACAAAACTTAAAATGGCCGCTACACATTCGGCTGTCATGAATGGGAGTGGAGGTGAAAAAAAAAAAAAAAAAAGATTTTTCTTTCTTTGTTGGATGGGGGGGGGGGGGGGGGGGTTTATGACAAAGACCGTTATTAATTCTTGTTGGGTATCCAATGTTTTTTTTAAAACTCATTTTTAATCTATCTAACCCATAAATGAGACTAACAAGGTCCACTCTGGGTCAGAGTGAACCTGGGAGTAATGGCAATAGATGGATATGCCACACTCCCTATAGCTCCAGAATTGGAACGTCACACCCAGGATACGATTTGTTTTGTTGTTGGATTGCTGTTTTAGTATAAGCTATAAACCACTTCCTGTCTTATACAAATAACCATCGACATTGCATTCTGTGAAAAATGAATCTTTTAATTACTATAAAAATGACATCTGATGGGTATAGGCCATAAACAACTTCCTGTCTGAAATAAATAACCATTGACATTGCATTGTGGGTAAAATGAATCTTTTAATTACTATAAAAATGACATCTGTTGGGTATAGGCCATAAACAACTTCCTGTCTGTAATAAATAACCATCGACATTGCATTGTGGGTAAAATTCTTATAATTACAATAAAAATTATATCTGGTTGATATATGTCAAACAACTTCCTGTTTGAAATAAATAACCATCAACATTGCATTCTGGGGAAAGATGAATCTTCTAATTACTATATTAAAAAAAAAAATTTTTTAAATTAATAATAATGAAGCTATTAATGCAATGTTTGTTTTTAAAAAAAATAAAGTTACATATTTATTCATTCAACCAAATTTTTTAGATGAGGCTTGATAATTTGTATAATTTAAATGTTTGGGACTGTTGTCCTCATCTTTGTTATATAAAGGTTTCAGCTGATGTGCCCTCTTGCCATCTTTACAAACACCTGAAGAAGGCTTGGAGGGCACATCAGCCAAAACATTGTATATATAACAAAGATGAGGACAACAATGTGAAAAAAGTAAACAATACAAATACACTCACAATGTCGATTTTAAATTGAGGAAAAAAAAAAAACCCCGAAAACTTTCAGCAGTTTTACCAGTGGTACTTTACCCCCCCCAAAAAAAAGATACCCCCCCACACACACACACACATCAGAGAATATATTCAAACAACAGGGGTAATTCATGCTCTTAATTATTACCTTAAACTTATTTGAAACAGGAGGTATAACGGAAGAATAAAACAGCTTGGACGGTAGCTATTCCCATCACTCCCACCTCTCATTGCTAAATTTTTCTTAATTTGATTATTTAACTAAATCATTCAGTAAAAAATATTAGTTATTTCATTTTGTTAATCGATTTCTTTTAAAATTTATCGACAGGATTTTTACTTACCTTTATTAGAATAAAAGGCAAAAAAATTTTTTTTATGATCAATATGCAAATTAGGCTTCCCATTCACACTGTAAGCCACTATTTGCATATACATATATGTGTGTGTGTGCGTGTGTGTATATGTGTGTGTATATATATATATATATATATATATATACACACAATTGCATGTTATTTGTATGTAGATAAGGTCAACAGTATTAATAATGTAAACCCTTTTTTTTTTTTAAATAAGAAATTTAAATAAAATAATGGAAAATATGACATAAATAGCTAAGGGAATTATGACATCAGTGGTGATTTAGTTTCGGTTACAGACAGATACATACATAATTTTGTTATAATAAGAAATCTGAGAAGGAGGGGGGTCTGGGAGTGAAAAAAAAAAACTAGGGTTCTTTTTAGATGAACAGAACACTTTTTTGAACACTTTTTTTAAATAATTGAGATTTAAATAAAATAATGGAAAACATAACAAATAGCTAAGGGAATTATGACATCAGTGGTGATTTAGTTTTGGTTTACGGACAGATACATACATAATTTCCGTTATAATAAGATATCTGAGAAGGGGGGGGGGTTCTGGGAGTGAAAAAAAAAAAAAAAAAAAATTAAAAAAATTCGGGTTCTTTTTAGATGAACAGAGCACTTCTTGATATGAGGAATCGTGAAGGGCTAAAAAAATTCCTTCAAAACAGAATTTTTTTTTTTTTTTTGTTTTTATTTTTTTTCCTTTTTGAATTTTCACTCGTATATCTTTCGTTCTCATCATGATGCGGAGTTGCAAAACGCCCTCACTAAATAGGCAATGATATTGCTGATGAATCGCAACTGATGAGGGTCGGAGATTTACAAATCCAAAAAGGAATGAACTTGGCTGAAGAAAAAAAAAAAAAAAAAAAAAAAAAAAAAGCTATATTTGGCGCTCAACAGATTATTAAATAAAAGAAAAAAAAAGAAAAAATCTCTTCCCCAATGAAATGTTTTTTTTTTCCGTATTGATATAGACGGACAGACACAAAATAATTCCTATATGACAGACACTTCAAGACAAACCGATAATTAGGCAATCAAAAATAAAATAAAATTCCACAACAGACTAAATGCTGAATCATTAATTGCAAAACTTTAAGAAAAGCAAAAAAATGATCACCAACTTTACATACGTCCACTTTACAGTCACTTCTTCACTTGAAACTATTTTATCCTGTTTTACACTTTGTCCTATGAATATTAAATAAATAAACTCTTAACATCCTGTTGAGAATTTTCTAAGTCCAGAGCCCCATTCCTCTAAGGATTTATCAAAAAACTAGCAGCGGCTACCCGGCGTCGCCAGGATAGAGGGGTATTTTTTAAAAGTTATTCCCGCAGATCCATTATTACTGAATCGTGAGTTGAATCCTCGTGGGATGCCCTATTTAAATCCCTATGTATAAAAAAAAAAAAGAAAGAAAAGAAAAAAAAAATAGACCTTGCATTGACCCAGCTACTCTGAAAAGAAATGTTAATGTCTACTATCTAAAATATTAATTAAATTGATTCTCACCAAGTGCACATACCAATTCTGGTCTTGTGCCGAACTGATCAAGGCTAGCAGACCATTGTTAGTGAGTTTGATTCTTACTGAGGGCACATACAACACTTCTGGCCTTAACTTTGGCAATTTAATGGTGACTTGACCATAAGCAGTCAGATCTGTAATGAAACTAACGACTTAACCCAAGGAAGCTGGATCACCAAAAACTGCTCAAGATATTTCTACTTTTAGTCGCTCATCTAAGAATTAAACAGGCTTGCATTGCTTAACTTAAGAACTGGTGCTTTCAATGTTACTTGACAGTAGGGTGTATTGTTTTATGATATATCCACCCGTTTCAGGTCATCTTATGCCGAATCAAGTCATTTTGATAAACAAAGGATTTAGGTTGCTCATAGTACCTGCCGTTGCTTAAGTAATCAGCCAATTACTGTTTAGCTTTGGTGATTTAATGGGAACCGGAGACTTGAACATAAGCGGTCAAATCTGTAACGAAACTAATGAACTATATATGGAAGTTGGCTCACTTAAACTGTTCTTCAAAATATTTCTAGTTCGAAAATATTTTGTAAATCAATAAAAGTTAGCAGATGTTTCAAACTCTAAATGATCACAACAATCATAAATCAATCATTGAATTTTTTTTTTTTTTTTTTGCTTTCTCCCTTATCTCTCTCTCATTTGAATGATATGTAATAAACTTAGACAATTGGACATTATCAGATTATTATATTTCGGTTTTATTGAATTGGTTTAATAAAGTCGCAAAAGTTGTATCAGTTATTGGACAATTTGGACTAAAGAAATTTAATGCGACTTTTTTTTTTCAAACATTCTAATCTATTGTGACTTTTTAACTTTGCTACTTTTTAATTTAATCTTTTAATCTATTGTGACTTTTGACTTTTTAATTTAAAATTGTGACTTTTTAATTTAAACAATTTAATCTATTGTGACTTTTTATTAAACAATTTAATCTATTGTGACTTTTTTAATTTAAACATTTAATCTATTGTGACTTTTTAATTTAAACAATTTAACTATTGTGACTTTTTTAATTTAACAATTTAATCTATTGTGACTTTTTAATTTAACAATTTAATCTATTGTGACTTTTTAATTTAACAATTTAATCTATTGTGACTTTTTTTTAAATTTAATCTATTGTGACTTTTTTTTAAACAATTTAATCTGTGACTTTTTTTAACAATTTAATCTATTGTGACTTTTTTAACAATTTAATCTATTGTGACTTTTTTTAACAATTTAATCTATTGTGACTTTTTTTTAACAATTTTAAATGACTTTCTTGAACAATTAAATCTAATGTGACTTTTTTTTTTAACAACTTAATGTGACTTTTTTTTCAACAATCAAATTTAATGTGACTTTGGTCATTGAAAAAGAAGAAAGTTGTTTTTTTTTTTTTTTTTTAGATAAAAGATAAAAACATTTTCACCTTTTGAGCTCATTACACCAGTATACCAGTGCTACTTTTATTTTCACCCACACATAGCACTCGTTTACCGGTGCAGAGGTCATGCTCTAGGCGGGGGGTAAACTTAGCACCCCTCCCCCTCTGGAGCTCAGGATTCAAAGGTTAAGTTATTTAAAAAACATCAAATAAAAATGAAACACATTAAAGTTTTGCTTTTTGGTAGTAAATATAATTATATATAAACAGAAAATAGACTAGTATAAAAAAAACAAAAAAAAACACTTTTAATATAGCAATCTATTCTAGTGTTTCCTGTACATGTTTGAGGGCCATATGTGGCTCTCAAACCGTATTTAAAATAAAGGATAAAATCTTGTACAAAAACACCTAATATAGCAATCTATTACATTTTTTTAATAGGTAATTTATGAGGAAGTGCGTCCCTGCCTCAAGAGTTGCTGCTCGGTGACTATTAAAATAACAACCCAGATCAGTCTATTCAAAACTATCCATCTTCATATCTATCTATCCATCTATCTCAATTTGTTCATATTTATCTATATTACTTTAAATACTAATATAAATTTGAAAAGAAAAGTTCTGATTTCTTAGAAATTGTCCCCAATTTTCGGATACATTTTTTGTGGCTTTATTTTTTCATCCAAATTATTCCTAAGTTGTCAGACGTGAGAGAGAAAGGAAAAAAAAAAAAAAAAAAAAAAAAAAAAAAAAAAATTATATATATATATATATATATATTAACTGTACATAAAAAGTTAGCAAACAATGAATTCTTTTTCTCTGAATTTTTGAGATGAGGCTTGATAATTTGTATCATTTGGACTATCATCCTGTATAATGTTTCGGCCAATGTGTCCTCTGGCCTTCTTCAGGTATTTCTCGTCAAACTCCAGAGCCTTCTCGAACTTTTTGTAATTGGGAGCCATCACAGAATCATGACAAAACGTTCCCGAATTCAAAATGAAGGTTTCCAAGTTCAAGAAGGTTCCAGAGTCCGACAAGAAATACGTGAAAAAGGCCGGAGGGCACATCGGCTGAAACGTTGTACAGATAACAATAAAGATGAGGACAATAGTCAGAATAATCCAAATAACACTATTGATTCACAAAGCTCACCAAGATTTGAGGAGAATATCCTTTTCATTGTATCATAATTTTACGTTTAAGTCTTGTGTAGAAAAATACATCAACATAATAATGATCCCAGATCCAGTGGGATATCAATACTGGGTGGATTTTTACCATTACACATACCACTTGAGTATTTTCCGGATTTTCATAAATTATGCCTGGACTTTTTCGAATATTTTTCCTTTAAACAAGACTTTTAATGTCAATTTTTCAAAAGACCAAAACTTAAATTTTCTAAATTTATCAAAATCCAATGAAGAGCTGAAGACGGAGAGAAAAAAAAAAACAAAAAAAACACATTTAGTCTGGTAGCAAAATTCAATTCAATTTTTTAGAAAAAAAAAATTATTTCCATGTACCCATCAGAGGGGAGGTAGGGTGGATGGGGAATAGAAAAGGACGGACGGGGAGAAAGAGTGAGAGGCTGGGAGGGGAGAGAGAGAAGATGGAGGGGGGAAGAAAAAGAGAGGCAGTAGAGAGGGGGGAGAAGTGGGTGGGAAGAATGGGAGAAGTGGGAGGGAGAAAGAGAATGGGAGAGGCAGGGGATGCAAGAGATTTAGGGGGGGTGCAAGAGAGAGAGGTTTCTTTCAAAAAAAGAAAAAAAAAAAAAGAAACCTCGCTTCAAAAAATGTTCTATTTTCGTATTTTGTGGGTGAGGGGTAGGGGGGAGACATTTTCCTACTTTCCTTTTCATTTTCTGTTTATTCCTGTTTTGACTTTTGTCGTCAAAAAGATCAGCCTTAATTTGTAAAATGCAACCAAAAAGTTTCAAGACTTCAGAATTTTGTAACCTTGTAAAAAGCATGTTTATTTTGTGAACGCAAAAAAATCGTCACATACGACAAAAAATGCAGCGTTTCATTCCGACTGCGATTTTCTTCAAGTGGTTTGGCGGAAATGAATGAACAAAAACTGAAAATGACGACCGGAATTCTTCCAGTTGGACAAGACAGATGAGACCCCCCCAAAAAAAAAATCATTTAAACACTATCTTCATTTTTTTTTTTTTTAAAAGACATTTTTCAGAAGTTTTTGTGCTCTCCTTCCAATTGTCAATCAAAACAATAAAAATGAGGATAACAGAAAGAAGAAAAAAAATGTCCTAATGGGACAAAATACTGACTTGACTTAAGCAGATGATTATTTTTCTATCTTTAACCCTTTATCTAATATAGTGCCCAGACAATAGTAGGATTGGGGTACTAAATCCCCAAAGAGGCTCTTTAACTTAGTCGGCAACGCACCTAGGACATGATAAAAGTCCGATATAAAACTCTGCTGCTTAGCGGCTTTACCTCATCACAAGGAAAGGCTAGGGGAGGAAATTCCGAAAAAACAAATCCAGAGCCGGAGTCCTTAAAGGTGGTGTAATGCTGAACTCTAGTTTTACCAAGAAACTCCTGTGACATTACTGCTGCCAAACTGCATTGGCTTCTTGCCCCTCTTTTGGATCACAGCGGCAGTGTGGAAAGGGGGGGGGGTATTTGATGTCTGGGCAACAGCTCATCCTCCATACCAAATCATCTAGGCTACGTAGATCCACTAAAAAAGACACTACTCCATTGTCTCTTGTAGACGGAGGGATGCCAACAACCATAGCGCCCAAAACTGTTCGATGTTCAAAATGCCGGACAGTCTGAAAACACCCTAGATTGTCAGCTCTTAGAAAAAGGTTTAGAGTTAAGAAAACAAAAAGGGGAAAAAAAGCAAAGAGAAAAAAAAAGAAAAAAAAGAAAAGAAAAGAAAGAGAAAAAGAAAAAAGAGAAAGAGAAAAAAGAGAAAAGAAAAAGAAAAGAGAAAAGAAAAGAAAAGAGAAAAGAGAAAAGAAAAGAGAAAAGAAAAAGAAAAGAGAAAGAAAAGAAAAAAGAAAAGAGAAAGAAAAAGAAAGAGAAAAGAAAAGAAAAAAAGAGAAAAAAAAAAAAAAAGAAAAGAAAAAAAAAGAAAGAAAAAAAAAAAAAAAAAAAGAAAAAAGAAAAAGAAAAGAAGAAAAAAGAAGAAAAAGAAAAAAGAAGAAAAAGAAAAAAAAGAAAAAAAGAAAAAAGAAAAAAAAAAGAAAAGAAAAAGAAAAAAAAGAAAAAGAAAAAGAAAAAAGAAAAAAGAAAAAGAAGAAATGAATTAAATGAATATATTTCTATTCAGTAGTAAAGGATTAGTGATAAGATACTATCTTGTCAACCATTTCACCACTCTATTACGCTATTCCAGACGGCAATGGTAGATAAAGGGTTAATATACAAATAATATACAAATATTGCAGAATAGTATAAAAAAAAAAATTAAAAAAAAAAAAAAAATCTTTTTCTTTTTTTTTTAAATACAAAATTTTCCTGTTGCCCCATGAAGTTTTAAGCCAGACCACAGAGAAGATACCAGTCGAAATAAACACAAACAATTTGTTGAAAAAAACACCTATATAAACAAGCGCTTTACAACGTTTCAAAATTCTTCACCCCTTAAGTACTGAAGGTTTTGTAATATTTTTTTTTAAAAAAAAAAGAAAAAAAGGGAAACCGATTCTTGTTAACAGCCTTTTTACACCTTTCCCCAAAGACAAACGAAACTTACACAATTATTCAACAATTCTTGGGGAGAGAGAGTTAATATTCGGTAAAGTCATTTTTTTTTACCTGACCCGAAAGTAGTTAAAAAGTCGTCATCCAATGATCAGTCAGACACCAATCATTCGATTAACAAAATTATAAACTACCAATTTCTTCATCCCGCAAAAAAATTTGTTTATAAAATGTTTGTAAGAAATCTGTCAAGGGTAGGGCTCACAACCAGGGGTGCCAGGCAGGGTCCATTCGGCATAAGTTATCAGGACTGTTGGCGGCAGCAACTAATGTGCTAACTTTGCTCTCGGCGCCTTCAAATGTTGCCAAATCTGGAAGGAAGGAAAAAAATAAATAAAAAAACATGAAAAAGAATGACAAATATACCAGATTCCTGTGAATAATCTTGATTTTTCAGACTGTTGTCCTCATCTTTATTGTGGTATGTATAATAGGGTGCGACCGGACATGAAATGTATATATATATGTATATGTGCATACATGTTAATTTCTGAACGTTGACAGTCGAAGTATGTATCATAGTTTATTATACGAAATGGAAGTAGATCATCATTACCATTATTATCACTATTACTATTATTACCATTATTAACATTATTATCATTACCACTATTAACATTATTAACATTATTATCATTACCATTATTATCACTATTACTATTATTAACATTACCATTATTATCACTATTACTATTATTAACATTATTATCACTATTACTATTATTAACATTATTATCACTATTATCATTACCACTATTAACATTATTATCATTTATCATTACCATTATTATCACTATTATTATCATTAACATTATTTTATCACTATTATTAACTATTATTATTATTATTACTACTAATTCGTTTCATTAATATTATTTTAGGTTACTTGAATGATAGAAAATAGCTTTAATGAATAAATGATAGTAATATACGTTAAAATCCAAGACGCAAAAAAATAGAAATGAACTTAAACGTCACTAGTAGAAATGGATTAAAGTAACTTAAAAATAAAATAAATAAAATAAATAAATAAAACATACATATATATGTGTGTGTGTATATATGAACTGAACAAATAAATGAGTTGGTAATAAAGACATCTAGACAAGGTTAAGATACAAAGTATTTATGCAATTTATGAATGAACTTATTTCAGAGTAAATCAGTTTAAGCACTAAACAGTAAACAAGAATTGAACATATCTAAGCGTATGCGATTTAAATATGAAATTTGCTAGATTTATGCAATAGATAATAATAACAATAATAAAACAATTCAACAGTAACAACAATAATAATGAAGAAATAGGGCAGGTTGATTTTTCACTTTTAAAAAAAAAATCAAATTGTCCATCTATGCGAAAGTTGTGTGTTAGTATACTGAATAAAAAGTAAAAAGTAAAGTCGTCGGGGTGGCCTAATGTCGGTATCAGCCATGCAGCAAGGGAGTCTATCCCCTTTTCACTAGCGCTAGACAAGGAGATTATTTTAGCGTCTGAGGTGGAGTGCCACACCTACCATCAGCTCCTTACTTTACCGCACAGATCCCTGTGCTACTCATACGCTGAGTTGGCGAGGGCGGGTATCGAACTAGGAACCTTGTGGTTTCTAGCCGAACGCTCTACCGACTGAGCTAACCCGGCCCTTACTGAATACTGATACCAAAATTTACATCTTTTACTTGCACCATTGTTTGAGGAAATAGCATCAAAGATCGTCTACTAAAATACACTAAAAAAAATCCTCATTTTCGCAAAATTTAGCCTTTAGAAAACGAGGATTTTTAGTGCATTTTAGTAGACGATCTTTGATGCTATTTTCTCAAACAATGGTGCAAGTAAAAGATCTAATTTTTGGTATTAGTATTCAATATACTAATACACAACTTTTGCATAGATGGAAAATTTGACATTTTTAAAAAGTCAAAAATTGACCTACCCTATTGTATCCTCTGGCCTTCTTCAAGTGTTCCCTGCGTATCCGAATATAGTAATCAGTGATGCGGATAGCTTTTGGATTTAGTGCATCCTGCGATGCACGGATTTGATTTGAAGGAGTCTCCTGGGAAATTTGATGGGTCCCAACTGAAGTTTATTAATAAATTGCAGAGTTTTTATCTATGAACAACTAAAGCCATCTAACGCCTACCTTGTACCCCATACAATTAGTTTCTAAGAAACTATTGAAATGTATTTACAATTAGCTGGGAATGGTGGGGGAAGAAAAAAAACAAAAACACTGAGATGCATGGATATGATTTTTCGGTGTCCTTTTAAATTTTTATGCGTCAGTGACGCAGGACACATACCTATCAGCATCTGACTTAGTGGATAATACAATTTTGTTTATCAACTCATGTTTTTCTATTTAACCCATAGATGGGACCCTAACAGGTACTAACACTCCGGGAGCAATGGTGATGAAGGGGTGCTCCACATTCCCCAAACCTCCAAAACTGGAACCTCACCATCAGATAGAGTTTAACGTCATTCCCAGGACATGTAGACCCTCAGTCAGAGTCTTACCCCTCTGCAGAGGTGCAGTCAGTGCATTCTAATGCCCCAGCTGACAGGGCGGCAGCATCTCTGAGTAAAGATCCAACCTAGGAAATCATTCTTAATAGTTTGACTGTTGATCAAAGAACTTTTTGAAGATCTTATCAAAAAAATAACATGCCAGAATGAAAGTGTGCTAAAACAATGATGTCAGAATGAAAGTGTGCTAAAACAATGATGTCAGAATGAAAGTGTGCTAAAACAATGATGTCAGAATGAAAGTGTGCTAAAACAATGATGTCAGAATGAAAGTGTGCTAAAACAATGATGTCATTATTTGAATAAGATCTTTAAAAAAAGTTCTTTAACGCCTTTGATCAACAAACTATTAAAAATGATTTCCTAGGTTGGGTCATTACAATGTTCAGAACACAGGGAACACCTGAAGAAGACCGGAGGATACAGTGGCTGAAACGTTTTTATATACCACAATAAAGATGAGGATAACAGTCTGAAAAATCAAAATAATACATGATAGCTTGTTTAACAATAAAAATGCATACAAATATTTTACAAAATAAAATTCCATATTCATTTTTTTTTACAACACTTGATATTAAGAGACAAGAAGGAATACTTACTGTTGAGTCGAGTTGTAATTGCTGAAACCGCCTTATTGACCATACTAACAAGAAGGTCTCCCTCCATGGCAGGTGGCATTGTACCAGGACTTGTTTCTTCTTGTTTCTTAAATAGAAATTGAAAAATATTTTGAGAAAGAAAGAGAGAGAAGAAAGAGAGAAGAAAGAAGAGAGAAAGAAAAGAGAGAGAGAAGAAAGAGAAGAAGAGAAGAAAGAGAGAGAGAAAGAGAAGAGAAGAAAGAAAGAGAAGAGAGAAAGAAAGAGAGAGAAAGAAAGAGAAAGAGAGAGAAGAGAGAGAGAAAGAAGAGAGAGAAAGAAAGAGAAGAAAGAAGAGAAAGAGAAGAAAGAGAAGAAAGAAAAGAAAGAAAGAAAAGAAAGAAAGAAAGAAAAGAAAGAAAAAGAAAGAAAGAGAAAGAAAAGAAAAGAAAGAAAGAAAGAAAGAGAAAGAAAAGAAAGAAAGAAAGAAAAAGAAGAAAGAGAAAAAAATAAAAAAAATATATATACAAAAATAAAAATTATAAAAATATAAAAAGAATTTTATCACTGTCATATAGTACCTAAATAATGAGAATGGAATTGCCTGTTTTTCCTATAAATAATGTATGACAAAACCTTGGAAGAGAGAAACAAGATCTCATAGGATTTGTTAATTCAACTTAGAAATTGCCAATTACTGTTTACTTTGTATCTTTGCTTAGTAAACCTTTTTTGCTACCCTTAATACTCATCGTGTTTCTTATCATTTCTCTATTAACAGTTTGTTAAGTCAACCTAGCAATTGCTAATTACTGTTGAAATAAATTTATAACAGCCAAATGATGGAGCTTATCTGTAAAAGGCTAGCAGCATAAATTTTTTCTTTCTTTTAAATAAATTATTGCTAAACAATTTCAATCTAACTTGGTAGTGAAAGGGTTGAGTAATTAAAACCAAAACATACCCCCCCCCAAAAAAAACACATACACAAAAAACATACCCCCCCCAAAAAAAAAACACATACACAAAAAGCATAACCCCCACCCCCCAAAAAAAATCCAAAACAACCTACCTTTTTATGCAAGTGATGTATTCATCTCTTAGGATTGCTCGCAAAAAGTTTTGAACCTTGTATTGTTGATGGATTAAACATCTTGCTGCTGCGACCATCGATGCAGTGAGAGGTCCATTGACTCCAGTTAATGTTAAAAATTCAGCAATGTTTGGAGTTAATCTAAATGGAACTGGTCGATTGGCTTCAAGTTCACCTAAAAGAAAATTGGGAGGTCAAAGTTGAAATAAATCAAAAAAAATTTGTATTGGACTCTAGAAATGCTTTGAAATTAAATCATTTTTAAAAATTTAATAACTATAATCATTTGTGCATAACACATGCCTCTATATTTGGGCTATGAATTTCTTGCGTGTGTGTGTGTGTATATATATATATATATATATATATATATATATATATATATATTTATATATATATATTGTATGTATATGTATGTATATTTGGGCGGCATTCTTTCATTTATACATGTAGAATTAAACAAAAGACATCTCCTGTTTAACAATTTTATTTTTGATCTTTTCAAGTTTTCTGGCCAACTTTTTAATATTTGGGTGAATTTGTGGATAAGTCCACCAAAGTTCAAGTCCCGAGTACTTTCGGCACTTCGAAGTGCCATCATCAGGAGGTTAAATAACCATATATATATATATATATATATATATAGTCATTTAACCTCTTTTTATTACTCCCATTTGCTATTTCCTCTACTCAAATCTCTCTCCAAGAAAGGCTACTCCCCTCCTCTATCAGGTATTTCTCACCATTCATTTTTTTCTACATCCCTCCCTCAACTCACTTCCCATCTGATTTTCCTTCTCATCTTCCCCTATAATCAATCAAATCTTTCCTTCACCACAAAACTTACCTACTTCCCCCTTCTATAAATCACTTGTATGATCCTGATGATTCAATACTCCAGCGAAATATACTACACATTTTTGTCTGAGTTTTGTTCTTTCATTCCTTATATTTTACCTCATTCTGTCAGATTCATTCCAACCCCCTTTTCCTCATATCTTATTATAATGGAGATTGTGGGTTTGTCTGTAACCGAAACTATATTACTATACAAGTTACAATTCCCTTTGTTATTTACATCACATTCTCCATGATTTTATTTTTATTTAAACCTCAATTATTAACAAAATTGTTTTACATCATTAAGACTGTTGACCATATCTACATACTAATAACATGCAATTGTATTTATATATACAACAAAATAGCGGTTTACAGTGTGAATGGGAAGGCTAATTTGCATATAGATCTTAAAAATTTGATTTTAATAAATATATGCTTAATATTCTTGATTTCTAATTGTTTGGTGTTATCTTTTTGAATCTGAGCAAAAATATCTTCAATAAATCTTAAAAGAAATCCATTAACAAGAAGAAATAACTGTAATTTTATTCTTTACTTCCTATTTTAACCAAATAGTTAAATTAGGAAAATTTACCAAAGAAAGGCGGGAGTAATGGAAAATGATGGAAGAGTTAGTGTCAAAGTTGTTCTATTTTTCAATCATACCCCCTCTGTTCTAAATCTTTTTATCTGAATTTTTATTCAGTTTCATTAGCCTTTCTAATTTAATATGATATTTTATTATATTAAAACTTAAATACTTGCACCCGGAGGGTGCATATATTTGCTAGTAATATATATATATATATATATATATATATATATCTATCTCTTGGTTTTATTATTTGTTATAATTGTCATAATTATTTGTGTACAACACACATTGCTATATTTGGGCTATGAATTTCAGGGTTGGTGGATGGATTTTATAGTATGTCAAGCCTTGTTGGGTTATTTCATGCCAAAGACATTGTTTTATTTGTGCTTGACAGATATTCAAAAATATTTTTAAAACTCAATTTTTTCTTACACACCTTTTTCTATTCAACCCATAGATGATCCCTAACAGGTACTACCACTCCATTCAAAATAGACCTGGGGGTAATGGCAATGAAGAGGTACTCCACACTTCCCAGAGCTCAAAAAGTTAGATGGAGTTTAACATCATACCCAGGACATGAAGACCCTCAGCCACCGCCTTCTAGCACATATATGATAAGGGCAGGGGGTTTGCCATAATGGCAATAGTGTTGGGACAATTATATAGGTGCTAGGGCTTGACGTGACCAGCTGATTGATCAGAGGGGGCCTCTCCAACCTCCTGTCTAACCTAAGTAAGGATAAAGTGGAGTGTTGCATATTATGGACTGCTCATCCACCAGGAGTCTGTTCTTAAGCATCATGGGTTGCTACCACAGCCAATAGGTGACCCATTTAAGGGGAGTCTTAATCCTTTGCAGAGGTGCAGTCAATAGGGCTCATCCTGACATTTAAAAAAAAAAAAAAAAAAAAAAAAAAAAAAAAAAAAAAAAAAAAAAAAAAAAAAAAAAAAAAAAAAAAAAAAAAAAAAAAAAAAAAAAAAAAAAAAAAAAAAAAAAAAAAAAGGAAACAAAAAAAAAGGAAAAAAAAAAGGAAAAAAAAAAAAAGGAAAAAAAAAAAAAGGAACAAAAAAAAAGGAAAAGGAAAAAAAAAAAAAAGGGGGGACAAAAAAAAAAAAAGAAGCTAGATAGAGCTACAATTGCCACTTGTACCACACAAGTGAAATACAAATCATTTTTTGACCCCATACTAATTATTATTATTTTCCTCGCACCCCACCAGGTGAAGACTATCCAAATTTGTAATTTACCTGTTTGGTCATCAACATCAAACTTAAAATAAGAGATATTGAGAAAACCGCAATCTTGATGCAAATACATCATGTCTGGATTCATCCGAGTCAGATGAAGCGTAAATTCAGCAAAACCCATCAACGCCAGTTGGATCGTAAACTGAGAAGAAAAAAAAAAAAAAAAGATATCAAATTTGATAGAGTTTTTAAAAACATGAAAATTCCTATTCCAAACACAAGTAACTGGAATGATTATCTAATTATAATGAAGATTGGGTGTGTCTGTAACCAAAACTATGTCACTGCTTGTCACAGTACCCTCAGGAATTGTGTAAGTTTATCAATGAGTATTTAATCTATATTATAGTCACAGTCAAAATTGTTAATACATAGAATAAATCTTACTTAATGTCTATGAAAATTTGAGATTTTTTCATGGTTTCAGTGTGTTTAAAATCCTGCAATGTGTCTTATATATCACTAAGAAATAAAGGTTTACATAACATATGATGTGGATAATTTGCATACTGGTTTTAACAAAACCAGACTTAATAAATAATTACTTGGTTTGGTTTGTTTTACGGCATATCAACCTCAGTGGGTCATTTAATGCCGATAAAGTTTTGAAATGAATCAATTCTTAATGGATAATACAATTTTTTTTTTCATAAATACATTTTTATATTTAAACCCATAGATGGGACCTAACAGGTACTACCACTCCGGGTCAGAGTGGACCAGGGAGCAATGGTGATGAAGGGGTGCTCCACATTCCCCAAACCTCCAAAACTGGAACCTCACCATCAGATAGAGTTTAACGTCATTCCCAGGACATGTAGACCCTCAGCCACCGTCTTCTAGCACCCATATGATAAAAAGTGTTGGGGGGGGGGCCTTGCTATAAGAGCAATAGGGTTGGGGCAATCATATAGATGCTAGGGCTTGACATGACGAGCCGATTGATCGGAGAGGTCCTCTCTGACCGCCCGTCTAGCCTAAGTAAGGGTCTAAGTAGAGTGTTGCAGGTCATGTCCTGCTCATCCACCAAGACTCCATCACGGGTTGCCACCCACGGCCGACAGGTGGCTCCATTTGGGGGAGTCTTACCCCTCTGCAGAGGTGCAGTCGGTACATTCTAACGCCCCAGCTGACAGGGCGGATAATTACTTGGTGTTATTAATCTAATATTATTGTTTTATTCTCCAACGTATCAAAATCAATCCTATGAATTATTTTTATATAGAAATCAATTAAATAATTAAAATAAGTGTAATCTTTTTATATGTTCTTATTTAATTTTTTTTTTTCTTTCTAATTTAATATATTTCATTACATTAAAACTTAAATACAGGGGCACATATTCTTCCTAGTACATTTAAAAAAAAACCATTCTTAATAAGAATGGTATTGGCTCTCACATGTGTCACTATAATTAAGCAGGACTCAGATTAGAATAATAATAGGACTTTATATGAATTGAATTAGTTCTGAGGCGATTAAATAGTGTAATCTTTTGATATGCGTTCTTATTCAATTTCTTTATAGTCTTTCTAATTTAATATATTTCATTTCATTAAAACTTAAATACCTATGCCTAGAGGATGCATATTCATACTAGTTTTTATATGGTTTCATGTAAATCCTATTATAATGGAGATTCAATGTCCACCCATCTGTAACTACGTCACTGCTTACATCATAATACTCTCACCCTTTTTTCAATAACAAGAAGTTAACTAAAAGGTTTACAAATAAATAAATATCTACGATTTTGTGTAAAATTTATGTAAAATATTCAAAATAGTTATCTAATTAATAATTAATAGATACATGCAACATTTTATTTGGGGGACAGAACTAAGTTTCCATTTCAAATTGTTTTATTCCTTTTTTACTCCTTTAATAAATTTGATTTTGCTTAGTTATGGTACAAACCCTCTGACACTGAATTTTTAACTCCAACCCCTCAGGCAATATCTTTCAAAAATTAATTTTTATACCGCCCCAGAGGGCGTTTATTTTTTAAAGTATGGATAACCGTCAGTAAACAAAGATTTTACAAGGAAATATTCTTAATACAAACAATTTGAACACAGTTATATATATTTACCAACCCCTCCGCACGAGCAGGATGTGACACAAGGTCAATTTCTTAAACGGAGTTTAACAGGTTTGAATTCAGAGTTTCCCTTCTCCTAGACCGGTTGCCTAACCAAGGTTAAAAAGCCCAGTCTGCCCCACTATTTACCCATAGCTGGAGGGAGAGTAGGATTCATACCTTTCCCAAGGGTATTAGCGCTAAGTGAAATGCAATTACCACGTCCAGGATTTGAACTCTGGGCGACGAGTCCATTTCCCATGACTTTAACCATTACACCACGCGCACACAGTTATAGGGTCTCAAGTATCTATTTACTCACCTCCTATGTCAAGAGTAGGATGTGACAAGGTAATATTCTTGCTAGTTTTATTTAATAAAATATTTACCGTTTTGACAATTTGAAATAAATACCTATGATTTTGTGTAAAATGTATGTGTAAAATATTTCAAAAATTATCTAATTAATAATTAATAGATGCCCGCAACATTTTATTTGTGGGGGACAGAACTAAGTTTCCATTTCAAATTGTTTTATTCCTTTTTTTATTCCTTTAATAAATTTGATGATTTTGCTTACTTATGGTACAAATCCTCTGACACTGAATTTTTAACTCCCAGCCCCTCAGGCAATATCTTTCAAAAATGTGACACAAGGTAATATTATTGCAAGTTTTATTTAATAAAATATTTACCGTTTTACGGAATGTCCAATAATCAGTGGCTTCAGGAAACGTATGTAATACCCATTCCCTGAGCAATCCCCTTGGCACCATATTGGCCTGAACGTCTTTCAAAATGTCCCTTAGTACTTGGTGGCTAGCCTGGGAACCTCGAGCCTGTACGGTGGCTAGACGCTCGTAATATCGAGCAATTGGTGCATCATGTTCAATACCTCTCTTCAAACATCTCTGTAAATAGACGGGGGAAATAAAAGGAGAAATTTAAAAAACTTGCATTTAGAGAAAAACAAGATGGAGGGCAGAGAGAGGGGGAGAGAAAAACAAGATGGAGGGCAGAGAGAGGAGAGAGAAAAACAAGATGGAGGGCAGAGAGAGGGGGAGAGAAAAAAGATGGAGGGCAGAGAGAGGGGAGAGAAAAAACAAGATGGAGGCAAGAGAGGCAGAAAAAAACAAGATGGAGGGCAGAGAAAAACAAGATGGAGGGCAGAGAAAATGGAGGGCAGAGAAAAACAAGATGGAGGGCAGAGAAACAAGATGGAGGGCAGAGAGAGGGCAGAGAAAAACAAGATGGAGGGGGAAGAGAAAACAAGATGGAGGGCAGAGAAAAACAAGATGGAGGAGACAGAGAAAAAATGGAGGGCAGAGAGAGAGAGAGAGGGAGAGAAAACATAATGGAGGACAAAGAGTGAGGGGAAGAAAAACATAATGGAGGGCAGAGAGAGAGGAAGAAAATAATGGAGGGCAGAGAGGGGAGAGAAAAATAATGGAGGGCAGAGAGAGGGGGAGAGAAAAAACAAGATGGTGGGCAAGGAGAGAAAACAAGATGGACGACAGAGAAAAAAAATAGAAGAGAGCAATGATGCGTTTATTCACTTTTAAAAAAGGGGAAAATACACAGAGAGAGAGAATTATTAATAGAAAAAGAAATTGCAAATTGCTATATTGTTGTTACCTGTTTAAAAATATCTTGTAGTGATATGGCTGCAGGATTATCTTCTACTAATCTCATTTGTGGTGATACAGACACCACTCTTGGCACTGTGAAATAAAGTAATCTTCTGCATGTCTCCTAAAAAAACAAAAAAAAAAATCTTTATTCAGGAAACAAATTGACTATGTATCTATCTATGGTAATAGCATAATCTTTACAGATCATTGTCGTCCCTCACAATCCCCACAACTCCACCACCAGAACCCTTCCTTGCATGAGCCCTCAAATGACTCATCAAACCTGCTTCAGATCTACAAAGTTTGATGCAAATACGACATTGAAAAGTCTTCCTTCCTGTTGAAGGAGATGATTCAGATGATAAAATTTGATGCTTATGCACCACCATATGTCTCTTAAGACCAGAAGCCGACTTACAGACCTTGCCACAGATAGCACAAGACACATTGTTTACTCCTGGAATCTGCATGGATTGACCCAGGTGAGACTTCCTATGATTGACATAGCCAGCCCTAGAAAGCAAAACTCGACCACATGTCAGACATTTCCAACCCTCCATGTTCTCTCCAATATGACAGGTGTAACCCTTTCGAAGTTGACACTTTAGGTTTTCATGCACGATTCTTTCACTCATATTATGGCTGTATCTATCTATACGTACATACATACACACATTTTATTCATTTATTTAAAAAAACATTTATTTTTACAATTGTAAAAGTTATTCAAAAACTTCCAGTTAACCGTTTTTATCTTAAATTAAAAAGTAAACATTGTTGCTATTTTTACCGGAGGTAGAACAGACAACATTAGGTAGAAATAAAAAATTTTTTAACTCTTAACATCCTATACCACCTCATTCCACCCGGTCAGAAGTCATATTCGTTTTCCTAATCCACCCCAAACGATAGCCTTTGTTTAAATATGATATTAAACATATTTAGAGGTCTTTATTTTAAGGTAAATAACAGGTAACTTTAAATGAAAAGGAAATGTTTAGCCATTTTTGATAGATCCTTATAGGAATGGGGCTCTGGACTTAAAAAATTCTCAACAGGATGTTAAGAGTTAAATATCATTTCTCAACAGAACCTCACAAAGGTTAAGACACATTTTATCTTCTCCAATATCTTATATAATAATTATATTAATTCAATGCTTCAATAAAGAGTCCGGTGGGGGTGAAGAAGGCTTTTCCATTAGGGACCTCTCTTAAAAAATTTTTTTTTTCTTTTAAGAGGGGTTCTCTGGAAAAGATTTTTTTTCATTTATTCCATTCATTTCATATTCCATTCATTAATTCATTTTTACATTAATTCTTAACTAAATAATTTAGAAGCATATGCAAAGTCTATCTATATATATATATATATATATATATATATATATATATATATATATATATATATAAAGGGCAGTTATTGTGTATGCATGTCCAGATAAAACTACAAAAAAAAAAATTAATGACAATGTTAATATATGAATATACACACTGGTTCTTGCTTTTTGTGCAAAAATTATGAAGATTTGATTTATATTCAAAGATATTTAAAAATTATAATATACATAGAAATAGCATCAAAATTCTACTTCAAAATTTCCATCATTCGTAAATCTCAAAAGTAAACAAATCAATACATCAGGTTTCTCCCACTTCTACCCAGGCAACGCTGGGTAGCCGTTTCTAGTGTGTATATATATATATATATATATATAAAAGGGCAGTTGGTGTGTATGTATGTCCAGATGAGACTATGAAAGTCAAACAATTCATGACAAATTAAATATATATATATACACATCAAATATTACCAGTACTTGCTTTTTGAGCAAAAATTATGAAGATTTGATTTATATTCAAAGACATTTAGAAATTAAAATATACATAGAAACATAGAAATAGCATTGAAATTTGTAAATTCTGTAGACCTTACCTTTTGTTTAGTGAGGAATAGATTTAGCATCCTCAATAATTGCAATACCCTCTCTTCGCGGCATGATTCCGTCAAAATACCATCATTGACTACAAGGTAAGGATAGACCTATTTTGGGAAGAAAAGAAAAAAAGAAAAAGGGTTATTTTTTTTTTACTTTTATGAATTAAGTTTAAATTCATATATAAAGTTCATAAAATGTCCATTTTATATATATATGAAAGTAAACAAACAAACAATGTGTTTGATATGGCCTTAGCCGACAATTTTTGGGAGAATATGTGCTTAATTGAAGTCATACCTAATTTTGAAAATTAATATGCCCGCCTAATTCATTAATTATCAACTAATTAATTTTCAAAATTAAGTATGACTTCAATTAAGCACATTCTCCCAAAATATATATATATAGGTGCTATGTTTATAAGTAAACAGTGATCAATATCATGAATAGACCATTTATATTTAAGTTAAGGTAGTGTAGATATGGAGCCAATGCCACCTGGTTACTCACTTATGCAATCTTTAAACCACTTGTACAATAGTATAAACGTTTGTTAAATCAAAAATGCTAGGGAAATATTTGGAATGAAAAACAATCTGAGTATAAACATTTGTTTACAAATCAAAAATGCTAGGGAAATATTTTGGAATGAAAACAATCTGAGTATAAACATTTGTTTACAAATCAAAAATGCTAGGGAAATATTTTGGAATGAAAACAATCTGAGTATAAACATTTGTTTACAAATCAAAAATGCTAGGGAAATATTTTGGAATGAAAACAATCTGAGTATAAACATTTGTTACAAACAGGGAAATATTTTGGAATGAAAACATCTGAAAATAAAATGTTTATAAACCACATTCACAGTGAAAAAGAAGTTTAAAATGTCTAGACGCAGTGAAAATGATAAACAACAACATTTACTCACCTTTCCGTTATGCCCTTTTATATATAATCGTCGAGCAGCAGTATTATGTTTTTTGACAATCTCGACTCTGGGCATAAACCGAGCAATTCGGACATAGTAATGGCCACACTAGATAAAAAGAAAATCAAATAAATATGAAAAATTCAAAAGTTATTTAAAAAAATAAAAAAAATAAAAAATAAAAAAAATCAAAAAATTTTTTTTTTTTTTTTTAAATTTAAATATGAAATTAGAATTTTTTTTACAGTATATACACTAGTGAACCAGTTTAGCTCAGTTGGTAGAGCACTTGCAAGGTTCCAGGTTCAATACCTGTCCCTGCCAATTTAGCGCATGAGAAGCATAGCTTAAGTAAACTGGGAGCTGATGGTAGGTGTGACTGTCCACCTCAGGAAAAAAAACCCTGATCTAGTGATAGCAAAAAAGGAGTGATTCCCTTGCTGGTCAGGGTATTAAATCAGGGCTTCCGGCCGGCCACTCATGTGGACCACGTCTACCCATCCATCTCCCAGGAAAATGGTGATGCAGCCGTTCATGAACAATAAATTGTGGAAGCGCACCACAAACAACAACAACACAGATTTAATTGCCATATATTAAAGAATTGAGAAAAATGTAACTGCATATAAAAAAATTATAAATAGTTTAAAATACAGAGTTACTTTTTAATCACCCTGTGTATTAAGGATTTTTCAGAAATTATAAAATTTAAACACTATAAACTACAAAATGAATTCCTTTTGAGAAAACCACAAAGTTATAATAATATAAAAAATGCAGAGTGAGTGAAATTATTAAACAAAAAGTCGTGCGTTCTCACCTTTGGGAGCAAAAATTCTCCAGGCAATTCAACTTCAGCAGTGTTGATAGAGAAGTTACTCAAGAAGCGACATTTCTCTTCAATCAAGAAAGACCTGGAAAAGAAAAGAAAAAGAAAATAGGCTTGGTTTTGGTTTGTTAGATTTTACGGCATGTCAACATTTGTTGGGTTATTTTATGCTGAAGATGTTTTGTTCTAATTCATGCTTGACAGATATTCAGAATTCAGGTGGAGGGAAAGGTGGAGAGACAGGGGAGAGAGAGCTGGGGGAAAGAAAAAAAGAAAATAGTCTTTGGTTTGGTTTGTTATATTTTACGGCATGTCAACCCTTGTTGGGTTATTTTATGCTGAAGATGTTTTGTTCTAATTCATGCTTGACGGATATTTAGAATTCAGGTGGAGGGAAAGGTGGAGAGACAAGGGAGAGAGAGCTGGGGGAAAGAAAAAAAAGAAAATAGTCTTTGGTTTGGTTTGTTATATTTTACGGCATGTCAACCCTTGGGTTATTTTATGCTGAAGATGTTTTGTTCTAATTCATGCTTGACAGATATTCAGAATTCAGGTGGAGGGAAAGGTGGAGAGACAAGGGAGAGAGAGCTGGGGGAAAGAAAAAAAAAAGAAAATAGTCTTTGGTTTGGTTTGTTATATTATACGGCATGTCAACCCTTGTTGGGTTATTTTATGCTGAAGATGTTTTGTTCTAATTCATGCTTGAAGGGTATTCAGAATATTTTTTTAACTCAATCTTTTAAACACATTTTTTGCTATTTAACCCATAGATGGGACCCTAACAGGTACTACTACTCTGGGTCAGGGTGGACCTGGGAGTGATAGTGATCTAGGGGTACTCCACACTCCCCAGAACTATAGAATTGGACTTTCACCATTAGATGCAAATTAACATCATATCTAAGACACTAAGATCCTCAGCCACTGCTTTCTAGCACATATATGATAAAAGGGGTTGGGGGTTCCCAAAAGAGCAATAGGGTTGGGACAATCAAAAGTCTTCAGTGAAAAATTTGATTTGATTTCATACAAAAAAGGGAAATAGGAGGCAGGGAAAGAGACGGGGGCGGAGAGAGAAGAGACGGGGGCGGAGAGAGAGGAGACGGGGGCGGAGAGAGAGGAGACGGGACGGAGAGAGAGGACGGGGAGAGGAACGTGAGAAGAAAAATATATCTATTAAATCCAATTTTTCTATTTTTTTTTTAGAGATAGTGGATGGGGGGAGAGAAATACAGGGACTGGGAAGAGGGGGAGGGAAAAGAAGGAGGTAAGGGAGAAGAAATAATATATCTCAAAACAAAATGACTTACTTTGGTAATGTTTTCGTCCTTGCTTCAAGTATTTTAGTCCATTTCTTCATTTTGTTTATTAAATTATGGAGCTTCGTAGATCCTGGTACACTAAAAAAAGGAAAAGACAAAAATATGTTAGTGAAATGATTGCAACTGTTGGTTGATTTTATATATATATTATATATATATATGACAAGTAAGGTAATCCAAATAACTGGTAAGTAAGGGATGATTCTATTTGGGATCAGTGAAATCTCACTGTACAACCATACTGTATACTCTTGTAGGTACAAATATATATACTTATACCACGATTTTTATAAAACCCTAAAGAGTTCATTGTATATTAAATATTAAAACAGTGGCTTGTTCAGCGTTTATATAACATAAAGTGTGCTCACACAATGGATTGTTATAACGCAAGACATTAAAAAAAACCAAAAAAATACAAAAAACCAAAAAAAACACAAAAAACCAAAAAAAAAAAACCCCAAAAAAAACATACTGCACGTGTTATGTAGATGAAAAAATTTTTTTCTTTTTTTTGGATAGATAAATAGAGGGCGAAAAATAAGGGATTAATTAGGTGTAAGTTGGTAAATGACAATAGAAATTTGTTTAAATGTCTACATTTGGAAACCAGTTCGCTTCTCTTGTTCAATAAATTTACATCATTGACTTTTGGAGAATACACGATTTTTCTTTGATGCAAAATCCACAGTTGCGTTGGCCACCCTTGTAATCCTGGGCTTTTTTTTGATCATTTCATATTTCATTATAAATATTTGGAAACCAGTTCGCTTCTCTTGTTCAATAAATTTACATTTGTATTTTGGAGAATACACAATTTTTCTTTGATGCAAAGTCTACATTTGCGCTGTATTAACAGAAAAGTCCAAAAGGTTTATACTGCCTGCCATGGTATCTTCAGGCAACTGATCCTCAACTTACCAAGAAGAAATATACAAAAAATCTTATTATAATGGAGATTGTGTGTTTTTCTGTCTGTAACCGAAACTATATTCCTACTCAAGTCACAATTCTCTTAGTTATTGACATCACATTCTCCATGATTTTATTTTTATCTAAACCTCAATTATTAATAAAATTGTCTTACATTATTAATACTGTTAACTATGTCTACATACTGACAACATGCAATTATATTTATATATACAACAAAATAGCGGTTTACAGTGTGAACGGGAAGGCTAATTTGCATATTAATATTAAAAAATCAAAAAGCATATTAATATTAAAAAATCGAATTTAATAAATATGTGCTTAGTATTATTGATTTCTAACTGTTTGGTTTTATTTTAATGAATATAAGCAAAAATCTCTTCAATGAATCTTAAATGAAATCCATTAATAAGATAAAATAACTGTCATTTTATTCTTTACTTCCTCTTTTAACTAAATACTTAAATTAGAAAAAATAACAATGAAAGACGAAAGTGATGGGAGAGTAAGTTTCAGTTGTTCCATTTTTTATTATACTCCCTCTGTTTCAAATCTTTTTATCTGTATTCTTATTTAGTTCCGTTAGACTTTCTAATTTAATATAATATTTTATTACATTAAAACTTAAATACTTGCACCCGGAGGGTGCATATATTTGCTAGTTAAAATAATAAATATTAGGAAAAATTAAAAGAATTTTTTTTTTTTTTTTTTTTTGTTGTTGTTTACCTGAAATCAAAATCCGTCGTAAATTGACTTTTGACTTTTTGGAAGACCGGATCTTGGGATGTCGCCTGGGCCCTTTTTGCAAGAGATTCCGATGCAGCACTTGAGAACGTCTGAGCAACACTGGAGACATTTTCAATCCCAACACCAAATGTACTAACTAGTTTTTTCACAAAATTTAATGTATGAGGTGTGATTGTGGTTTCCGCAACTGAAATATTAAAAGTAGTAAATTAAAAAAAAATCAGTATAAATTTATAAATTGGTATTTTAAATATTACTAGCAGGACCACAGTATGATAATTTAACTATTGCAAGATTTTAAGAACTATTAAAGATTTTAACTCAAAGTCCTATACCACCTCATTCCACCCGACTGGAAGTCTCATTCGTTTTCCTAATGCACCCCAAATGATAGCCTTTGTTTAAATGTAATATTAAACATGTTTAAAAGTCTTTGATTTAAGGGAAATAATAGGTAACTTTAGATGCAAAGGTCATTTTTAACCATTTTTTATACATTTTTATAGGAATGCTCTGGACTTAAAATATTCTCAACAGGATGTTCAGAGTTAAGAACTATTGCAAGATTCTAAGAACTATTGCAAGATTCTAAGAACTATTGCAAGATTCTAAGAACTATTGCAAGATAGTTCAATATGGAATCTTGATTTAACTCATTTTTTTCTTCTTTTCTTTCTTTTCATTATGTTTGATTGAAACATTAGTGTAATCGCTTCCGCATGCTCACCTACTTTCTTTTTTATTACATTTTTCGTGTAGCATGTTCTTTTTCTTCCCTTTCTTTATAATAAAAAATGGAATGGTCCATTATTTAGCTGAGGTGATGACACTCATAAGAAATAAGAATTCAGTGAATAAGCAACACCAGATAATCAGTATTTACATTCTTGCATTTCCTCTTAGAAGATTTGGATGATCTCATTTTACCAGAGGGTGTTGCAAGATGATAACAGATGTACAATTAAGGAACACGATTAAGTGCATTAGTGAAAAGGAGATAGACTTCGGCTGATACTGACAATAGGCTAAAATGGTAAGTGTGGCGCTCCACCTCAGAAGCAAAAAAATTTACTGATTAGCACTTACCTGCTCCACGATTTTCAAACGCAACCGCATTACACTTTGCTAATCCCTGATGTAATTGTCGTAATACCTCCTCATACCAATTTTCACGGAACCATACCATCTGAAGAAAAATAAATAAAAAAGGATCAAAATATATTATTAAGACACCATTAAGAAAATTCATGCAAAAAATATAACTGCATTTATTCAAAAATGACTTAACAATGCCCCATACTCCATGATATATACTAGCAAATATATGCACCCTCCGGGTGCAAGTATTTTAATTAAATTTTATAATAAAATATGGTATTAAATTAGAAAGGCTAATGAAACTGAATAAGAATGTAGATAAAAAGATTTTGAACAGAGGGGGTATGATTGAAAAATAGAACAACTTTGAAACTAACTCTTCCATCATTTTCCGTTACTCCCGTCTTTCATTGGTAAATTTTCCTAATTAAACTGTTTAGTTAAAATAGGAAGTAAAGAATAATATTACAGTTATTTCTTATTGTTAAGGGATTTCTTTTAAGAT
>CM042180.1:17746709-17784209 GCA_023376005.1 Doryteuthis pealeii
GTAGATATGGTCAACAGTGTAAGTAATGAAAAACAATTTTATTAATAATTGAGGTTTAAATAAAAATAAAATCTTGGAGAATGTGATGTAAATAACGAAAGGAATTGTGACTTGTATAGTAATATAGTTTCGGTTACAGACAGACAAACCCACAATCTCCATTATAATAAGATTTTAAATAGGAGACACTGATTTTTCTTTTCAGAATGTCTGTGCACTTTTTTCTTTCTTTCTGCACACCATTTGAATATTTATCTACAGCAAGTATGCTCTTTTCATCAATTAAAAGTTTAAATACAATAAAAATGGCATTACTTTTTAACTCCCCACTAAGCTGGATCATTGCAAGGTCTTTTTTTTTTTTTTTTTTTTTTTTTACATAGGGATTTTAATGGGGCATCTTGTGAGGATCAAATTTTGTGATTCAGTAATAATGGATCTGCAAAGCTAACTTTTTTTTTGTCACTTTTCCCCCCACTTACCCAGGTGATGTTGGGTAGCTGCTTCTAGTCAATTATAAAATATTTCTATACTTACATCTTTCTCTCTGTTCAATCTTCAATGTTAAATAAAGTGTTCTGATAGGGAAATAAACAGCTTGTGGATACATTCTGCCGACCTGAGAAAGCAGGTTCAGAATCAAACGGCCTTCGTTTCTAACTAGACATGTCAGCAATTGTGGTATCCTGAAAAAGAAAAAACAAAACAAATGTAAAGATATATAGATTTCACCCAACCCCTCTTCACGAGCAGGATGTGTTGAAATATTTTCTGCATATAAGGTGGGCTGTAATCCACTGCTTAAACTTATAGACTAAGCAAGGTCATGTGGTTTAAACCCCAGCCTGAATACGTGGTTAGTTAACTATTTAATCGCTGATATTGACAGCCATTCATCTGCACTGTACCCAACACTGAGGGACACCATGGAGTAACCAAAGGTTTTTTCACTGAGGATCATGCCTTAAGCATCACGAGTTGCCACCCACGGCCAACAGGTTGCTCAATTGTGGGGATTTTACTCTTCGGCAGAAGTGTAGTTGGTGTATTCAACAACCCCTGCCAACAGGGCTGCCTTTAAAAAGGCATCAAGGTAAAAGCTAACAAAAAATTAAAAGTTTAAATACAATAAAAATGGCATTACTTTTTAACTCCCCCAGTACAATAAAAAGGCTGTTTACTTACCAAGGTAACCACTGTACAGGTGGCACACCATTTGAATATTTATCTACAGCTTCAGCAAGTGTGCTCTTTTCATCAATTAAAAGTTTAAATACAATAAAAATGGCATTACTTTTTAACTCCCCCTACTACAATAAAAAGGCTGTTTACTTACCAAGGTAACCACTGTACAGGTGGCACACCATTTGAATATTTATCTACAGCTTCAGCAAGTGTGCTCTTTTCATCATCATAAGTAAGCAGCCAAAGAACTTTGGCTAGAAACTTTCGTGATCGGCTTTCATTTTGATGTCTGCATGCATGTAAATAACAAGTTATGGCAAATACTCCTTGTTGGATTTGTCTAAAAAGAAAAAGGAAAAGAAAAAAAACCTTTAGTTATACCAAATAATGAGTTTGAGTTTTGTTTAACGGCATATCAACCTCTGCGGGTCATTTAATGCCAAAAAGGTTATTTTGGATTTCAGTCTTTAAAGTAGTGGTTTTATGGGGGTTGAGTTTTATTTTACGGCATATCAACCTCTGTAGGTCATTTAATGCCAAAAAGGTTATTTTGGATTTCAGTCTTTAAAGTAGTGGTTTTATGGGGGTTGAGATTTGTTTAACGGCATATCAACCTCTGTGGTCATTTAATGCCAAAAAGGTTATTATGGATTTCAGTCTTTAAAGTAGTGGTTTTATGGGGGTTGAGTTTTATTTTACGCATATCAACCTCTGTAGGTCATTTAATGCCAAAAAGGTTATTTTGGATTTCAGTCTTTAAAGTAGTGGTTTTATGGGGGTTGAGTTTTGTTTAACGGCATATCAACCTCTGTGGGTCATTTAATGCCAAAAAGGTTATTTTGGATTTCAGTCTTTAAAGTAGTGGTTCTATGGAGATAATTGGTTATGTTCTGTTATATTTTGTTGAAAATGTTGCCTTTTTTTTTTTTTTTTTTATAAAATTTAAAATGTTTTCAGGGTTTGTATTCTTAAAGATGTCTCTCAGGTTTCTTGCTTGATAGTAATTGGCACAGATATGTTTAAGTCTGTTACAACCAAACATATATGCTTGGTTGTAAGTTGTACTTTGCATGTTGGGCACACTGGGGCATCCTCCCCTTTTAACAGGTACGAATGGGTAATGTGGGTGTACCCAATACGCAATCTGGCGAGTATTACTTCTTTCTTCTAATACCAAATAATGAAATAATTTATACATATATAGAAGGCAGTTGGTGTGTATGTATGTGCAGATGAAACTACGAAAATAAAACAATTAACGGCAAAGTAAATATATATGCACACATTAAATTTTTTTGTGCAAAAAAGGATTTTTATTTTATATGTTCATTATATATATCTTGAATAATGAAATAATTTATTTATACATATATAATGGGCAGTTGGTGTGTATGTATGCCCGGATAAATCTACGAAAATAAAACATATATATATGTGAAAAATAGATGGGAATTAATCTGACAGTATGAAATTTAACATTTTGAAAAAACATATGATGTTTGTTATGTGATTGCTGACAGATCTATTTCGACCAAATCGATAAGTTGGTCTTCATCAAAGAGCGACATAGACGGGAAGAAAGATATCCGTTAAAAAGACTGTTTACAAAAAACGAACGCTGAATTCAACCGCTGAAATTTTGAAAAATGCATGTTCTGTTTAAAAAAAAAAAAAATTTATTTTTAATTTAAAAAAATCAGAAGCATTATAGTTTATAGTAAAACTCAAAAGAGTTTGTTGTAAAAATTTATATAAAAATGTAAAGTGGGTATCAAAATAGTATAGTATATATTTCAGCTGTTAAAAATATACAAGTCCACAGTGTAATTTGAAGAAAGATGTTAGAGTTCCAAAATTTACTTGTGTGTTAAGTCTGTAGAGTTATAGATGAAAGTCTTCAAGGTGTAAAATTCCAGATATAATGTTTTTTCATTTGACAAATATGAAAAATAGATGGAAATTAATCCGACAGTATGAAATTTAACATTTTGAAAAAACATGATGTTTGTCAGCTTGAAGACTTTCATCTATAACTCTACGTAAGTGATTCACACAGCATGGACTATTCCTAGTCTCATGTCTGTGGCTTTTATGTTTATCTTTTTACCATTCATGAATACTAGCAAATATATGCACCCTCCGGGTGCAAGTATTTAAGTTTTAATGTAATAAAATATTGTATTAAATTACAAAGGCTAATGAAACTAAATAAGAATACAGATAAAAAGATTTGAAACAGAGGGAGTATAATAAAAGATTTGAAACAGAGGGAGTATAATAAAAAATGGAACAACTGAAACTTACTCTTCCATCACTCTCGTCTTTCATTGTTATTTTTTCTAATTTAAGTATTTAGTTATAAGAGGAAGTAAAGAATAAAATGACAGTTATTTTATCTTGTTAATGGATTTCATTTAAGATTCATTGAAGAGATTTTTGCTTATATTCATTAAAATAAAACCAAACAGTTAGAAATCAATAATACTAAGCACATATTTATTAAATTCGATTTTTTAATATTAATATGCAAATTAGCCTTCCCGTTCACATTGTAAAGCGCTATTTTGTTGTATATATAAATATAATTGCATGTTGTCAGTATGTAGACATAGTTAACAGTATTAATAATGTAAGACAATTTTATTAATAATTGAGGTTTAGATAAAAATAAAATCATGGAGAATGTGATGTCAATAACTAAGAGAATTGTGATTTGAGTAGGAATATAGTTTCGGTTACAGACAGAAAAACACACAATCTCCATTATAATAAGATGTCATTATCTCTACTTTTGTATGTATGTTTATGTGCACCCCTATGTATTATGTACCCTGTTAATTCTTGTGCTGTATATAAAATGTTTTGTCTATCAACCTTTGTTGGAGTTTGTATCTTCAAGTATTATCACTTTGAATCTTACAGGACCATTCCAAGTGCACCAATTACAATTGGTATCACTTTCACCCGCATAGTCCACAGCTTTTTCAATTCTCTAGCACGGTCCAGGTATTTGTCTATCTTTTCACCTTTACCCTATAATCTACTGGAACTACAAAATGTACGAGATGACAAGTTTTTTGGGTTTTTTTAAAAATTCATACTAGGTCTGGTCTTATAGCTGGTATAAGTCAATCCGTCTCAATCCTAGAGAATTTTATGTTTCATTCTCAAGAACAGATTCTGGTTTACGCATATACCATTTTGTTATGTCAATTTTTTTTTTTTTGCATAGTTCCTAGAGCATTACCTTTCCAACCCAATCGTGCCTAGCTTTGTATTAGCTTTAGTATAATAATAGATGTTGCAGCCAACAACCAAATAATCTGTACAGGATCTATAATTTTCAGTGCCTGTTGAATTTAAATAAAAAGTGAATTATTCAGGGGTGGGTGTTGTACTTACTTGTCTCGGCTGAAAATAGCATCCAAATAATCGCCCCATTGGGCCCATGCCTTTACAAGTGTGTCAGTCATTTGAACAGCCGCAGAAAAAGCTTTGTTAGCATCCTCGGATCGGTTGAGCTGAGCCAAAAATATGCCTTTTAGAGCATACAATTCGGCTGTCATTTCTTTTGTAAAGTACTTCAGATTTGTGTTCTCAATTACGTCCAAACCTTGGAGACACAGCTAAAAAGAAAAAAAAAAAAAAAAAAAAAAAAAAAAACAAATTAAAATTCAATTAAATAAATTAAAATGAAATGGAAAAAAAAAATTTTTTTAATTAAATTTTTTATCTAAAATTTTTAAAAATTAAGAATTAAAAAAAAAAGAAAAAAAAGAAAAAAAAAAGTATTGCAAATAATTGTTAGGTTATATTATGCTGTAGATGTTTTTCTTTTATTCATTCACATTGGGTATTTTTTTTGAAAAACCTTTAGACACAGCTAAAAAGACAAGCACAAATTTTTAAAAATTAAAAATAAATTAAATGAAAAAAATAAATAAATAAAATAAATTTTAATAGTATAAAAGGCATTTTGATTTCAGCAATACTAAGGTGTTATTTTTTTTAATATCAGTTAGTTTTGTTTATAAATATCTTTATAAAGTGATTTCTATAAATAAAAAATAAATGGAAGCGCGTGGTGTAATGGTTAAAGTCATGGGAAATGGACTCGTCGTCCCGAGTTCAAATCCTGGACGTGGTAATTGCATTTCACTTAGCGCTAATACCCTTGGGAAAGGTATGAATCCTACTCTCCCTTCAGCTATGGATAAATAGTAGAGCAAACTGGGCTCTTTAACTTTAGTTAGGGAACCAGTCTAGGAGAAGGAAAACTGAATTAAAACCTGTTGAACTCCGCTTAAGAAATTGACCTTGTGTCACATCCTGCTTGTGCGGAGGGGTTTGTAAATATATCTTATTATAATGGAGATTGTGTGTTTTTCTGTCTGTAACCGAAACTATATTACTACTCAAGTCACAATTCCATTAATTATTTACGTCAAATTCTCCATGATTTCATTCTTTTAAACTTTCAGTTATTAATAAAAAATTGCTTTACATTATTAATACTGTTGACCATATCTACGTACTAATAACATGCAATTGTATTTATATATACAACAAAATAGCGGTTTACAGTTGAACGAGAAGGCTAATTTGCATATTGATATTTAAAATTTTATTTTAATAAATATGTGCTTGGTATTATTGATTTCTAATTGTTTGGTTTTATCTTAAAAAATATAAACAACAATCTCGTGGATAAATCTTAAAAGAAATTTATTTACAAAAAGAAATAACTGTAATATTATCCTTTACTTCCTATTTTAACTAAATGGTTAAATTGGGAAAATTTATCAATGAAAGAGGGGAGTAATGGAAAATGATGGAATAGTTAGTTTCAAAGTTGTTCTATTTTTCGATTATACCCCCTCTGTTCAAAATCTTTTTATCTACATTCTTATTCAGTTTCATTAGCCTTTCTAATTTAATATGACTAGCAAATGTATGCACCCTCCGGGTGCAAGTATTTAAGTTTTAATGTAATGAAATATCGTATTAAATTAGAAAGGCTAATGAAACCAAATAAGAATGCAGATAAAAAGATTTGAAACAGTGGGGGATATAATCGAAAAATAGAACAACTGAAACTTACTCTTACATCACTCTCATCTTTCATTGTTATTTTTCCTAATTTAAGTATTTTGTTAAAAGAGGAAGTAAAGAATAAAATGACAGTTATCTTTTCTTGTTAATGGATTTTATTTAAGATTCATTGAAGAGATTTTTACTTATATTCATTAAAATAAAACCAAACAATTAGAAACCAATAATACTAAGCATATATTTATTAAAATTACATTTTTAATATCAATATGCAAATTAGCCTTCCCGTTCACACTGTAAAACGCTATTTTGTTGTATATATAAATACAATTGCATGTTATTAGTATGTAGATATGGTTAACAGTATTAATAATATAAGACAATTTTATTAATGATTGAGGTTTAGATAAAAATAAATTCATGGTGAATGTGACGTCATAACTAAGAGAATTGTGACTTGAGTAGGATTAGTTTCGGTTACAGACAGAAAAATACACAATCTCCATTATAATTTTATTTAATTCTTAAATGTATCTTTTTTTTAAATTGTTCATTTTCAGTTAAAATTTTGCATGTGTGCTATTCTATACAAGTACAGAAAATTCTTTTTAAATGTTCTAAATTTTACGAGGTAGAGGGGGAGTTTTGTTAAACGTAATTTATTTTTTAACCTTTCTTTAACGAATACCTTATTATCTTTAGTCTGATGACAAATTCTTGACTTGTTCAGTGTCGTATAAAAATAAATCAAAATATTGCTACATGATGAAAGCGAAACTTCTAAATAGCCAATCAGAAGCATTTTTACTGTTTAATGAATATTTATGACCAGTTTGGGAAATGTTAGGTAGGTTCATTGAGCAAAAACAAAACAAAAAAATAAAAAAGCGTCCTTGTTATTTTACTAGTTATATTTGTTAATGGTAACAATAACATTAATTTTTTCTCAGATAATTCAATTTTTCCAGGACAAAAAAACGAAAATTTTCCAGGATTTTGAAAAAATACCCCTATCTTTTCAAGGTTTTCCAGTACTGGAAAACAAAAAAAATTTTTTCCAGGTTTTCAAGGTTTTCCAGGACGCGTGGGAACCCTGGACTGGGCTCTTTAACCTTGGTTAGGCAACCGGTCTAGGAGAAAGAAAACTCTTAATTAAAACCTGTTGAATTCCGCTTAAGAAATTGACCTTGTGTCACATCCTGCTCGTGCGGAGGGGTTGGTAAATATATATAAATAAAAAATAAACTTACCTCTTGCAGCTCTGCCCGCGTCATCGTACTTCCCATTTGATGATAACATTTTAATTGTTGTCTAATCTTCTGGAAACAATCAACTATTGGAACAGTTGGAATTGTATGAATTCTGAAAAACAATGGAGGGGGGCGGGAATAAAAATTATTTTCTAGAATTTTAGGTTGTATTATGTAATGGTTTTACTTCTATTATAGAAGGAAAAGAAAATGAAAAAGAAAAATGAGACAAGTCCTAAAATTTCAAATAATACAAATTATCAAGATTCATCTAAAAAAATTCAGAGAAATAGTGTAGAGATAACAATAAAGATGAGGACAATAGTCCAAATAATCCAAATTATCAAGCCTCACCTCAAATATTCAGACAAATAAGTTTCTGTATATAAATTGCATATATAACAATAAAGATGAGGACAACAGTCCAAATAATACAAATTAAGAGACTGGTAAGTTTTGGTGATTGTAGTGTGAATTGGTTTTCTGGTAAATGGAAATTTGTAGTATGAATTTGGTTACAAATGGAAATAGTTAAGTTAAAAGTTAGGATAGAAAAGACCAACCTTCCCTTTCCCATTTTAGGCCCTGTGCCATATTTTTTACAAAAAGAATATTTAATAAAAATTATAAAAATTTTTTTTTTGAATAATTGAGACAAATGTTTGTTACAAACCTGTTCAGAGAATCAAGGCAAACTCCAGTGAGGTTGTGTTTGCGAGCTATTTTTCCAAAATGGATTATTGCTAATGAGGAATGATGGACTCCCAACATGGATTGACTACTGTGCTGTAAAAAAAAAATAAAATAAAAACACAAGTCAGATATAGTAGTGGTTCTCAATGGGTAGTATATGCCCCTAACTCCAGGGACTATGTAACAATTTTTTGGGCCTAGGCAAATAAAAGATTTTTAAACAATGAATGGCTATGACCAGATTAAAATAGGGATCTATTGTTTAAAAATAAAAAAATAAATAAAAAAAATGTCAGATATATCAGATTATATATAATAATAACTCCTAACTAATAACATATAGCAGTGGTTCTCAAACGGATTGTCAAGGTTACAGGGGGGGGGGGGTAGCAGAGTAAAATAGGAATCAAAGTTGTTTATAAGTTATAAAAAAAAAAAAATTTTTAAAAATAAAAAAATTGGAAACCACTGAGATAAATAATAAAGATGAGATTTTTTTATTCATTAGGGATTCAATGTCATCAAGGTACCCCTGTATATTCAATAAAAGGTTAAAATTGATGCTTGCTATAAAATTGGACCAGGGAGCAATGATGATGAAGGGGTGCTCCATATTCCCCAAACCTCCAAAACTGGAACCTCACCATCAGATAGAGTTTAACGTCATTCCCAGGACATGTAGACCCTCAGCCACCGCCTCCTAGCACCCATATGATAAAAAGGGGTTTTTCAAGACAAAAAAATTAATTCCAAAATTCAATTTAACACCCCAAATTTTTTTTTTAAATATGCAAATTTAGAGAGCAGCGTGCAAAAAAAAAAAAAAAAAAAAAAAAAAAAAATTGTTTTAAATAAAAAGTTGGTTAAATCAAACTTAACGGACCTAAATTCCACCATCGTATGTCACCATACCGAAAGAAAAAAACAAAAAAAATAAATAAAATCAGGGGATTAACCGACTTTAATGAAATTTTCAGTGTTGATATATTAATAAATAAAAAATATAAGGCACTGGTTATTTTATTTTAAAACTTTTACATTTTTTCAGGGCAGTTAACTTTAAACCACATATCTTTAAGGTGTAACAGAGATTCTCAAAGATACATGGTTCAAAGCTAACTGACTTGAAAATATCTTTTATTCATTAATATATCAACACTGAAAATTTAATTAAATTCGGTTAATTCCCTGATTTTTGTTATTTTTTTCTTTTGGCAGGGTGACATACGATGGTGGAATTTAGGTCTGTTAAGTTCGATGTAACCAAAAAATTTTTTTTCTAAAAATAAAAATTTAAAAATAAAAATTTTTAAAAAAATATATAAAAATTTTTTTTTTTTAAATTTAAAAAAAAAAAAAAAAAAATGAATAAATAAAAAAGTTAATAGTGAGAACTTACTTCAGTTGGTGTATGATTATCATGGTTAGTGATAATAAATTGATAATGGTGTTGACGCCAGGTAAAAATGTCACTCCAATGAGACATATTGTCAGAGATCATAGGTAATCTATTTCTGAAAAATTAATATCAATATTTAGGTTAGGTTTAATATTAACAACGGACTCTATAAAATATATTAATTCATCATTTGAAATAAGCACAAGAAGGAAAATATACAATATATATATATATACACACACACACACACTAATATGCATTAGGTAATAAATTTATTTCTATTATTTATTTAAAAAATATCATAGGTAATCTATTTCTGAAATTAACAGCAATATTAGGTTAGATTTAACATTAACAATGGAGTCTAAAATATATTAATTCATCATTTGAAATAAGGACAAAAAGGAAAATACACACTAATATATAATCTTCATACAATGACTGCTATTTACACAGTAGCATTGCAACCAACAAAGCCTTCATCAGATAATGACTCTGGGTTCAGGCATGGTTTCAGGGCCGAAGCATCATTACCACTAACCCAGAGCACTCCAGTAGTATCTCACGATACCACCAGACTGTCGGTTTGATGTCACAATATAGGACTGCCATATCCACGCTGATGCGGTTAGAGCTTTCTCCTGGTTCTTTTTTATGTATTTCCTCTTGTCTGGTGGAGAAAGTCCAAGTTTAGACACACACACACACACACACACACACACACATACCCATAGACAGATTGTTTACATATTACCCCACCCCCGAAAAGATTGAATAATATAAAAAGTAGTGATACCTCCAAGTTTTAACAATAGCTTTTAAGTCATGTAAAGAAGAACTTCTGTGGATATTGGCAGGTTGAAGCCCTTGGTTGATTTGGGCAGCTTCTTGTAATTCCATGATCTGCTGTGCCGCCTTTCAGGTGGGAAAATTAGAAAGAAAAAAAAAAAAAAAAAAAAAAAAATCAAGTTTAATAACAATTTAATATTATGCAATGTGTATTGATCACAAATGGCAATCTGAACATTAGTTACATAAATGAGAGTAACCTCCCCTTGTTTGTTTCACTTTGAGGAAGCCTTATGTTTTGGTCGGCCATTTTCATTTCACCGTAAATCCACACTGAAAATACGAATTTGTTTGAATCAATACAACTGCATGTTTTAACACGAAAATATCATAAAATGTGTTCTTAATAACAATTAAGTTTATTTCAAATAATGTGCAAAACATACAGCTTCCTCAAAGTGAAACAAACATGGGGAGGTTATTCTAATTTATGTAGCTAATGTTCAGATTACCTCACAAATATCATTTATGGAGAGATTTTTTTTTGTTAAATTGAAAATTGTTGTAGAGTAGCTAGCACCCCTTCAGCACTCTACCAGATGGACTGGCTCATAGCCCTAAATAGTCGATGATTAAGGACTTCAGCAGTGGATTAATAAGTTGATTAATATTCAGGCTGATCTTACTGCATTTGACCCTTCTCTACTTCTTGTAAGTTGTCTAGTTATTCTTTTAATTTTACAAATTATATATCAAAATAATTCTGAAACTTTCTAATATCACAGACAGTGCTTTTTTTCTGCTTCTCTAATATTCTTTAAACAAATAGCCTTGAACTTTGCCCTCTCATATTTTCATTTCCACGCGGCCTAGAAAAAAAAAAAAAAAAAAAAAAAAAAAGACCCCGTCTGTACTTCCAGGTGTCTTCTAACTGAGTGCAAATTTCAAGAATATTGATAAAGATTAGCCATTTTGATTTTGAAAAAAAAAACAGCGTGTAAAATTTATCCTAAAAAAAAAAAAAAAAAAAAAAAAAAAAAACGGTCTTATTTTTGTTTTCAGCTGTTCGACCGAAAATACAGTTTTAACTCGCTGTAAAAAATAATTCAATTGATGAAAACCGATAAAAATGACATATTTAGACAGATTACTCTATTCTCTTTCCAACCATATCTTTTTTTAAGATTGGTTAAGTAATACTCGAGAAATTGCAAATTATCATTTCTATGCAAATGAGCTTCCTGAAATTTTGGTTATTCTGTTTAGAAAAAAAAAACAGGAAAAAATATGTAAAAAATACCTGTGAAAATTTTGAACATGATATGACGTCTTTTGTCTTTTTGGCCAGGAAAGAGCAATCAATCAGAGTTATTATTAGAGTTTTATTTCAATTGGTGACTTACTTGTAATAGTGGAATATGCACATTTGAAACAATCCTAGGAAGACGCCGCCATTCTTTAATTGCTAAGTTACTCGCTACTTCCACCATTTTCTCAATCTGAAAAGAAAGAAAAAGTATTTCTCTTTTAGAAGAATAGAATTAACTTGTTTTACAATCTTAAGAATTTTCATTTGTTTTATAAAAAACAATTATTAAAGAATTTCTTATATAATATAATATGATAAGCAGAAATGATATATAATATAATATGATAAGCAGAAATGATATATCATTTCTGCTTATCATATTATATTATATTATATATCATTTCTGCTTATCATATTTCTGATTAAAGAATTTTATATATTATATTATTTCTAATTACTATATTATTTCTACTAGCAAATATATGCACCCTCTGAGTGCAAGTAATTAAGTTTTAATATAATAATATATATTCAATTAGAAAATCTAATGAAACTAATTAAAATATAATTAAAATAAGTGTAATCTTTGTATGTGCATTCTTATTTAATTTCCAATTCTAATTTATTTTATTACATTAAAACTTAAATACTTCTGCCCGGAAGGGCACATATTTTTGCTAGTTTTGATAATCACAGACTACAATCTCTTTTGTTGTTGTTGGAATATCAAAGTAAGTTATTAAAAAACGCCATTGAGATACTTACAGTACTCATCATATTAACATGATGATCATCAGGATGGCATATGGTAATGTAACCTTTGTAAAGATTCATTTTCCATGACATCTCCTTAGGACAGTTGACTTCCACCTGAAATTCATTTAAATAAATAAAATATAAATAAAATATAAATAGAATTCAATCAGTAATTCTTAAATTGGTTGCCAACAAGAAAAAAAAAAAAAAAAAAACTCGGGGGGGGGGGGGGGATCAAATTAAGAAAAGACTACACTATATTGTTATGATTCATGTGGCCATTTTTAGAAAATACATAGAGAGGGGGGAAAGTGATAGGCAGAACGTGAAGTGAGGGATGGGTCAGTTTTTGACTTAATTGCAAATTACGACTAATTAGAAACAAATTAAAATGGATTTTTTTTCAAACATAACTCAATCCTAGAACTAAGGAATATTTTAGTATAACTTTTGTGTTATTAAACAGTAAAAAAGCCTTTAGGAGACAGAAATTGATTCGCTCAGCTTTAGTATAAAGTGCCCACTGTTATATGGCATCAAGCATTCCTATCTGATACAAAGATGAAAAGACTGTACACTATATTGTTATGATTCGTGTGGCCATTTTTAGGCTGCAGGTGAGAACACTTTACAGTGGAGATCCCTTGTTGAATTAAGTTTGATCTGTGTTAAGTAGAATCCTATAATGCTTGTTTGTTGGTCCATGTGTAAGATTCAAGGTTATAATAATGTTATAACTTGTTGAAACGAAACAAACTCCGACAAGGGTGTTAAACATATAACAAGATGGACTTTAATTAAAAGCACATGGAATACGATATAACATGGAATACAGATACATAGTAGAGAATACATGAAATAGAATTCAATCAGTAATTTTAAAATTGGTTACCAACAAGAAAAAAAATCGGAAAATTAAAAAAAAAAAAAAAAAAAAAAAAAAAAAAAACAATTTAAGAAAAGACTGTACACTATATTGTTATGATTCATGTGTCCATTTTTAGGCTGCAGGTGAGAACACTTTACAGTGGAGATCCCTTGTTGAATTAACAATAGATATCCTATAATGCTTGTTTGTTGGTTCATCTATCTAGAATCCTATTTGATTAATTCTTGACAAATTTCTGTGGTTTAACTTTTACAAAACTGGATAAAATGTTGGGCATTATCTTGACTAAGACCAAAATCAAAAAGTAAGAAAATATACACAGATTTAAAAAAAAAAAAAAAAAAAAAAGGAAAAAAAGAAGAAAAAAAAAAAAGAACAGACCAAGAGGGTCGCACCAAGTGAAAATAATGGATTAACACTATAACACTTGGCCAAAAGATAACACAAATATAAAAAAATGAAAGCGATAAATCAAAAGATTTGCTACTGACCTGAGCTAAAGCATCTTTCATGAGTGACCAATTTGGGATCCGCCAGGCGCTTTCCAACACCAAGTGAGGATTGGTATTGCCTTTGGCACTTGCAAATTCTTGGATTAAATCCCACTGATTCAGTTCTTTGGCACATCGGATCCAATGATCCTCCCAGAGACGATACTCTGGAATCACCGAGGGAGATGCTGGGGCTGTATTATGCTCAAGGCGGGCTTTACTCATAACCTGAAAAAAAAAGAAAAGATAAAAAAAGAATAAGGTTTGCTTTCTTTGTTTAATGGCATATCAACCATCATGGGCTATTTAATGCCAAAACCATCCTTGTAGAAGAACAGTAGTGGTACTATTTAACCCATAACCATATAAATATTTTTAAGACTGGATTAGAAATACTCGAGAAATTGCCAATTAAAGCAATTAAGGTCCGAAATGTAACGTGTGCGTTACGTATTAAAAACAACAAAATTTTAAGTATTTTTTCTAAAACTGAACCTTTAACATAAAACCCTAATGGTTAAGCAACATCGAAATGTCACGTGCTATATATGAAAATAATTCTCAGGCTATCTTCTATAAGTGATATAGTGCTTCTTTTTCTGATCTTATACTTTTTTTTATGGAGGCGCGTGGTCTAATGGTTAGAGTCGTGGGAAATGGACTCGTCTACCCGAGTTCAATTCCAGGACGAAGGTGTTGGCTTTTCACATGGTGCTAATATCCTTAGGAAAGGTATGAATCCAATTCTTCTTCCAGCTATGGGTAAATAGCAGGGTAGACTGGGGTCTTTAACCATGGCTAGGTAACCAGTCTAGGAGAAGGAAAACTGAATTCAAACCTGTTAAACTCCGGTTAAAAATTGACCTTGTGTTGCATCCTGCTCATTCGGAGGCGTTGGTAAATATATATACTTTTTGAAGAAATCTCCGGCAAATTTTGTCTATCATAATTTCAAAAGGTCGGAAAAAAAAAAAAAAAAGTCCCTGGTTGTATTGTAAGGTATTGTCTAATTAAGTGTAAAATTAGAAGAATATTGATAAAGATTAGCCACTTTGAATGAAAGAAATTTGTGTAGTTTGAGAAAAAAAACTCCTATTACGCATTTTCAGCTGTTTGAAAGCAAAAATACTGTTTTAACTCACCATAAAAAATAATTCAATGGATAACATATAAAAATTACATATTTAGAAAGATTATTTTATTTTCTTTCCGACCATATAAATAATTATAATTGATAAAGATTAGCCACTTTGATTTTATGAAAGAAATTTCTGTGTAAATTTTAGTTTGAGAAAAAAAAAAAAAAACCTCATATTACACATTTTTGGCTATTCAAAGCAAAATACTGTTTTAACTTGCCGTAAAAAATAATTTAATGGATAAAAATACATAAAATTACATATTTAGAAAATAAGGAAAAGTTTTCATCAAATATGCACAAACAAATCTATTCTGAATTAAATCTATGTGCAAATATATGCACCCTCCGCCAGGTGCATGTATTAAAGTTTTTATGTAATAAAATATATCAAATTAGAAAGACTAATGAAACTAAAAAATACAGATGAAAAGATTTGAAACAGAGACCGAGGGTATAATTGAAAAATGGGGGTATAATTGAAAAATCGAACATCTGAAACTTACTGTCCATTCACTCCCGTATTTCAATGGTAAATTTTCTTAGTTTAACTATTTAGTTAAAATAGTAAGAAAAGAATAAAATTACAGTTACCATTTAAACTACATGTACTGTAAGGAACCTGAGTGTTTTGTTGCAGTTTTTATGTTATGTCTATTTAGGATTCTTCTGTACATTGTTCATGTGAGTGGTTTGGTTTGTTTTATGGCACATCAACCTCAGTGGATCATTTAATGTTGACAAAGTTTTAAAATAAATTAATGGATACACAATTTTTTTTTTATAAATACATTTTTCTATTTAACCCATAGATGCGACCCTAACAGGTACTACCACTCAGAGTCAGTGGACCAAGGAGCAATGGTGATGAAGGGGTGATCCACATTCCCCGAACCTGCAAAACTGGAACCTCACCATCAGAGTTTAACGTCATTCCCAGAACATGTAGACCCTCAGCCACCGCCTTCTAGCACCCATATGATAAAAAAAGCTGGGGTTGCCATAAGGGCAATAGGGTTGGGGCAATCATATAGGTGCTAGGGTTTGATGTGACCAACCCGATTGATCGGAGGGGGCCTCTCCAAGAAAGGGCTAAAGTGGAGTATTGCATGTCATGTACTGCTCGACCACCTGGGTTCTATCCTTAAGCATCACGGGTTGCCACCTACGGCCAACAGGTGGCCCCATTAGGAGAGTCTTACCCCTCTGCAGAGGTGCATTCTAACGCCCCAGCCAACAGGGTGGTGTGAGTTGTTTGTCTTTCCTTATCAAATATTCAGTGTTAGTGTATCTATGAAATGTACTAATGTATTATTAGGACTTGGTATTAATTTGAAACCAACACTAACTAATTCTTATAGAAATATCACTATGAATTTACTTAGCCTGGCAATGTCAGAAATGTCTTCACTGTTCAAAGAATTGAAGTGAATAGAGGCTGAGAAAAGATTTGCTGTAGCAATTGTCCACCCCTGTTGGGATGGACATGTGTCTCAAAGGGTTATCTTCCCTTGCTGCCAGATTTTCGCCATTAGGCGGCTGCATATTTAAACAGCAGACCAGAAATTCTCACGCTCTTTCTTTTGGTCTAGCAACCACTAAACATGGGCTAGACGCGTAGTGTCTCTGTCCCTTAATTGTCAACTATCAGTAAGTGACTTCATTCTTCATGAACTAATTACCACTTCTATAGGACTTTAGTCCAATCTGTTTTGTATCTATTTTATGTATGTCATTGTATTTGTTCATTCGTCCACATGCTCAGACAATAAAGTCTGTATTTGTTATGTTTTACATCTTTGTTTGGATTATTTTATGGACATGTATTTGCCTATGTTGAAGGTTACTCTGAGCCTTCTAAAATATAAGAACCACACCTTATTCTTATACTGGGACAGTCATGGGACATTCTACAAGGCCCTAACAGACATGTAATAATTATATCTTGTTTTTCCTACAGTATTAATATATTTCTTCCAATGAAAATACAAAGTAAATGAATGTAAAAGATACTAACATTTTCAAGGAGGGGTTGGCTTGTCATCTCTAACTTGGCTTTTAACTTAACTATTCCCATTTGTGATCTGTTTCATACTACAATTTTTTCTTCACCATAAACCAATTCGCACTACAAACACCAAAACTTACCAGTCTCTCAATGAAAAACCTACACCTAAACCCATATTTACATAGTCTTGGGGGAATATTGATATTTATTTACAATTAAAATCCCCAATGAAAAATTGAAAACTAATATACTTGTCACCATAGGGCGCTTGTTTTTTGTTGTTGCTATTTCTTTCTATGAAAATAAAAAGTAAATGAAAGTAAAAGATACTAACATTTTCAAGTGTGGCCTGGGCCTGTTCAAAAAAGCCATGTTGCTCATATGCAATGGCAATAGCAGTTTCTGGATATTTACAGCGTTTCTGCCACAATCCTGTCCACATGTCATCTTCATTAAGAAGAGAATAAAGGTCACACAGTGCATCTAACGTCTCCTGAAATTAAACAGAAAAACATTAGGTAACATTAAGAAAACAAAGAAAAAACGAAAACACGAAGAAAGAAAAAAAAAAAAAGAAAAGAAAGAAAAAAAGAAAGAAAGAAAGAAAGAAAAGAAAAACAAGAAAGAAAAGAAAGAAAAGAAAAGAAAAGAAACAAAGAAAGAAAGAAAGAAAGAAAGAAACAAGAAGAAAGAAAGAAACAAAGAAAGAAAAGGAAAGAAAGAAAGAGAAAAAAGAAAGAAAGAAAAGAGAAAAAGAAGAAAGAAGAAAGAAGAAGAGAAAAAAAGAAAAGAAAGAAAAGAAAAAAAAGAGAAAGAAAGAAAGAAGAGAAAAGAAAGAAAGAAAGAGAAAAAAAGAAAGAAAGAAAGAGAAAAAAAGAAAGAAAGGAAAAAAGAAAGAAAGAAAGAGAAAAAAGAAAAGAAAGAAAAGAGAAAAAAAGAAAAGAAAGAAAAAAAGAAAAAAGAAAAGAAAAAGAAAAGAAAAAGAGAAAAGAGAAAGAAAGAGAAAAAAGAAGAAAGAGAAAAGAAGAAAGAAGAGAAAAAAGAGAAAAACAAACAAAAGAAAAGAAAGAGAAAAAACAAAGAAAGAGAAAAAAAAAGAGAAAAAAACAAAAAAGAGAAAAACAAAGAAAGAAAAAAGAAAGAAAGAAAGAAAAAGAAAGAGAAAAAAGAAAGAAAGAAAAAAAGAAAGAAAGAAAAGAAGAAGAGAAAAGAAAGAAAGAAAAAAAAGAAAAGAAAGAAAAAAGAAAGAAAGAAAAAAGAAAGAGAAAAAGAAAAAAGAGAAAAAGAAGAAAAGAAAAAAGAAAGAAGAGAAAAAGAAAGAAAGAGAAAAAAGAAAGAAAAAGAAAGAAAAAAAAAAAAGAAAAAGAAAAGAAAAAAAAAGAAAAAGAAAGAAAAAAAAGAAAAAAGAAAAAAAGAAAAGAAAGAAAAAGAAAAGAAAGAAAGAAAGAAAAAAAAAAAGGAATAAAACTGACCTGATGAGGATTTGAGACCGGTTCAAATTCATATTCACTACCTGGCCTATTTTTCACAACAGCTGTTGTAGCACTCTCAGAAGCTATTTGCTCCAACATTAGGCATGCACGATGCCATAAATTGTGACTGCGGCCCAAATACTAAAAATAAAAACAATACTTTGAAAGTTTACAAAAGATTTGTGCGTTTACACTCTTGCATGCACAGTAAAACAACAATAACCATCATGAATACAAGTAGGCTTGATTTTTACCAGCCACTTCATTTATCTCCATAATTGAATACACAGCATCACCATGCAGAAAGAAGTAAGAAAGATGTTTCTTGGGAATATTAGCAGTATTTCGTGTTGATCCCGGATTCTTCATTCAGTCGAATGTTGTTTCGCATGGACGATTACTCACATCCCAGTTCGCTTGTGCCGTGTTGCCAACTAACTCTCTTTGGTTATCTTTTCATGTGCTTAGTTTAATTGTTTATTTTGGTGCAATTACACTATCATTCGATTGGTCAATATCATCCAATCAGCATTTCTCTGGAGCTTTGAATGTTTGCATTGCCTGTTACTGCAGCTGCTGCTATGTTCGGAATTTGTAATGTAATGAATTGTATACAGAGGTAGTAGCAGCGAATTATGTATATTGGTTGAGGGAACAGGAGTAAGTATATTGCTTTCTAGGTTGTCATGACATCTCCCAACACAAAAGACAAATAAATAAATAAAAAAGTGTCTTTTTTTGCATATATTATACCCTTGCATGCTTATATAGTTTTGTTTTTGTTTTTAGGTATGTCTGTTTTGGCTTTTATTGGGGTAACTCTACCATGGCCCATGATGTGATCCAAATACTTCACCTCTGCTAGACAGAAATCACTCTTTGCTAGGTTTATAGTTAATTGGGCATCGCAGAGTCCGTGGAATACCTCTGTTGAGTAGAAAAGAGTTATCTTCCTTTGCAACCAGGGTTTGCCACTAGATGGCATTACTACCTGGTTATTTAAACAGCCTGGGAAACTCTTTCATCTAGCATTCACAAATATGCACAAGACAAGTTTGTGCGTGTGTGTATCCATTAAGACTTGGGGGCCTTGACCCCCCCCCTCCAACTATACAGTAAGTGACTTCTATTCTCCATTTAGTAGCTTCAAGATTAACTCTACAAGAACTTTCTTCCTTCCCCAGGGCGTTCTTCCTAGTTGTTTTGTATCTGTGTTTTATGTTAAATGTGCTCAGACAAAAAGTCTGTATTTTGTTATATATCTCTTTGTTGGATTTTTGTTGTGTGTGTGTGTATATATAAATATATATTCACTTATGCTCGGAGGTTTCTCTGAAACTGCCTAATGTATTATAAGAAGAGGTTTTAGTCATGGAAGTTAAAACCACATTTAATTCTTATACCTCATCTCCCACCAATTATGGGTTAATAGTAGTACTACTATTGTTCTTCTACAAGACTGGCTTTGGCATTAGATAGTCCATAAAGGTTCATATGCCATTTGATAAAGAAACCACACTAAACTATTTTCCCATAGCTGGGTGGTGAACTGATGGATTCATACCTTTCCCAAGGGAATAAGCATAAAGGGTAATCTTGAACTTTAAGTGACTAAATTTCTACCCTAAAAGGACTTAACTCTCAAAGCAATCACAGTTAACTCCTTTGTTCTTTTTCCGAGAAGAAGCTTGTAAACAGTGGCAGCCATCTTTGATTCAACGTAATTTTCACAGCGAAAACATGACACTTTTCAAATCCATTTTAATGCATGTTTTTAAACTCCAAAATATCATAAAATGTCTTTTTAATAACAATTAAGTTTGTTTCAAATAATGCGCAAGTACAATTTTATGGTAGGAATTTAGTCACTTAAAGTTCAAGATTACCAGCGTAAAGTGAAATGCAAACATCTCATGTAGGATTTGAACTCGGGGCACCAATTCCATTTCCTATGATGTTAACTGTTAAACTAAAAGAGTCTTTAAACTTATTGTAAATGTTGTTTTATCTATTAGGTAAGTCCATAAAAACATAGCCTAATGATGAAAAAAAAAAATTGTTCATTTTATGCATACTACCTTCATTATTTGACAATCTCCATTTTCAATACACTTAATTCAGTAGTGAATATGTAGGTAACATCATTAAGCCTGTAGTCCAGGGCTCGACACTAATGCCGTCCCGTCGACAACAAAAATTACATCCAGGTCGATCAATACATCATCCGGGACAGTTTGCCGGGGACGGAAAATCTTTTCCTAAAAATTAGTACTACATTCCAATATTGGCCATCCAGTGATTGCCCGAATGCTGACTTCAAAATGAGGCTACGGCACCGTAGGTCTATTCTCAAAGCCATGTAATGAATAATGGTGGAGGGAGATAGTTTAAAAGGACCAAATTATGTACTACTAACCCTACTCAGGGTAACTTAAAGTAAAAAAGTATTTGTTTTAGCTCAAAAACACACTAGGAAATGGATTTTTTGTCCAAATATCCAGAATTATTACTGCTTCAGCTTTTCTTAATGTTTTATTACATGTTATTATGCTACTGATGACTGACAAGTATAGATGATGCTAATGAATTAAACAAAAATATTTTGATTTCGGGACGGTCCAAAATTTTTGTTTGGATGGTCATGTCGGGGCCTGCTGTGGTCTAATGATGAAAAAAAAAGTATTTTACACATATTTACTTTTCAACATAATTGTTTTAAAATGCTCTTCTCATGTGTCGTTATATAAAGTCTATATTTTGTTATGTACCTCTTTGTTGGATTTTTGTTGCATGAAATCAATTAAAATAAAGAGTAATCATTTTTGTGTTCTTGTTTAATTAAAACTTAAATTCATAAGTCTTTCTAATTTAATATAATATCTAATTCAAGACTAGATACTTATGTTGAGTGGAAAAGGGTTATCTTTCCTTGCCACCAGGGCATTTCACTAGATGGCATTATTACCTGGCTATTTAAACTTAGCCTGGGAAACTCTCCCATCTGTTGTGTTCACATCGTTGATATGTTTCTACATCTGGAATCCCTGCTAAACATTTATTCAATTCATTTATGCCGAGGAATCCCACATCCCAAAGGTAAAATGGAATATTGGTATACTCCTTCCGGAGTGACAAATGCGGATATTCCCCTAGTTTGTATGTTTGTTTTGTGGCAAATCAAACCTCAGTGGGTCATTTAATACTGGCAAAGTTTTGAAAGATGCGTAATGATAGTTTGGTAGAAATTTATTTAAAATCAAGTTTGTTTTTTTTTATAAACAAATTTTCTGTTTAATCCATACATGGGACTCTAACAGGTAATACCACTACGGGTTTGTGTGTTTTGTTTTACAGCATATCAACCTCAGTGGGTAATTTAATGCCAATTAAGTTTTGAAATCAATTCATTCTTAATGGATACTCAATTTTTTTTTTTTTTTTTTTTTTTTTTTTTTTTAATAAACACATTTTTCTATTTAACCCATAGATGGGACCCTAACAAGTACTACTACTCGGTGTCAGAGTAAACCTGGGAGCATTGGTGATTAAGGGTGCTCCACATTCCCCAGACTAGAAACTTCACAATCAGATAGATTTTAATATCATTCCCAGGACATGGAAGTCCCTAGGCCACTGCCTTTTAGCACATATATGATAAAAAGGGTTAGGGTCTGCCATAAGGGCAATAGGGTTGGGGCAATCATGTAGGTGCTAGTACTTGATATGGCCAGCTGATTGATCGGAAGAGGCCTCTCCGACCATCGTCTAGTTACATTTGGCCCAGCCTATTCTATCAACACAATCCGCCATTCTCGGAATGTGATGTGCAGCAGCTTTAATAACGGTGTACGAGTTATTTTCGTATTTGCCTGGGAGTTGTCTGCCCGTTTAGGGTCGCTGGTTCCCGCTAGGGGCCTTGTGTATTTAAGCGGCTGATTTGAACTTCTCTTCCTCTTTTTGACTGCAGCTTGACCTACGAGACACCATGAGGTAGTCTTATAACTACCCCTTTCTTGTTGGGGCTTCGGCCCTTAACACTGGCCACTCACTGCTAGTAAGTCTCGTATACGATATATGACTATCCTTTAGTCATGTATCCGTAACTACGTTTTTATGTACATTTAAGTATCTCTTTGATACTTAAATATCTTGTATTTTACCATTCATGAATGTGTCATTATCTCTACTCTTGTATATGTATCTATGTACTTTATGTATCTTGTCATATCCATGTGCTGTATACCTAGTAAATGTTTTGTCTATCAACCTTTGTTGGAGTTTGTCATAACTTTTGAATCTTACAACGGCATTAATCCTATGATAATCAGGGCAGAATCTTGGGGACCCATCTGGCTTGTCAACAAAAACATATGGAGAGGTCCATTTGCTTTGGTTGGGTTGGGTTCTATGATCCCATGACTAAGCATATATTTTATCCCCCCCCTCTTAACTCTTAAATCCTGTTGAGAATTTTCTAAGTCCAGAGCCCAATTTCTATTTTGATATAAATTTTTAAAAATGGCTAAAAATGGCCTTTTCATTTAAAGTTACCTGTTATTTCCCATAAATCAAAGACTTCTAAATATGTTTAATATTACATTTAAACAAAGGCTAGCGTTTTGGGGTAGATTAGGAAAATGAATGTGACTTCCGATTGGGTGGAAGTCTTATTTTGTGCAAAATTTTTACTTATAATTTAATTTTTACATTAAATAAATAGAAACTTATTCATTAAACAAAATTTATTGTAAACAAAAAGAGATTATTATTAAAATAAATGAATATTATAATACACTAATTCTTAGCTTTTTTATCGTCAAATCTTTAATAAAGTTTAGAAATGCATTTTTTAAAATAATATCTTAAACAAAAAGAAAAAAAAAAAAATCCTAATTCTCGGCGCTTTTTCCCCATAAATCAAAGACTTCTAAATATGTTTAATATTACATTTAAATAAAGGCTATCATTTGGGGTAGATTAGGAAAATGAATGTGACTTCCGGTCGGGTGGAATGAGGTGGTATAGGACATTAAGAGTGAGCAGCCCTGTTGGCTGGGGCTTTAGAATACACTGACTGCACTTCTGCAAAGAGGTAAGACCCCCCCCCAATCAAGCCACCCATTGGCCGTGGGTGCTTAAGGATGGAATCCTAGTGGATGAGCAGTCCTTGACATACAATACCCCACTTTGGCCCTTACTTAGGCTAGACGGGCGTTTGGAGAGGCCCCCTTCGATCAATCAACAAAAAAATAAATAATAATAAATTTATTAAAAAAATAATAATAAAAAGAGTTGGAGCTTGCCATAAGGGCAATAGGGTTCGGACAACAGGAAGATAGAAATAAATACAACGAAATTGATATAAAGCAAGATTGGCATTAGTTGAACAGAGATTTTAATTACAAAAAAAAAACAAAAACAGAAGGAAAATAAAATTATTAGAAGATTGGGACTAAGTAGGGGCCGGGTTAGCTCAGTCGGTAGAGCATTCGGCTAGAAACCACAAGGTTTCTAGTTCGATACTGGTCCTCGCCAACTCAGCGTATGAGTAGTACAGGGATCTGTGCGGTAAAGTAAGGAGCTGGTGGTAGGTGTGGCACTCAACCTCAGATGCTAAAATAATCTCCTTGGTCTAGCGCTATTGAAAAGGGGATAGACTCCCTCGCTGACTGGCAGGTACACATCCTACATCACAAAAATCTAAAAGGATGTAGTAAAATCATGCCTCCCAGTGTTTTTCTTTTTTATTCCCTCACAATTTCCAGCTTATCGTAAATATGTTTCAATAGTTTCTATTGAAATGAATTATACAGGATAGGTTACAAGGTAGGAGTTAGACGGCTTTTGTTGTTTTCCCAGATCATAAATAAGAATTCTACAATCTATTAAGAATGGGACCCATTAATTTTCCCGGGGACTCTTAATACAAATATGTGTATCCCAGGACGCACTAAATTAAAAAGCTATCAGCATCACTGCAAGAGTATAGTTATTATATTCACAATTTCAAATGAGCAAACATGATTATCATCAATCGGATATTTTCTATTTGTTTAGGTAATGATGTATGTACTGAATTCTTTTAGAATATTTGTGTGCACTAGGGTAGGTCGATTTTTCACTTTTTAAGAAAAAAATCAATTTCTCTTATTTGCACTATTGCTTGAAGAAATAGTATCAAAGGTTTTTTTTTTTGTAACATTTGGACAAGAAATTGGTTAGACGATTTAGCAATTTCCATATTTTAATAAAAAAAATGTTTATAATGCGATAAAAAAAAAAAAGTTTATTTTAATGTAAAATTCAACAAGTTAAAGGGAGATAAATTCTACACAAAATATCTGGATAAAAATGAAGCCGCATTTGTAATTATTTATATTTCAAATAAAATATTTAACTGTTTAATTAAAAAAAACAAAAAAAAAACAAACAGAAAACAAAAAACTTTTATTTGATTTATTGAGAACACTATAGATATTGCAAATAAAAAAAAAACTTGACATCCTGTTGAGAATTTTCCAATTCCAGAGCCCCATTCCGACAAGGATTTATCAAAAAATGACCTTTTCATTTAAAGTTACCCGTTATTTCCATTAAATCAAAGACTTCTAACTTTGTTTAATATTACATTTAAACAAAGGCTATCATTTGAGGTAGAGGATCTAATAGGTACCTGAAATCATCAACTTAATAAAAGGTTCATATTTTAACTCATCACCGGTAACTTCGATTTTCAAATATTTGAAAATAAACAAACAGATAATTTTTTGAACTTATATTGTATCTGAAAAAACAAATTTTGTGATACTATTTTTGAATAGCATACTTTTATTTAAATAAACATAAAAAAAAATATTTTGCAAATAAAAACTGTATTTCTATCTAAACAAAAAAGAATTGCATTTCTCTTCTGATTAAGTAAAAACTATTTTAATATAAAAACGTCTTTTGTCTTTTTTTAATTTATCGTAAGTGTTGAAAAATACTCATAAAATTCTGATTAAAAATATCTATTTAAAAAAAGAATTTGCTATTGAATTTTAATTTGATTATGTGTACCAACCATCTATTTATCTAATTCATCGTAAGTTCAACATCTTCTGATTAAAATCATTTGTTTACAAAAATTTGGAAGCGGAAGTTACCGGTGAGGAGTTAAAATGTGAACCTTTCATTAAGTTGATGATTTGGGGTACCTATTGGATACTTGGTCCGAGGTAGATTAGGAAAACGAATGTTATTTCTGGCTGGGTGGAATGAGGCGGTATAGGACGTTAAGAGTTAAACGTGTTTTCTTCAAGAGAGTTTTAATTAGACCTACTTATCTTTACAGGTAACACCGAAATAATCAAATTTATGATTATTTAAATCTTTAAAATTCATTCTCAAATAAGGTCAAAGTTTTGAAGAAAAGTATTTTTTGTGATTATTTTCAATGTTAATTTGCAACTTTCACCATATGGAAGAGACTATGCCTAAAAATCGACCTATCCTAATGGGTAATCTGAATATTAACTACATAAATGAGAGTAATTTCCCTTTGTTTATTTCACTTTGAGGAAACCTTATGTTTTGGTCGGCCATTTTCATTTCACTGTAAATCTACACTGAAAATACAAATTTGTTTGAATCAATACGACTGCATGTTTTAATACGAAAATATCATAAAATGTGTTCTTAATTGTGCTTGCGCCTTATTTGAAATAAACTTAATTGTTAATAACACATTTTATATTTTTGTGTTAAGACACGCAGTTGTATTGATTCAAACAAATTCTTATTTTCAGTGTAGATTTACGGTGAAATGAAAATATCTGACCAAAACATAATGGCTTCCTCAAAGTGAAACAAACAAGAGGAGATTACTCTCATTTATGTAACTAATGTTCAGATTACCCCCTGAATGTGCATGAAGGCTAAAAGATGGAAGTTGGAATTTAAAAACTTATCTTCATTGAGAGTATTCTTTGAGAGTTTTTTTTTTTGGCTAATCTGAACATTAACTACATAAATGAGAGTAACTTCCCCTTGTTTCTTTCACCTTGAGGAAGCTTTCTGTTTTCATCGGCCATTTTCATTTCGCTGCAAATCTACACTGAAAATACGAATTTGTTTGAATCAATAGAACTAAATGTTTTAACACATAAATATCATAAAATGTGTTCTTAATTGTGCTTGTGCATTATTTGAAATTAACTTAATTGTTATAGGAACATATCTTATATTTTTGTGTTAAAACATGCAGTTATATTGATTACGGTGAAATGAAAATGGCCAACCAAAACAGACAGCTTCCTCAAAGTAAAAGAAACAAGGGGAGGTTACTCTCATTTATGTAGCTAATGTTCAGATTACCAATGTTTGATATGAACCATTATTCATCTACGGAATTAAATATAGAGCATCACTGTGCAAAAAGTAACAAAGATTATCGGGAGCACTTCGTGTTGATCCTGGATTCTTCATTCAGTCGAACGTTGTCTCGCATGGACGATTACTCGCATCCGAGTTCACTCATGCTGTCTTTCCAACCTGACTCTCTGGTTATCTTTTCACGCGCTTAGTTTAATCATTTCTTTCGGTACAATTACACTATCATCCGATTGGTTGACATCATCCAATCAGCATTTCTCTGGAGCTTTGAATGTTCATGTCAACTTGTCGCTGCTGTTGTCATCGTCACCCTTTGGAATGTAATGAATTGTATATGGGGATAACAGTGAATTATATGGAAGGAACAGGGGTTAGTATATTACTTTGTAGGTTGTCATGTCACAATATAAGGGGAGGGAATGATGTAAGTATATTGCTCCGTAGGTCGTTATGTCCATATAATATATATATATATTATACACACCAACCCCTCCACCATGTGTCAAAAAGTCTGTTTCTAAAGTGAAGTTTAACAGGTTTGAATTCAGAGTTTTCCTATACCTAAATTGGTTGCCTAACTAAGGTTAAAGAGCCCAGTCTGTACCCATAACTGGAGGGAAAATAGTTGGTTTGTTTGGTTTGTTTTACGGCATATCAACCTCAGTGGGTCATTTAATGCCAATAAAGTTTTGAAATAAATCAATTCTTAATGGATAATACAATTTTTTTATAAATACATTTTTCTATTTAACCCATAGATGGGACCCTAACAGGTACTACCACTCCGGGTCAGAGTGGACCAGGGAGCAATGGTGATGAAGGGGTGCTCCACATTCTCCAAAACTGGAACCTCACCATCAGATAGAGTTTAACGTCATTCCCAGCACATGTAGACCTGCAGCCACCGCCTACTAGCGCCCATATGATAAAAAGGGGTTGGGGCTTGCCATAAAGGCAATAGGGTTGGGAAAATCATATAGGTGCTAGGGCTTGACGTGACCAGCCGAATAATCAGAGGGGGCCTCTCCGACTGCCCATCTAGCCCAAGATAGGGCCAAAGTGGAGTATTGCATGTCATGAACTGCTCATTCACCTGGGCTCTATGCTTAAGCATCACGGGTCGCCACCCACAGCCAACAGGTGGCCCCATTGGGGGAGTCTTACCCCTCTGCAGAGGTGCAGTCGGTGCATTCTAATGCCCCAGCCGACAGGGCGGATATATAAAAGGACAGTTTGTGTGTATGTATGTATGTATGTATATATGGAGGAAACTATGAAATTAAAACAATTAATAACAAAGTAAATATATATACACATTCACTGTCACCAGATCTTGCCTTTTGTACAAAAATAAAGATTTGATTTATATTTGTGAAGATAATTAAAAAATGAAATTTAAATGATAGCAGCATGGAATTCTTTTTGGCATTTAATATTTTAAATAGACAATTTTTTGGAGCATATGACCTTTAGGCACCCCTTTTGCGATCTCAATTCGTGGGGACATTTTTTCCATTTACACCTTCAAAATCCGGTTAATTGTTAACAGACGATTTTTAGAGTTTTTTTTTTTTTTTTTAAATTATAAAACTAACCCCAAACCCTAACCCTAACAACCAGATTTTGAGAAAAGTGTCCTTGTGAGTTGAGATCGCGGAAGGGGTGCCTAAAGGTAATATGGTCCAATTTTTCTTTTCAGAGTGTCTGGAGCATAATTGGAGTATTAGATTGAGTTTAGTGTCATACCCAGGACACCCGTTTGACAGGGTGGGTTCTTAACCCTCTACATGGTAATTTAAAAATGAATTACTTACCCTGAGAACAACTGGTCGAATTGGGATTGGGGGTACACAAAGTGCAATAGATTCAAGGAAACTATGCATGGAACTGGGTTGGCAGTCTTTCTGGACAGTATGGCTACCACTGGCTGTAAAAGGGGCAAGTTCATTAGCCAAAACCTAAAAGAGAAAATAGAAAGAAGAGTCAAATTAAAAACCTGAAAATTTTTAAAAGATTCATAAAACCTTAGTTGCATTTAGAGAAGGGTAGAAAGAGAAAGAAAAAAATGGCTATGTATTAACTTTCTGTTGATTCAGGATTTACAAATTGTGTTGCCCGAGTAAAACCTTGGGATCAGTGGTTTTCATCTTTTTTTTTTTTTTAAACCTATGGACCATACAACCATAGTTGTATTAACTCTTAACATCCTGTTAAGAATTTTCTAAGTCCAAAGCATTCCTATAAGGATATATTAAAAAATGGCTAAAAATGACCTTTGTATCTAAAGTTACCTGTTATTTCCCTTAAATCAAAGACTTCTAAATATATGTTTAATATTACATTTAAACAAAGGCTATCATTTGTGGTGGATTAGGAAAACGAATGAGACTTCTGGCCAGGTGGAATGAGGTGGTATAGGACTTTAAGAGTTAAGAGAAGGGGTAGAGAGAGAATTAAATTAGATCTTAAGAACAAGAAAAATTTGTAGTTGCATTTAGAGTAGGGTAGAAAGAGAAAGAAAAAAAGGGTATGTATTAAATCAAATCTCTAGAAATAAAAAAAATTGTCTCCACTTTGTGTATGTGTGTGTGTATATATAATTCCGGCCCTGATTGAGAGCGTTTTGTGCCTTGTGAGTCACAATCTATTTATTTCATCTTTCCTATTATACATAGTTGCTTTGATAAAGACCGCTTTATATGGTCGAAACAGATTCTGTCAGCTAAACTATTAACATCTTGTTTTTTCTACAAACTTTCTACACACACTGTAGGATTCATATCCATTTTACTTTTCATATATATATATATATATATATATATATATTATATATATATATATAATATATATATATATATATATATAAAAATAAAAAAGTAAGAGGATTAGAAATATCTCAAATGAAAAAAGAAAAAAAAAAAAAAAAAAAAAAAAAAAAACTTACTTGCTGCTGTTTCTCTGATAATGTTTTCCAAACTCGTGGAAAAAGATGCAACCACATTATATGAGCCAAATCCGTGCTATTGTGACATAGTTGTGCCAAGGCGTTTAAAAATACAGTAGTCTGAAAAGAAAGAAAAAAAAAAAATTGTCAAACAAATTGGCCAATGAAAAATCAAAAAGGATGAAAATTAAAAACAAAAGTTTAAAAAATAACAAAAAAAAGTTTGTTTGGAAAATTTTTTCTGAATTTCAAATCCAATGACCAAAACATATCTTCATATATCATGATAAAGATGAGGACAATAGTCCGAAAAATCAATAATAAATACCAAAATTTTCTGAATTTCAAATCCAATGCTACAACTTAGATTTTTGATAATGACCAATGAAAGTTGAAAGGAATTTTGAATTGTTCTTCAACAATTTTTTATGCATATATTACGATTCATTATTATTTATTCATATTTTATGCATATATTACGATTCATTATTATTTATTCATATTTTATGCATATATATATTACGATTCATTATTATTTATTCATATTTTATGCATATATATATTACGATTCATTATTATTTATTCATATTTTATGCATATATATATATTACGATTCATTATTATTTATTCATATTTTATGCATATATATATTACGATTCATTATTATTTATTCATATTTTATGCATATATATATTACGATTCATTATTATTATTCATATTCATATTTATTATCATTTTATTAATTTTTTTTCATTTTATTTTATTCATATAAACTACATTTTTTATTTATATTTTATTCATATTTCTGGCATCAAATAAATACAAAGATCTCTAAAAAAAAAAAAAAAAAAAAAAAAAAAGTAAAATTTTTTTTTATTTACCTTCACTTCTCGCAAGTTTTCTAAAAAGTATGACTGTTTCAATACGAGTCCAGGTAAACTTTGCTTCATCTCTTGACTTTCTCTTTTATGAGAATCCTTGGGGGTAGCTTCTTCATTTGGAACAGAGTTAAGAGCAATATCAATCTCTTCCTGCAAGGAAAGAAAAAAATAAAATAAAAGATGAAAAAATTTTTTAGATAAAAAAAAAAAAAAAAAAAAAATCATCTTATTATAACTAGGATAAAAAAAACCCACCCTCCAGGTGGTGTAAAAATCAATTTTTGAAAGATATTGCCTGAGGGGGTAAGAGTTAAAAATTCAATGTCAGAAAGTTTGTATCATAAGTAAGTACAATTATCAAATTTATTAAAGGAGTAAAAATAATAAAACAATTTGAAATGGAAACTTACTTCTCTCCAACTTTAATAAAATCTTGCATGCATCTATTAATTATTAATCAAATAATTATTTTTAATATTTTACACATAAATTTTACACAAAATCGTTGGTATTTATTTATTTGTAAACTTTTTAGTTAACTTTTTGTTACTTGTAAAAGTAAAAAAAAAAAAAAAAAAAAAAAAATGTAATCTGTGACGTAATTTTGGTTACAGACATAGCCAGTAAATCACCATTATCAATAGATGGAGATCATGTGTGTCTGTAACCAAAACTATGTTACCACCAACATCACAGTTTACATATTTATATCATATTCTCAATGGTTATTAAATAATCATTATTTAATTTTAATTAGCATCTAATTCATTAACAATGATTCTATTAAGGTGTAGCTGAGATAGGTTTACCTCAAAACAGCCCATGTTATTCATGTGTTTAAAATCCTGCAATGTGTATTATATATCATTAAGAAATAAATGTTTACATAGTATATGGTGTGAATAATTTACATACCAGTTTTAACAAAACCATGTTTAATAAATAAATAGTATTTATGTATATAAAGTTGTTTCTTGTATCAATTTTGTCTTGTTTTCTACGGAAACTACATTTCCGCAGTATCATACATTTAAATTGTGGGATACAACACTCGGATTTTCTTTATCCATCTAAACATCCAAACACAAGGCCCCCACAATGTATAGATTTTAACTATTGTTCAATTACTCATATTTTTGAGTACAATCCCACTTCTTTGAGGAAATGTAAAATCCTTGATGGTCTTATTTTTGTGAAAAGTTTTTTCAAATTACTTGGTAGTATTTTGTTCGCACTAGATCAAAGTCTACACACTAACAGTATATGTTTCACTGTATATCTCTCTTGGCATGTAGTGCATATTGGGGATTCTATGCTCTCTAGAGCATCTCTCTCTCTCTCTCTGCATGTAGTGCATATTGGGAATTCTGTCCTCTCTTAGGGATCTCTCTCTTGGCTTGTAGTGCATATTGGAGATTCTATGCCCTCTAGAGCATCTCTCTCTTGGCTTGTAGTGCATATTGGAGATTCTATGCCCTCTAGAGCATCTCTCTCTTGGCTTGTAGTGCATATTGGAGATTCTATGCCTCTAGAGCATCTCTCTTTGGCTTGTAGTGCATATTGGAGATTCTATGCCCTCTAGAGCATCTCTCTCTTGGCTTGTAGTGCATATTGGAGATTCTATGCCCTCTAGAGCATCTCTCTCTTGGCTTGTAGTGCATATTGGAGATTCTATGCCCTCTAGAGCATCTCTCTCTTGGCTTGTAGTGCATATTGGAGATTCTATGCCCTCTAGAGCATCTCTCTCTTGGCTTGTAGTGCATATTGGAGATTCTATGCCTCTAGAGCATCTCTCTTGGCTTGTAGTGCATATTGGAGATTCTATGCCCTCTAGAGCATCTCTCTCTTGGCTTGTAGTGCATATTGGAGATTCTATGCCCTCTAGAGCATCTCTCTCTTGGCTTGTAGTGCATATTGGAGATTCTATGCCCTCTAGAGCATCTCTCTCTTGGCTTGTAGTGCATATTGGAGATTCTATGCCCTCTAGAGCATCTCTCTCTTGGCTTGTAGTGCATATTGGAGATTCTATGCCCTCTAGAGCATCTCTCTCTTGGCTTGTAGTGCATATTGGAGATTCTATGCCCTCTAGAGCATCTCTCTCTTGGCTTGTAGTGCATATTGGAGATTCTATGCCTCTAGAGCATCTCTCTCTTGGCTTGTAGTGCATATTGGAGATTCTATGCCCTCTAGAGCATCTCTCTCTTGGCTTGTAGTGCATATTGGAGATTCTATGCCCTCTAGAGCATCTCTCTCTTGGCTTGTAGTGCATATTGGAGATTCTATGCCCTCTAGAGCATCTCTCTCTTGGCTTGTAGTGCATATTGGAGATTCTATGCCCTCTAGAGCATCTCTCTCTTTGGCTTGTAGTGCATATTGGAGATTCTATGCCCTCTAGAGCATCTCTCTCTTGGCTTGTAGTGCATATTGGAGATTCTATGCCTCTAGAGCATCTCTCTCTTGGCTTGTAGTGCATATTGGAGATTCTATGCCCTCTAGAGCATCTCTCTCTTGGCTTGTAGTGCATATTGGAGATTCTATGCCCTCTAGAGCATCTCTCTCTTGGCTTGTAGTGCATATTGGAGATTCTATGCCCTCTAGAGCATCTCTCTCTTGGCTTGTAGTGCATATTGGAGTTCTATGCCTGTAGTGCATATTGGGGATTCTGTGCCCGACGACACAGCAGAATAGAAGACAAAAGAATGCATCCCCAGCTAGGGGGCCCCCATATTTTTACAAAGAAAATCAAATTGAATACTTACTTCATCTTTGTTTCCATCAACAGATTCTACATCCATGGCTTCTTCTTTCATCTTAAGAATGGTAGAGAAAGCCGCTCTTTCCTGACTGTCGGCCATATTAATCACGGAGCAAACAGATGGAAGGAGGTTCATCTGAGATGAGCTCTGAATGTTCTGGCTCACAACGGCAACTGAAAGTAGTAACTGGAAAAGAAAAAAATATATAAATAAATAAAAAACATTTGTTGTTTGTGTATATATATATATATATATATATATATATACACTAGCATATATGCACCCTCCGGGTGCATATTTAAGTTTTATGTAATAAATATTGTATAAATTAGAAAGGCTAATGAAACTAAATAAGAATACAGATAAAAAGATTTGAAACAGAGGGAGTATAATAAAAAAATGAACAACTGAAACTTACTCTTCATCACTCTTGTCTTTCATTGTTATTTTTCTAATTTAAGTATTTAGTTAAAAGAGGAAGTAAAGATAAAATGACAGTATTTTTTCATGTTAATAGATTTTATTTAAGATTCATTGAAGAGATTTTTGTTTATATTCATTAAAAATAAAACCAAACGGTTAGAAATCAATAATACTAAGCACATATTTATTAAAATCACATTTTTAATATCAATATGCAAATTAGCCTTCTCGTTCACACTGTAAACCGCTATTTTTGTGTATTATAAATATAATTGCATGTTGTTAGTATATAGATATGGTCAACAGTATTAATAATGTAAAACAATTTTATTAATAATTGAGGTTAAAATTAAAATAAATCATTGAGAATGTGATGTCAATACTAGGGAAGTGTAACTTGTGTAGTAATATAGTTCGGTTACAGACAGAAAACACACAATTCCATTATAATAAGAGATATCACTTTTTGGGTGATACATATCAGTTTAAAATAAATGAGAGATTCTGGGGAAGCCAACTAGTGTAGTGGTCAGAATGTCAGCCTGACAGGTAGGGTTCGAATCGCGCACAAAGCACTGCCCTGTCTACAGCTCTGCTGATGAGGCCTAATGGGCTGAAATGTACATACAGAGATCGACTTTTTCTCGATTTGTTTACGCTTTACATTTAAACCGATATGCACGCCTAATTCATTTAATTATAATTAATTAACAAATTAGGTATGACTTTAATTAAGCACATAATCTCCCTAAAAATATATACATACATATATATATATATATATATATATATATGATAAATAACCCTCGTTGAGATGAAGAGGATTTCTGTTCTAAAAACAACAAAGGACCTTCTCTTTTCAATATTACTAATTTATCATCTTTGCGTTAAAAAAGGGTTGGGGGTTGCCATAGGGCAATAGGGTTAGGACAATCATGGCCAGCCGATTGATCAGAGGGGGCCAGTCTGATTGCCTGTCTAGCCTAAGTAAGGGGCAAAGTTGAGCGGTGCATGTAACGGACTGCTCAGTCACCCAGGGCCAAAGTTGAGCGGTGCACGGAATGGACTGCTCAGTCACCCAGGGCCAAAGTTGAGCGGTGCACGGAATGGACTGCTCAGTCACCCAGGGCCAAAGTTGAGTGGGAGCAATGGTGATGAAGGGGTGCTCCACATTCCACAAACCTCCAAAACTAGAACCTCACCATCAGATAGAGTTTAATGTTATTCCCAGGACATGAAAACCCTCAGCCACTGCCTTTTAGCACATATATGATAAAAAGGGTTGGGGGTTGCCATATAAGGGCAATAGGGTTGGTACAATCATATAGGTGCTAGGGCTTGACATGGCCAGCCAATTGATCGGAGGGGGCCTCTCCAACCGCCCGTCTAGCCTAAGTAAGGACCAAAGTTGAGCGCTGCATGTAATGGACTGCTCAGTCACCCAAGGCCAACAGGTGGTTCTATGGGAGGGGGGGTGTCTTACCCCTCTGCAGAGGTACAGTCGGTGTATTCTAAAGCTACAGCCAACAGGGCTTTCCTGTAACTGTTACATCACAAGTACTCACATTCACAATCCGATATAATTATCAAATAAATAAAAATCAATTTTCTTACCTCTATACACTGTTTAATCCAGTAATGACTTTGCATGTGTTCCCAATTTTGAGAACAGCTAATATACAGCAGTCTGTCAAAAATACGTTTACGCATGCTTTTATCAAACACCTGAAAAGATAGAATAAAATTAAATTAAAATAAAATAGATTAGAAAAACAGACTAAAAACAATAGATTCAGATACAGTTAGTCTTAATTTGATATTAAGTAAATTTTTCAGATAAAAATTGATGAATATATTATTTAACACTTTGAAACCATAAGCCTGAAAGTGTGGGCTGAGCACTATTTTACTATAAACAGTAAATTCAATATTTTGGTCTGAAGTAGATCACATCCAATACAAATAATAAATTTCGTTTTTCAAACACTTTACCTACCTTAATCTGCTTACAGCAGCTCTCCCACTACTGAGATTTTACACCCAAGCAAAGTACAAAAACTGATCATTAGTTCATAATTGAGCAGAAGGACCCAGACTTGGGGGAAACTTGGTAGGCAAAGAGTTAAGCTGTTCACAGTGGTTCTTCTACCACACGCAAGCATACTATAAAACCTGATGGTTAGTTTATTATTATAATTGAGCAGAAGGATTCAGATTACAATAATAATAGGACTTTATTTGAATAGAATGAGTTCTAAGTTGAATAGATAGTGAACTTTGAAGTTTCTTTACCCAACTGCTATTACTTTGGGGTAAGTTTTATGAGTGATTTTAAATTGTCTATATATGCCATCTCAAGCCGCCTGCACCAAAAAATTAAATCGGTAAATACTTAAAAAATGAATACTTTTTTTTTTTTTATCAAAATTATCTTTCATTGGCTATTTTGTTAACCGATCAATAGATGTTACCCTTAGAGATGAGTAGTAGTTTCCTGACTGAACTGTTTGATCTTGGGCATTGTTCTATGAGCTTCATTCACCCAGTATCAGATAAAGTGCTTTTGACCTGCTTTTGGGTACATCCATCATGCTGCTACCCATGGATTTCAATGCTACATGCTAGTATGGCATGTATAATACTCCTACTCCAGAATCTGATATCCAGTGACAAGCTGCATTGTTTTACATCCACCATGCTGCTACCAATGGTTTCCAATGCTACATGTTAGCATGGTGTATATTATACTCTCCTCCTCCTGAATTGGATATCCATTGAAAAGCCATAGACTTACCTCTACAAATTTCTGTCTGATGTGATGTTGGTTACATCTTAAGCCTGCAAGGAAGGCTGGTTCTAATTTGCATGTCAATTCACTTCCTGTTAAGCTATCATCTCTGGAAAAAAATTTAGAAAAACAAATTTTTTATTTTATCATTCTTAATACAACAAGTATTTAAGTTTTAATATAATCAAATATATCGAATTAGAAAGACTAATGAAATTAAATAAGAAAACAAAAAAAGATTATTTTAATTTTATTCTAATTGATTTCAATACAAAATTACACATAGGATTGCTATATAAGATACATTGCAGAATTTTAAACACATTGGGCTGTTTTGAGACAAATCTATCTTAGCAAGAATAGTTTGAGATATTGTTAATAAATAAATCTTATAATGTAAATAACTAAGGGAATTGTAATGTTGGTGATGTACTTTCAGTTACAGACAGACATATAATCTCCATTTAGTGGCCGGGTTAGCTCAGTCGGTAGAGCGTTCGGCTAGAAACTACAAGGTTCCTAGTTTGATACTGGTCCTCGCCAACTTAGTGCATGAGCAGCACAGGGATCTGTGCGGTAAAGTAAGGAGCTGATGGTAGGTGTGGCGCTCCACCTCAGACGCCAAAACAATCTCCTTGGTCTAGCACTATTGAAAAGGGGATAGACTCCCTCGCTGACTGGTTGATACCGACTTTAGGCCGCCCTGACGATTTTACTTTATAATAAGATTAGTGTAAATAAAATCGGCTTTCTTTAAAGAGTTTTTTTGGGTTTTTTTTTTGGTCCTTAGGCATCACGGGTCACCACCCATGGCCAACAGGTGGCCCCATTTGAGACGCCCCCCCCCTCCTGCAGAGATGCATTTGGTATATTCTAGAGCCCCAGCCAACAGGGCTTAATAAAT
>CM042180.1:17789209-17814209 GCA_023376005.1 Doryteuthis pealeii
TACTGCCCGGAGGGCATTTATTTATTTTTTTGCTAGTTTTATATAACAACACTAAGAACTCACCTGGGTTTGCTTCTGTATTATTTGCTGTCAGATGTTCCCGAGCCATTTTTTGTAACACTTTCATAAATGAAGTGATTAATCTGTCTATATAACATGGGTTATGCATGCAAGCAGCTTTTAATATCATTAAAGTTGAAAATAGGATGTTGTTCGGAGTTCCATTGGATCTGGAAAAAAAAAAAAAAAATGGATTCAGATAATTAGTTACAATAACAAATATGAGTACATAGAAAGTAGATCATGTGTTATATATTGTACATACGGAAATATGAATTTCCGGTTTTATTAAACAAAGAAATATAACAACTTCCCGTTATCAGATCAAGAGATAAAAATGTGTAGGAGTAGCTATGAATATAAAAGAACCGAGGGCTCGAGACAGGTCAGTCATCAGTCAGCCCGGAGAGAGAGTGAGGTGATCGGGGTCAGTAGTCGGGAGAGTCGATGCGAGTTAGTTGGCCGAGCGGGACCACGTGTAGTTGGTGTCGGAAAAGCTAGCCTTAATATTTACCAACTGAAAAAGCTTGTCACCCAGAAATTTAATCGAAGGACCGAGAGTCTAAAGACTGAATATATTAATTAAACTGACCCTCTCTCGAAGTTAAGAAGCTTGAATTTATTTCAATAAACTTCTGGATGACGCCGCCGCTACGCAACACATGAATAATTTATATTTCAATGGATTCTAAAATTATAGCCACTCCCCTCTCACTTTATCTCATCCACTCTCCCTCTCATTTTCATCTCCCTTCACCTCTCTCATTTGCCATCTTTCTCTCCCCTCTCTTTTTGTCATGCACGTGTGTATGAAAATGCGTGTAGGCTGTGACGTTATGACTGTATCCACGCGTGTGTGTGTGTATTAATAACCATATCCACTTGCGTATTGCTACCTTATTATTTTTCTTTACACCTGCATTGTGATAGCCTTCAAAATCAACCTCCAAACCTATATATATATATATGGAGGCGCGTGGGCTAGTGGTTAGAGTCATGGGAAATGGACTCGTCGGTTCAAGTTCAATTCCTAGACGAAGCTGTTGGCATTTCACATAGAGCTAATACCCTTGGGAAAGGTATGAGTCCATATATTCTCCCTCCAGCTATGGGTTAAATAGTAGAGCAGACTGGGCCCTTCAGCCTTGGGTAGGTAACCAGTCTAGGAGAGGGATAACTGAATTCAAAATTCCTGAGGTCAGTCATCGATTGGGTTTGTGGCAACCCTTGATGCACCAATTCTTTCCTATTGACTGTGCCAAAAAGTGTGGATGGTCCAACACAAGCCTTCACCACTATAAACAAATCACTGTGTGGGTGTTCATTGTGTGTGTGAACCCTCATGCGTCGAAAAATCGACGAGAGAGTCCATAATATATATATATTCCATGCTGTTACTATTTAAATTCTATTTCTTAATTAACTTCACGAATATAAACCAAATCTTCATAATTTTTTCATCTCCCTCTCTCTCATTTTCATCTCTCTCATTTTTATCTCTTTACCTCTCCTTTTTATCAGGCATGTCAACCATCTGGGGTTATTTTATGCCTAGAGGTTAATTTCATACATTGAAAATTTATATTTATATTTTTTGTGTAGTCATTTCTTTTCTTTTTTTGCACACTGCCATAATTAATCAGCATTCCCATCTAACACAATTTTTAAACATCTATCTAACCCACAGATGAGACCCTAACAGGTACTACCACTCTAGGTCAAATTGGACCCGGAGTAATGTTACAGAGAAAACGTTATCTTCAGATGATTACTCATGAATTCAAACATGGTTTCAGAGCTAAAATCATTACCATATATATATATATATATATATATATATATATATATATATATATATATATATATATATATATTAATATACACACACACACACACAGATACTGTGTTTCGACGTATCACGTCACTTCAATGTGGCTTGACATTAGCAGATTACTTCCAGCCGGGATGGAATCCCGATCGATTTATCATCAGTCAGACTTCTTAGCCATTCGGCAATCATCACCTAAAGACTTGGACGAGGATTTTAACTGTTAATTACATACATGTGTATACATGTAAAGTTCAACAGAGAGTGCTCCATTCGTTTTATAGGAGAGCATTGCCTTTAAGTAAAGTTGGCGGAGTGGCTTATTGTCGGTAACAGTGAAGGTGTCTATCTCCTTTTCGCTAGCGCTTGACGAAAGATTGTTTTGGTTGAGTTGGGGCCCCACAAGCATCATAAATGCCACCAAACTTAAATATAAAAATTATTCATCTGGCTTGTTTTGTTTTACGGCATATAAACCTCAGTGGGTCATTTAATGCTGATAAAGTTTTGAAATAAATTCCTTCTTAATGGATACATAAAATTTTATCAAATGTTTTTCTATTTAACCCATAGATGGGACCCTAACAAGTACTACCACTCCAAGGGTCAGAGTGGACCTGGGAGCAATGGTAACGAAGGGGTGCACCACATTCCCCAAACCTCAAAAACTGGAACCTCACCATCAGATAGTAAGTAAAGTCGTCGGGGTGGCCTAAAGTCGGTATCAGCCAATCAGTGAGGGAGTCTATCCCCTTTTCATTTGTGTTAGACCAAGGAGATTATTTTAGTGTCTGAGGTGGAGCGCCACACCTACCATCAGCTCCTTACTTTACCGCACAGATCCCTGTGCTACTCATATGCTGAGTTGGCGTGGACCGGTATCGAACTAGGAACCTTGTGGTTTCTAGCCGAACGCTCTACCGACTGAGCTAACCCGGCCCTGGAACCTCACCATCAGAGAGTTTAACATTATTCCCGGGACATGAAGACCCTCAGCCACTGCTTTCTAGTACCTATATGTTAAAAAGAGTTGGAGCTTGCCATATGGGCAATAGGGTTGGGTCAATCATATAGGTACTGACATGACCAGCCGATTGATTGGAGAGGGCGTCTCCGATTGCCCGTTTAGCCTAAGTAAGGATCTAAGTAGAGTGTTGCATGTCATTGACTGCTGGTCCACCAGTATTCTGTCACCACCCCTGGCCAACAGGTGGCCCCATCTTACCTCTTTGCAGAGGTGTAGTCTGTGTATTCTGTGTATTCTAAAGCCCCAGCCGACAGAGTTAGTTTGTAAAAGGAAAGAAATATAAAGAGAAAAATACTTACTTCTCATAGTTTGAGAGTCCATCGTAGACTACTTTGCTAACACATGCATAGAGACATTCAAGTTCCTCATATTTTGAGGCCATAGTTGCTGTTGCTGATTCAGTAGGGAAAATGCTCATCAGACGGGACAACAAAGCATGAACAGTCCGGATTACTTTCGGATTGGGACATGTTAAACATGCAGCAATTCCACGTTGGAGAGGTTTAAAACTTGCCAAAATATTCTCCTTTTTCTGAAATGGGGAAAAAAAAAAAAAAAAAAAAAAAGTTATTTCTCTGTAAATAATTTTTAAAAAGATATTGTTATATCTATATAAAATATTAAAAAATTGATATATTTTTTCTTACTATATTGAAAAAAAAGTGAGTGTGTGTGGGGGGGAAGAGTGAAAGAACAAAAAAAAAAAAAAAAAAAAAAAAAAAAAAAGAAAAAAAAAAGAAAAAAAAAAGAAAAAAAGAAAAAAAAGAAAAAAAAAAGAAAAAAAAAAAAAGAAAAAGAACAAAAAAAGAAAAAAAAAAAAAAAGAACAAAAAAAAGAAAAGAAAAAAGAACAAAAAAGAAAAGAAAAAAAAAAAAAGAAAAAAAAAAGAAAAAAAAAGAAAAAAAAAAAAAAAAAAAGAAAAAAAAAAAAAAAACTGATTAATAAATAATTGCTTGGTGTTAATATTTTAATATTGTTTCATTCTCAAACATATGTATAATTTTATATTGAAATCAATTAGAATAAAGTAAAAATAAGTGATCTTTTTGTGTTCATATTTGACTAGTTTTTCTAGTAATCTTAATAGAAAAGAACCCTCGACATATATACCCAGTATATATCAGACCAGTCAACTGGGAGTATAACCTCATATCTCATTATAGAAAAGAACCCTTGTAAGTGGGTACATAACTAGCATTCCCAGTTGATTTTTTTTATTTGAGGTTATTGTTGTTTAATCACATTAGTTATATAGAGCTGTGTAAATGGAGTTCAGAACCATTTGAATTATGCAAATATCCCCAGTGGTTCAAAAGTTATGAGAATTTAAAGCCCCGAAATTGGGGGTACAAATGTTGACATGATTTTGTTTCAAAAATATGTCAAATCACAGACCATTAAAAAAAAAAAAAAAAAAAAAAAAAAGAAATTCAGTGATTTCATCACCGTTTCTTTATTTTTGGAGCAATTTTGATAAAATTTGGTATTCTTATGTAAAATGTATGTTCTTTCTGATTATGCACTCAAATTGTATGTATCTCTATGCTTTAACCCATTATTTAGAGAATAAGAGATACAATAGCAACGATTTTGGGTTTTTAAAAAATTTAACACCCAATTATTCAACATTTTCATTATAATACTGCATGTATATACATGTATAGTATTAATCTTATTATAATGGAGATTGTGTGTTTGTCTGTCTGTAACCGAAACTATATTCCTACTCAAGTCACAATTCCCTTAGTTATTGACATCACATTCTCCATGATTTTATTTTTTATTTAAACGTCAATTATTAATAAAACTGTTTTACATTATTAATACTGTTAACAATATCTACATACTAACAACATGCAATTATATTTATATATACAACAAAATAGCGGTTTACAGTGTGAATGGGAAGGCTAATTTGCATATTGATATTAAAAATGTGATTTTAATAAATATATGCTTAGTATTATTGGTTTCTAACTGTTTGATTTTATTTTAATGAATATAAGCAAAAATCTCTTCAATGAATCTTAAATGAAATCCATTAACAAGAAAAGATAAGTGTCATTTTATTCTTTACTTCGTATTTTAACTAAATACTTAAATTAGAAAAAATAAAAGTGAAAGACGAGAGTGATGGAAGAGTAAGTTTCAGTTGTTCTATTTTTCGATTATACCCCTCTGTTTCAAATCTTTTTATATGCATTTTTATTTAGTTTTATTAGCCTTTCTAATTTAATACAATATTTTATTACATTAAAACTTAAATACTTGCACCCGGGGGGTGCATATATTTGCTAGTTCAAATAAATAACATTGATTTATGGGAGTATAACCACGGACACTCTCATAATAGAAAAGAACCCTTGTAAGTGGTTTACATACAACAAGTACTTACCATAATACTGAGGAGGAATGTGAGTAATTCCATTGCAGTACAAATATTAGAGAAATTTGGTTGATGACTTTCAACTGTATTTAAAAGTTTATCAAACCAAGCAAGTTTCAATTCAACGTTTGGCCAGACATCTCTGTTCATGACAGTTTTGAGCAAATTAAAACAACGTCGAGAGAGTAATTCTCCCTGGGCTGCAATGGCTGATGGTTCATTCACCTAAAAAGAAAAGAAAAGAATAGAAAATTAAAATCAAAAATACATTTTCTATATTTTGGATTATTCGGACTATTGTCCTCATCTCTATTGTTATCTACACTATTGTTATCTACACTATTTCTCTAAATTTTTGAGATGATGCTTAATTATTTGGATTATTCGGACTATTATCCTCATCTCTATTGTTATCTACACTATTTCTGTGAATTCTTAAGATGGGACTTGATAGTTTGGATTATTTGGGCTATTGTCCTCATTTTTATTGAGATCTACACTATTTCTCTGAATTTTTGAGATGAGGCTTGATAATTAGTATTATTTGGATTATTTGGACTATTGTCCTCATCTTTATTGTTATCTACACTATTTCTCTGAATTTTTTTTTAGATGAGGCTTGATAATTTGTATTAATCAGACTATTGTCCTCATCTTTGTTATCTACACTATTTCTGGGACCCTGAAAGGGTGAGAGGGTTAAATTAAGATTATTATACTTATTACATAATGAACTATTTTGCAATAACTTGAGTAAACATATCAAACGTAATAATTAAATTATCATACTGTTGTATATCCACAGGTCCTGCTAATATTGAAATATTTTTCTAAATCAATAGAGAAGGAGAAACTTTCTTACCTGACAAGCAATTCTAAGTAGAAAATTCACTACGGAATCACAGTACTGCTTGTCAATTGGCTTATTAACATCAGTGGCACTTCGCAGGGTCTGAAAAATAAAGAAATGGGTTGTTTTTTTTTAAAATGTTCACAAAATTGCAAAAAGTAAACAATGTCTTTACTTAGAAGTCCTAGAAATAATATTCAGAGTCTTATATATTCAGGGATAAACAATTGATTTTGCTTTAAAAATGAAGAGTTTTTAAATTGTACTTCTAGGTAATCATGGATATTTTGCTACTGAGATACTTTGTGAGAATAAATCCAGGGTAACTCTAAGTGGGAGGATTTGTTTAAGTTTTTCAAAAATATCCTTTAGTACATTTTAAGGGTTAAAATAAAAATTGACTGTTGTGAGGAGTGAAGAATTAAAATATTTCTAGAAAAAGAAAAACGAAAAAGAGAACGAGAACGAGAAACGAGAACGAGAACGAGAAACGAAAAAGAGAACGAGAACGAGAAACGAAAAAGAGAACGAGAACGAGAAACGAAAAAGAGAACGAGAACGAGAAACAAAAAGAGAAACGAGAACGAGAAACGAACGAGAAACGAAAGAAACGAAAAGAAACGAGAAAGAACGAGAACCGAGAAACGAAGAGAACGAGAACGAGAAACGAAAAAGAGAACGAGAACGAGAACCGAAAAGAGAACGAGAAACGAGACCGAGGAACGAAAAAGAGAACGAGGAACGAAAAAGAGAACGAGGAACGAAAAAGAAGAAAAAGAAAAAGCAGACGAACGAGGAACGAGGAACGAAAAAGAAAAGAAAAAGAAGAAAAAGATAAAGCGGAAAAAGAAGAAGAAAGAGTAAGAAGATAGAGAGACAGAGAGAGAGAATAAACTGTTTACTTACATCTGTATTTTGTTCTTGATCATCCTTTATTCTCTGCATTTCCCATTTAATGATCACCTCCGACAATTCCACAGCAAGTTTTCTGTGTTCAAATGAATGCTGGAACAAACGGAAAAAACAAAAAACATTTTAAACATTTATATATGACGGGGAATGGAAACAAAATGAACATTTTTAATTTACAAACATATATTTAAGAAATTACATAAACTACAAAATGTCAACCAAGAAAATAATCTGTGTATAGAAAAAGTAAAGAATATGTTGAAAGATTGAATGAATAAATTGATAAACCTCCAAGATGATGGCTGGTTGGATTTTACGGCATGTCAACCTTTGTTGGGCCATTTTATGCTGAAGACATTTTTATTTTACTCATTCTTGATGGTGTTACATACGCCTATCGCCCGACGCCATACGGCATTTCCATCAGAGACGCGGAAAGGATTAAAAGGCATGCACATAGAAATATAGCAATAACGACAACAAAACGTGGTATTATTTTAACACATAACATTTACTTCAATGTTTAAAGTCCTTTGGAATAGAAATGCGGCCGCCGACAGGCTAGAGTCTTTCAGTGTTCGTTGGTGGAAATGCTCATTTAAAATCGATAGATATATATATATATATATATAAGGCATATATGAAAGGTTACACTTATCTTTCCTTTGTACGGGTTATTCCTTTTCCATGGATATTTTGTTTTGGTATTAGTTCCTTTATCCGGCATTGTCATTTTGGTAATTTTGTTCTGGGAGACATTCTTCGTCTTCCCTTCCCCCACGAGATGTTCACTAGTCGGCCATCTGGTATAAACTGTCCAAGCCTGATAACAGTAACCCTTTTTCCCCTTCCTCTAACCTGTGTCCATACGTTTTACCGACGTAGGCAGGCAGCGAGGTAGTATCAGGCGTTCCTCTTTTTAGGATCACTACAGGCAAGGGTAAGCAGTTTTTGAGGTCAAGTTCTGTGACTCCCCCCCCCCCCTCTCAGCGTCATCACGTCTATCAGAATGTTCTAAAATGTTCTATGAGTTTCGGGAACGTAACAATGGGTACTCAATTTTAATTTTTCTTAGATTTTCTTTAAACACATTTTTTTCTATTTAACCCATAGATGGGACCCTAACAGGTACTACCAGTCCGGGTCAGAGTAGATCTGGGAGTAATGGTGATGAAGGGGTACTCCACATTCCTTTGTTTCTTTGTTGGATTAAAATCAATTTCTTTGTTGGGTCGTTCACAAAGCGCTTCGTCGCTGACTGCTCACTGCCCGGCACTCCACTCACTTGGTTTTATGGGCACAGTCCCCCTACATCCGGGCACCTGAATTACACCTCACGTCCATCCAGCGCCTGAATTCTATTTAACCCATAGATGGGACCTTAACAGGTACTACCAGTCCGGGTCAGAGTAGATCTGGGAGTAATGGTGATGAAGGAGTACTCCACATTCCTTTGTTTCTTTGTTGGATTAAAATCAATTTCTTTGTTGGGTCGTTCACAAAGCGCTTCGTCGCTGACTGCTCACTGCCCAGCACTCCACTCACTTGGTTTTATGGGCACAGTCCCCCTACATCCGGGCACCTGAATTACACCTCACTGGGATCTGGGAGTAATGGTGATGAAGGGGTACTCCACATTCCTTTGTTTCTTTGTTGGATTAAAAATCAATTTCTTTGTTGGGTCGTTCACAAAGCGCTTCGTCGCTGACTGCTCACTGCCCAGCACTCCACTCACTTGGTTTTATGGGCACAGTCCCCCTACATCCGGGCACCTGAATTACACCTCGCGTCCATCCAGCGCCTGAATCGCATTTCGTTGCATTCCGGAGGGCGCGGGCTCGACTTCGGCAGGCAAGACAAGGCCTTGCTCTTTTTCTAAATGAATACGGTAGTACTCGTACTCCGTGACAATTATAAAAAATGAAAAAAAATGCTTTAAATGAAAACTAAAAAAAAAACTTTCTTAAAAGGGGCCATTTCATCAAGATGGAAGTTGATTGTATCATAAAAATGACTTGAAAGACAAATTCACATCATTATAATTAAGCATGCAAACCTCATTCCAATCAATACTATTAAGAACAGTCTCATCAAATTCGTGTTCATTAAAATTTGAATAATTTCTTTTATAAAGGTTATTTTCTGGTCGACTGCGGTTCCTTTAAAAATCCTTCAAGAATAAGAAATTCAATAAAGATGATCAGAGAGTTTGTATAACAGATTGCCACTGGTTGCAGAGTATTCCAACGAATTAAAAAATATAAGTTATCAATAAGTGTTTTAGATTGTAGCCTAGTAGGTTGCAAAACAAAAGGAGTAACAAAAATAAGAAGATAAATTATTGTAAAATTCAGCTGTGTCTTTATTGCTATTTGATGCAAGAAGGTCGACATTAAAATCACCCATAAGAACACACTCCTTCTTTTCTTTGTAAATTTTATTCAAAAAAAAAAAAGATACTTACACTAGGAGTGAAGCCCAATCGTTGCAAAGAACTAACCATGTGCTGGATAAGATGATGCCTTACTGGATAGTAGACTTTATAATGTCTAACAACTAATTGCCTGAAAAGACAAAAGACATTTTTAAGATGCATTGAAATATTTCATATTTACTAAAGCTGGATAAGATGATGCCTTACTGGATAGTAGACTTTATAATGTCTAACAACTAATTGCCTGAAAAGACAAAAGACATTTTTAAGATGCATTGAAATATTTCATATTTACTAAAGCTGGATAAGATGATGCCTTACTGGATAGTAGACTTTATAATGTCTAACAACTAATTGCCTGAAAAGACAAAAGACATTTTAAAGATGTATTGAAATATTTCATATTTACTAAAGCTGGATAAGATGATGCCTTACTGGATAGTAGACTTTATAATGTCTAACAACTAATTGCCTGAAAAGACAAAAGACATTTTTAAGATGCATTGAAATATTTCATATTTACTAAAGCTGGATAAGATGATGCCTTACTGGATAGTAGACTTTATAATGTCTAACAACTAATTGCCTGAAAAGACAAAAGACATTTTTAAGATGCATTGAAATATTTCATATTTACTAAAAGTCTGGGTAGATAATTGAGATTAGGGAAAAGCGAGTTTGCAAAGCGTTAAAAAAAAAAAAAAATAAAAAAACAAAAACACCATCCTTGTTATTTTACGAGTTATATTTGTTAAGTGTAACAATAACATTAATTTTGTCTCAGATAATTCAAATTTTCCAGGAAAAATTACAAAATTTTTCCAGGATTTTTTGACAAAAAACACCTTTTTCCAGTACTGGAAAATTTACATTTTATTTTCCAGGACAAGTGGGAACCCTGTTACAAGTTATTTACCACCCCCCAAAAAATAAAGTTAAGTTATATATATATATATATATATATATATATATATATATAAAAATATAAGATGATGCCTTACTGGATAGTAGACTTTATAATGTCTAACAACTAATTTGCCTGAAAAGACAAAAGACATTTTTAAGGCATTGAATATTTCATATTTACTAAAGCTGGATAAGATGATGCCTTACTGGATAGTAGACTTTATAATGTCTAACAACTAATTGCCTGAAAAGACAAAAGACATTTTTAAGATGCATTGAAATATTTCATATTACTAAAGCTGGATAAGATGATGCCTTACTGGATAGTAGACTTTATAATGTCTAACAACTAATTGCCTGAAAAGACAAAAGACATTTTTAAGAATGCATTGAAATATTTCATATTTACTAAAACTTAAGCTCTGGGTAGATAATTGAGATTAGGGAAAAGTGAGTTTGCAAAGCGTTAAAAAAAAAAAAAACAAAAAAAACAAAAAAAAAAAAACACCATCCTTGTTATTTTACGAGTTATATTTGTAATAAGTGTAACAATAACATTAATTTTGTCTCAGATAATTCAAATTTTCCAGGAAAAATTACAAAATTTTTCCAGGATTTTTTTGACAAAAAACACCTTTTTCCAGTACTGGAAAATTTACATTTTATTTTCCAGGACAAATGGGGGCCCTGTTACAAGTTATTTAAAAAAAAAAAGTATCCCCCCCCACCAAATGAATAAAGTTTATATATATATATATATATAAAAATAAAAGAGGGTATATTAAATATTTCATTATAAAATTTCTATTTTTCATAATTGAAAAAATTAATAGGGAAAAAAATACATTTGTTGTGACAAATACTTTTATCCAATATTTTATTTTTATAGATAAAATACTTTTATCCAATCATAAAAAAAAAAAAATAGGTATTTGAAAATTTAACTTATTTTTTTAACTCAAAAATTTTTTTTATAGTGAGTTTGGTTGGTTCTTTGGGTTTTACGGCATGTCAACCCTTGTTGGGTTATTTTATGCCAAAGACGTTTGCTTTATTTATTCTTCATGGGAACTCAATTTCTTTATCAAAATCAATTTTTTTTTTTAAGTTTTTTTTTTTTTTGTATTTAACCCATAGATGGGACCCTAACACATACTACCACTCCGGGTTAGAGTTTGGTTTATGGCATATCAATCTCAGTGGGTCATTTAATGCCGACAAAGTTTTGAAATAAATTCATTCTAAATGGATACTCAATTTTTATTTTATTTTATATAAAGACATTTTCCTATTCAACCCATAGATGGGACCCTAATAGATAGATAGGTAGGTAGGTAGGTTAGAGTGAGCCTGAGATCAATGGTGATGAAGGGGTACTCTACACAACCCAGAGCTCCAGCATATCCAGGACAGTAAGACCCTCAGCCATCACCTTCTAGCACACATATAATAAAAGGTGTTAGAGCTTGCCATAAAGGCAATCATAAGAGTTTATCATAAGAGTTTACTAAAATCCAAAACATGTTTATATTTGGTGATTAAAAAAAAAGCAAACATTGTATACTTACAACAAATGAACAAGCTGGGGTAAAGAATGGCCTTCTTCGACAATTATTTTCTTTGTCCAGTGTGCAAGCATTCCCTGTTTAAATTTTAAAGAGGAAAATAAAATAAAGAGTTACTTGGAATAAATGCGACAAGTTATTTAAATGCTGCAGAAATTAGACAATTAGAAGTAAATTATACACACCCACACATATATATATATATATATATATATATATATATATATATATATATATATATATATATATATATATAGTATATGAACAAAAGTAATAAGACAATCAGGAATATTTCTTGTATATTGTTTATTCTCAACTACTTTCGACCTTAGGTCATCGCCAGGAGAAAATTTCTTATTTGAAGAAATTGTTGATAGATTATTAGAAAGGGAGCATTATAGAAGAACTATAAAAGTTGAAATGTTTTTGAGGGTTTGACATGCTATTAAAATCCGGGTAGACGAGTGTGTTAGTAGTAACATGTCCATTTGTTCCGTGAAGAACCTCTATGAGGCGAGTTATTTTTTTAATGAGATTATATATATATATATATATATATATATATATATATATATATTATACACACACACCACATATATATACAGGAATCACTGGCCGCTGTTTGAAAATTGCCTCACATCATCTTCAGACCACGGTGCAATATGCATCAAGCTGGATCTGGTCGAGGTTAAAAAAGTCTTCAGCACGAATGATATGCACGCAGAATTATCATTCCCGTGTTATTATGTAACATCAACAAACGGTTTCTGCAAATGCGTAATGACATCAATGGCCGAAAGTATATGCATCTTTTAAAAAAATAATCACAAACTGCACTAATAATGAAACTCCTAAGATGAACGGATGTTTTTTTTTCTTCTTTTGATACCGTGTCCGGTGGCAAAAGCTGCTCGTTAGCGATGGGAGTGGCAGTCCTGCCTTAGCTACCAAAACTGTTATCACTCCTAGTTGGCAGCTGATGAGGGCAGGGTATCGCACGTGCTATCACACGTATGATAAAAACACACACGAGGAAAAAAATGAGTAAAGAAAAGAAATGTAGATGGATAAAAATGAATTTTATTGATATCACTTTTAATCGATATCACTTACACATGTGTTTCGATCTGTTTATCAAAATGTATACGGATTTACATTATTATTATTAATATTATCTGATTATTTTAATAATAATAATAATAATGTAAATCCATATACATTTTGATAAACAGACCGAAACACATGTGTAAGTGATATCGATAAAATTCATTTTTATCCATCTACATTTCTTTTCTTTACTCATTTTTTCGGATTCATTTCCCATTCTCACACACGCATACATTATATATATATATATATATATATATATATATATATATATATATATACACACACACACACACACAGACAGAGACATATGAAGAAAATAAACAATGTGAGGAAAAGTAACGGAAAAGTGAATAACAATTACTTTCAATTAATATTTTAATGTTTCTATTGTTTCTCAGAAGAGTAGAAAGGTAAATTAACACTTACATTTCCATCCTCCATTCTACCAGGAAAAGCTGGTGTGAGAATTTCCAGAGCTTGTCTCACTACAGCCCGAGCTTCAGCAGCATGAGCTTTCAACAAACTATGAAATACCTAAAATGAATAAATAAATAAAAATAAATTTTAAATAAAATAACTAGAAATAAAATGAATTTTATTTCTATTCATAAATAGAAATTTTAAAAAATATTAAAAAATTTATATATAAAATTCATAAAAGTATATAAGAAAATATTTAATTTTTTTTTTTTTTTTTTTTTTTTTTTAGATAAAAATTTTTTTTTTTAATTAAAAAAAAAAAAAAAAAAAAAATAAATAAATAAATAAATAAATAAATGAAAATCAGTGCACATAAAAAAAAGAAAAAAAAAAAAAAAAAAAAAAAAAAAAAGTAAGTTAACAAACCAATTTTATCTGAATTTTCAGGCTCTTGTCCTCATCTTTATTGTTATATACACAACAAATGATACAACAGATATAAGGGTGGAGTTAAAATCCTGGCTAAAAGTGATAATATAGAATTCTTAACACAGCTTAACACTTGTACCCAGTCATGGTTAATGGAATGAGAACAGTCTATCCCCATGGATTGAATAAAGGGTTCCGTAAAGGTTCCAGAGTTCGACTATAGGTATTGAATTAATACAGTTCTAAGTGACAGTCATCTCTGGACTGCAGGTTCAATCCTGGCCAAGGGCAACAGTAATTAACACAGCTTAACACTTGTACCCAGTTATGGTTAATGGAATGAGAACAGTCTACCTCCATGGATTGAATAAAGGGTTGGGTTCAAAATTCTGAGAAGGTTTCCAAGCTTGACAAAACACACCTGAAGAAGGCTGGAGGCCACATTGACTGAAACATTGTGTATATAACAATAATAATGAGGACAATCGTCCAAAAAATGATACAAATAATACAGAATATAGATGGAGAGGAGAGAGGGAGATATATATATATATATATATGTGCATTACCTGCAACACAATTCTTTTGTGAATAGCAAATTTTGCTATGATGTGAGCCAACAATAAATGCCCATGATATTTGTTGGCAGGGTCCACACAATTGCGAGGCAACAAAGACGGCCAAGCAAAAGTCATAAGTCTCCTCAATTTATTTCCTTGTTTTCTGCAAAAAAGAAATTTTCTTCAAAAATTAAAATATTCAATTTCTAAATTTTCTCAACAAATATTGTTTAAAAAATCTTTAACTTTAATTCAAGTTGCAAAATAGTTTTGATTTTCATTAAATAAAATTTAACAATCAAATTTTATCTCCATAAACAAAAAATAAAATTCAACTTTAGTAAAAGGCTAGAAAATCAATGTCATTTTTCTTGTATTAAGGATTGTCATCCCTGATATTTCACCCTCTGGGGGTAAGTATTTAAGTTTTAATGTAATGAAATATATTAAATTAGAAAGACTAACAAAATTATAAATACTAGCAAATATATGCACCCTTCAGGTGCGAGTATTTAGGTTTTGATGTAATAAAATACTGTATCAAATTAGAAACTATTTAGAAAATGATAAAATGAGGGGGTATAATCGAAAAATAGAACAGCTTTAAATCTAACTCTTCCATCATTTTCCATCACCCGTCTTTCATTTTTCCTAATTTATCTATTTAGTTAGATTATGAAGTATTTAATAAAATTAAAGTTCTTTCATCTTGTTTATGGATTTCTTTTAAGATTTATCCCCGAGATTTTTGCTCAGATTCGTTAAGAGAAAACCAAACAATTAGAAATCAATAATACTAAGCATATATTTATTAAAATCAAATTCTTAATATCAATATGCAAGTTAGCCTTCTCGTTCACACTGTAAACCGCTATTTTGTTGAATATATAAATATACTTGCATGTCATTAGTATGTAGATTAATCCAATAGTATTAATAAGGTATAACAATTTTATCAATCAATTAAGGTTTAAATAAAAATAAATTCATGGTGAATGTGATGTCAATAACTAAGGGAATTGTGACTTGAGTAGTGATTTAGTTTCGGTTACAGACAGACTAACACACAATCTCCATTATAATAAGATATTGAATTAGAAAATTATAAATATATCAATATTGAATTAAAATTACTATTAAAAAAATTATAAATATAAATTATAAATATATTAAATAAGAAAAACTAACAAAATCAAATAAAGATTCATATAAAATTGTTTTTTTAAAAAACAAACTAACAAGAATATACGCCCTCTGAGTGTAAGTATTTAAGTTTTAATGTAATGAAATATATTAAATTAGAAAGACTAACAAAATTAAATAAGAATATTAATAAAGATATTGAATCAAAAAAATTAGAAATATATTGATATTAAATTAAAATTCCTAATAAAAAGAAGTAGAAATATAAAATTAGAAAGACTAACGAAATTAAATAAGAATGCACATAAAAATTGATTATTTTAAACGGACTAGCAAGAATATGCGCCCTCTGAGTGTAAGTATTTAAGTTTTAATGTAATGAAATATATTAAATTAGAAAGACTAACAAAATTAAATAAGAATATTAATAAAGATATTGAATCAAAAAAATTAGAAATATATTGATATTAAATTAAAATTCCTATTAAAAAGAATTAGAAATATAAAATATCAAATTAGAAAAGACTAACAAAATTAAATAAGACTGCACATAAAGTCGTCGTCGGGGCGGCCTAATGTCGGTATCAGCCATGCAGCAAGGGAGTCTATCCCCTTTTCACGAGCACTAGACCAAGGAGATTATTTAGCATCTGAGGTGGAGCACCACACCTACCATCAGCTCCTTACTTTACCGCACAGATCCCTGTGCTACTCATACGCCGAGTTGGCGAGAGCGGGTATTGAACTAGGAACCTTGCGGTTTCTAGCCAATGCACATAAAAATTGATTATTTTAAACAGACTAGCAAGAATATGCACCCTCTGAGTGTAAGTATTTAAATTTTAATGTAATGAAATATATCAAATTAGAAAGACTAACAAAATTAAATAAGAATGAATATAAAAAGATTACTCATTTTAATTATATTTTAATTGGTTTCTATATAAAATAATTCATATTAAATTATTAAAGTAAAAGAATATTAATTAGTAAATGTCAAACAATTGAAAATGCAAATAAGATTACACTCATTTTAATTATATTTTAATTGGTTTCTATATAAAATAATTCATATTAAATTATTAAAGTAAAAGAATATTAATTAGTAAATGTCAAACAATTGAAAATGCAAATAAGATTACACTCATTTTAATTATATTTTAATTGGTTTCTATATAAAATAATTCATATTAAATTATCAAAGTAAAAGAATATTAATTAGTAAATGTCAAACAATTGAAAATACAAATAAGTACTTACTTGTTAGCGGCATCATGGATATGAGGAGACGCCTGTTCAACTAGCAAAGAGGAGAACTGGAGGAGAAGGATCCGAACAGCATCCGAAGTTCCGAAGGGGTTTTCAGGATCAATTACTCGATTAATAAAAACACTTATAACATTATCTTGATTATCCTGATCTGGACTGGGAGGACCACCAATTAAAGCCTCCCCTTCACCATGCTCAAATGCATGTTGAAAGCATGGAATTATTATGTACTGTAAAATCTGCAGGGAAAAAAAATAGAAAAAAATGTAATTACTTGGATGAATCTATACATTAACTAAGACAAAACGTGACCTGTTGGGTCACCCATTGAGCTCTGGGTAGATAATTGGGATTAGGGAAAAGTGAGTTTGCAAAGCGAATTAAATAAAATAAATGAATAAACAAATATGACCGGAGAATTAAAAAAAAAAATTAAAAAAAAAAAAAAAAAAAAAAAAAAAAAAAAAAAAAAAAAAAGTAAAGAAATAAATAAAATAAAAAAATAAATAAAAATTTTAAAAATAAAAACATTAAAATCATTTTGTAAGATTTTTAAGAAAGTGAACATTTGACCTAATTTTAAATAGTTAACTAACCACATATTCGGGCTGTTGATAGGCTGGGTTTTATACCACATGACTTAGCTTAGTCTATAAATTTAAGTGGTGGATTACAGCATGTAATCCACGACTTAAAAAAAAAAAAAAAAAAAAAAAAAAAAAAAAAAAAAAAAAGGAAGCGAGTGGTGTAATGATAAAGTCATTGGAAATGGACTCGTAGCCCCGAGTTCAAATCCTGGACGTGGTAACTGCATTTCACTTAGCACTAATACCCTCGGGAAAGGTATGAATTCTACTCTCCCTCCAACTATAGGTAAATAGTAGGGCAGACTGGGCTCTTTAACCATGGTTAGGCAACCGGTCTAGGAGAAGGAAAATTGAATTAAAACCTGTTGAACTCCGCTTAAGAAATTGACCTTGTGTCACATCCTGCTCGTGCAGAGGGGTTGGTAAATATATATATATACAAAAAATAATTCAACAACTTGGATAGTTTAGTGGCCGTACAGCTGCTGTTTTTGCATTTATACTAATCAGAATTTTTATCCTAATTGGTGTCAAATATTTAAAATGAAATCATTCAACCATGAAATTAAACTGACTTACTTTTGCTTTCAGTTCCTGGGGATAATTTTTTTTGTGGAAGGCTTCAACAAAATTGAAGAAAGCTTCACGTTTCCACTCCACTGGATAAGTCTGGAAAGAGGAAGGAAAAATAGAAACCAATTAGAAAGAAAGAAAGAAAAAAAAAAAAAATTAAATAAGAATGCATATAAAATATTACTCATTTTAATTATTTTTCATTAGTTTCTATATAAAAATCATTCATAGGATTGATTTTAATACGTTAGAGAATAAAACAATAATATCAGAGATCAATAACAGCAAGTAATTATTTATTAAACCTGGTTTTGTTAATACCAGTATCAGGGGTTGAAATTAACGCCGTCCCGGAGATGATAAAAATTACATTCGGGACGATCAATTCGTCATTTGGGACAGTAAAATTTTTTTCCTAAAAGTTAGTGTAGAGATGCCTCCCATTTATTTAAAACATATTCAACTCTGTTTTATATGCCTCTTGCCATCTTCTCTACACTTTGCAGCAGTGATTTTGCTTGTGTAGGTATATCTACTAGAAGCTCTAGATCATCTGCATGGTCAGCACCTGTAATAGTCTCTGCAGGATATAGCAGTCCATGCCTTTCCTATATGTATATAGACATCACTTTCTGTAGATGAGATATTGTCTAGGTATGTGAGCTGGTCTACTTAAAATTAGTAGACCCGCTTTCTATTCAGTGTAGAAAGGCCTCCTCTTTGTTTAAAACATTTTATATGCCTCTTGTCACCCTCTCTCTGCTTTGCAGCAGTGATTTTGCAAGTGTAGGTGTATCTACTAAAAGTGTTCGATGATATGTAATCGTCTCTGCGGGTTACCACGTAAAATCTAAGAATATAATAAATAGATAAAAGTACAAACCGCAGCAACAACGTCATCCAAGAATTCTTTTACAAACTGGAACTGAGGAATGTAACGATGAATGAAACAGCGGAGAATTTGAAACAGAAGATCTTTTTCTTTGGTGTGGTGCCTATGCAAAAGAAAGAAACGGACAAATTTGAAGAAATACTGAATTTTCTTCATATATATATATATATATATATATATATATATATATATATATATATATATATATATATATATATATATATATATATATATATATATATATGTGAATAAATGGAAGTTAATCCGACAGAATGAATTTAACATTTTGAAAAAACAATTAGTAATGAATTTAACATTTTGAAAAAAACAATTAGTAATTATAATCTGCTGACAGAATCCGTTTCGACCGCTTAATAGAATGGGTCATCATCATCGAGCAAAACCTATCTCTTCCAACGGTTTTTTATCCCTCTTTCCTTCATATGTTTTTTCAAAATGTTAAATTCATATATATATCAATAAAAAATAAAATAAAAATAAAGATTTTTTTAAAATATCAATAAAAAATAAATAAAATAAATAAATAAAAAAGATGAAGATAACTTACTTAAAATAAATCAGTAGGCATTTAACTAAAAGGGATGGTTCTTGCCAATGGATGTAATCCAAGTTATCCTAAAAAAATAAAAAAGGAGAAAATTTTTAATTATTAAATAGCATGAAAATTCAATGGAATACCTCTGTAGCGTTAGTTTCGTATCTGGCCTGGGAGAGTTGTCTGCCTTGTTTAGTTCGCTGGTGCCCGCTAGGGGGCTATAGTATTTAAGCGCTGGGTTCAAACCCTTCTGCCTCTTTTCCTGTTCCAGTAACCACGAGACACATGGGCTAGTCACGGTCTATCCGTTCTCGTTGGGGCTTTTGGCCCCACTTACATTACTGTAAGTTCTTCTCACAGCATGGACTATCCCTAGTCTCCTGTCTGTACTTTTATGTATATCTTGTACCATTCATGAATGTGTATTTATCTGTCTAGGGGGCTATAGTATTTAAGCGCTGGGTTCAAACCCTTCTGCCTCTTTTCCTGTTCCAGTAACCACGAGACACATGGGCTAGTCACGGTCTATCCCTTCTCATTGGGGCTTTTGGCCCCACTTACATTACTGTAAGTTCTTCACACAGCATGGACTATCCTTAGTCTCCTGTCTGTACTTTTATGTATATCTTGTACCATTCATGAATGTGTATTTATCTGTCTACATGTAACTTTGTTTACCCATGTACTTTGTATCTCATCATATCCATGTGCTGTACTATATTAAATGTTTTGTCTGTTAACCTTCGTCGGAGTCATGTATCCAATATGTATAACTTTACACCTCCAATACTTTAATTTCAAAAATTAAATGCAAACTTACAATTTTTTTGTGTTTTTCTTGGAAGCTTTCTGATGTCCAAATCGTGCGCAACTTGCTCACCTGAAACAGATTCAAACATTTTCAAAATTAGAATCTACGCTGTTAAACATTTTCTCAAATGAAAATCACACAAAATTATCAAGAAAACAATAAAATGATATTTTGATTGAAATCTTTTTTCTTCCAGAACAATTTTTTTTTTTTTTTTTTTTTTTTTTAATTTTTTTTTTTAGTCAACATTAATATGGAGGCATGAAAATAAATACTTACAACAGTAGGTTGCTCAGCCAGCCATTTTTCATTCATCTCCACAAGGAGTGAAATCAAACGTATGGCCTGGTACTGCATCTCCGCTTTGATATGCTGGGCAGGAGGCATATCAGGGGTACTCTGAAAGATAGAAACACTCTATTGGTGTTGAGAAAGTACAGTTTAGTTGGACTAAATAACACAAACGAACTAGAAATAAATTTCTTTTTTTCTTAGTATTAACTAATTTTTTTTTTTTTTTTAAATCTGAAGACTTTTAGTACTTCTTCATGATGAGTTCCACAAATTGATTTTTTTTTTTTTTTTTTTTTTTTTTTTTATTGAATTATATCACTGAATCAGTATAAAAAATTTAAAAATAAAAAAAAAATAAAAAATTTTTTTTTTTTTTTTTTTTTAAATCAAAAACTAAATATTTTACTTTTCCTTATTATAAACATATTAAGTGTGTGCGTGATTTTAATGACAGTCCTATTCTGAGTTATATGTTGACATATATACCAAAACAGAAGCAACTATGATATTTCACCTCGGTATATAACAAAGCTTTGTTAAATTTGACAAAGCTACGTTACATTTGAACTTAGTTATGTGTTTTATCCGCCTTTTCCTTTATTTTCAACAACACACACGGGAGATAGATTATTGAAAAGAAAGTGTTAGTTATTTGGAATTAAAATACTTACTTGAATATTACGGAGAGCCATGTTTACCAGTCGCATGGGATCATCCATGAGGACATCTCGAATAACTTGGGCATCTTTGTGCCGAACCATAAACTGTTAAAAACAAATAAATAAAATAAATAAAGAATAAATGAATATAGAAAAATAACCAAAAACAACCAAACTATTTAAATGAGTTCATCTTAAAATATATGAATATTATATATCATGGATCCCTGACTCTTTCACCATCTGTCCCTTTTGGCCACCACACTTGGCAAGCCCTCTAGATGGCATATAGTGACTGCACAGACGTTTCATTTAAGTCAGAGTGGCGCAACCATACAATATTACTGAGATGGCTACAGCTTTAAAGAATTCCGGTTTTCTTTTATCAGAGACAATGACACCAGGTAATTCTTAAACCCGGTTTTGTTCAAACCAGTATGCAATTTAACCTACAACATATATTATGTAAACCTTTATTTTATAGTGATATATAAGACATATTGCAGGATTTTAAATGCACTAATAACATGGGTGGTTTTGAAGCAAAACTAATTCAGATTTTAATAGACCTTATAAATAAATAAAATCTATTCTATGTATTAATGATTTTGATGAATTCAATATTCATTGAAAAACTTACACAATTCCTGAGGGTATTGTGATGTAAGCAGTGATGTAGTTTTGGTCAGAGACACTGAATATCCATTATAATAAGATATGTTATATTTAGCATGATTTTTAAAAATCTATTTTGAAAATCATACAATCTAAGATGTGAATGTAATTAAAAACATTTTGACAGAAGAACTAAAGGCCTAAAATGACGACCAGAATTTTAACATCCCCCACCCCCTAAAAAAAAAAAAAAAAAAAAAAAAAAAATAAAAATGAATTAACAACTTACCTCCAGATATCTTGTCCATTGTTGATCAATAATCGTACTGTCATTGAGAAACAAATCAACAGTCTGTAGACGAAACCTTAGTAAAAAATTTTAAGAGAGGTTCCCTAAATGGGCTTCAGCCTAAAAGAGAAAATAAAAATTCTTATATAAAAAGGATTTTAATTAATGTTACTCTAAAACAGATAAATTATATCTACTCTTATGCACAGACAATGTTATTTCTATCTGGGGCTAAACAGTTAAATTTGTTTAAAAAGTGGTTGAAGAAAAAAAAAAAAAAAAAAAAAAAAAAAAAAAAAAAAAAAAAAAAAAAAAAAAAAAAGAAATAAATGATTCTGTATTAAAAAAAAAAAAAAAAAAAAGTTAATTTCATTCAGTTATTATAATAATTCTTAGTGTTATGCTTGATTGGTGGATTTTAACTCTTTGCCTACTTTAAACCGCTCATTGCAGCTCTCCCACCACTGCAATCCTAGGCATATCACATCCAAGCAAACTACAAAAACTGATGATTAGTTCATTATAATTGAGCAAAAGGACTAAGATTACAATAATAATAGGACTTTATTTGAATAGAATGAGTTCTGAGGTGAATAGATTGTGAACTTTGAAATATCCCATCCTACCATAAGCTTCTGGCAGCAGCTCTTGCCAAAGGACACAGATTACAATAATAATAGGACTTTATTTGTATAGAATGAGTTCTGAGGTGAATAGATAGTGAACTTTGAAATATCACATCATACAGGTAAAAATTAAAAAATTAAAAAATTAAAAAAGTAAAAATAAATAAGAAAATTGGGTATAGCCATTGATGAAATTTGGTAGGCAGAGAGTTAACAGCATATCAATCTGTCTGGAGTTATTTTATGGCTATAGGTTAGGGCAGTGATTCTCAACGTGGTCCAGCTGGACCATCTGTGGTCCACAGAACATTTCTAGTGGTCCACAGAGAGTTTGAAGCCACAAAAATGTTTTAGCCATTTCACAAAAATTTGGCTGAAATGTTGTTGGACTTGAAAGAGAATTTGAAACTGAGAAGAAGAGTTGACAAAAGGTGTATTTGCCTACATATCGATAAAGGACTCACACCCAAATATTTTTCAACATGTAGAAGCAAGCATCATTTCTTTCCCTACTACATGGATGGTGGAATCTGGATTTTCGGCTGATGTGGATGTTTTCAGTAGGAAAAGAAATAAATTAGATCTCAACAGCAGAGGAACTATCAGACTAAGATTGAATAACTCCATCAAAATCAATTATGATATCTTGTGTCAGAAACCCCAAGATCAAGGTAGTCACTAGCTGAATGGACTGAAATCAATTTTAAAGGTTAAATAGACTATTTTGTCTTTTCATCAAGTATTTTAGTGTGAAAATGGAACAGCTTAAAAGTAAAAGTTGGTCCATGGGAATTTTTTTAATAAAAAAGGGTCCATAAGCCGTAAAAGGTTGAGAAGCACTGGGTTAGGGTATAATAAACGTTGCCTATTTACACCTTTGTAGTAAATGTTTTTTAATGATCTAGCTAATATTTGTTGATTCCAATCTGTCCACTTACCTCCATGAAAAGAGCCTTTTCAGTTTGGAATGTCAATCTCGTTAGTGGCTCTATTATCTTTTGAGTTGCCGTTGGAACAAGGTGGAAAATATTAATAATAGCAGCACAAATTTTGAGTTCCTAAAACAAAGAAAAAAATAAGATAAAAATTGAAACAAGTAAATAGGTGTCATCCCAATAAGAAGAATAAGGAAAATAATCCAAGACAATTTATTCTAAAATCTTATATAGGTATTTTATTATGTATTTTCTACATAAATCTGGCACAAGGCCTAAAATAGGGAGGGGAAAGGCTGATAATTTCTATTCTAATTTCTAACTTAACTATTCCCATTCATGACCCGATTCGTACAACAATCTTACCAGTCTATGAAAAACCTATACCTAAAATCATATTTACATAGTCTTGAGGGAGAGGGGAATGTTGATATCTATTTACAATTAAAATCCAATTAAAAATGAAAAGAGAAAAAAAAAAAAAAAAAAAACAAACCTTATACAGTCATGTCCTTTCATGATATATATATATATATATATATATATATATATATATACACACCTAATTTTGAAAATTAATTAGTTAATAATTAATGAATTTTTAGGCAGGCATATATGTTCAAATGTAAGGCTAAACAAATCAAGAAAATGTCAATCCCTGAATGTACATTTCGACCTATTAGGTCTCATCAGCAAGGTTATAGACATGGGAGACTGTTCCGTGTGTGACTCGAAACCTCGACTGCCAAGCTGACAGGCGGAGATTCTAACCACTACACCAGCTGGCCATTTCCAGATTCTTCATATGTTTTGAACTTATTTATATTCCACTTTTTATGATATACACATATAGTTTTTATTTGTTTTTTTTACTAGATTAGTATATATTATGTAAGTATCTGGACTATTATGATCTTCAAGTGGTACAAGTGTTGTTAATTGCCACACAAACAGTTCCCCTGCATCCCCAGCACTTTGGAGACCTTACCTATTACATCAAACAAAAAAATTTTTTTTAAAAAAGCTTAAATATTTGATAAACAACAATCAAAAGAATTTAAAAAAATTTTTTTTTTTTTAGTTACCTGAGAGAGCACTTGACCATTATTTCTTTGGTGACCACTTTTTTGGTTTGAAAATGGCAACTTCCATGAACTTTTTCAAGTGAGTCTTCAAAAAAAAAAAAAAAAAAAAAAAAAAAAAATTAAAAATAAAATAAATGAAAAAGGAAAAATTGAATGAATTAAAATGCCTTAAGCTTTTA
>CM042180.1:17816436-18012858 GCA_023376005.1 Doryteuthis pealeii
AAAAAAGAAGAGATAATAAATTTATATCTAATATACTTGAATTTTCTTTTCTCTTTGCTAAATATATTGCCTTATATATTCCCTCCACCATTGAGCTCTCAACATGGACTTAACATTTTAACATTCGATGTAAAAAAAAAAGGTTGTGCATAAAATCATTTCTAAACCAACTAACAGGTTATATTTTTTTATTTTTTTATATAAAGCATGCTCAATATCAGTGATAGAGCATTTATATCTAAGCTAGGTTAGTGTAGACACTCCAATGTGATTCAGTTTATTATTTATGGGTAATTCCATGTTAAAAATTTCAGAAAAAAGTAAAATTGTCACCCGCCCCCTTCAATTTTCTGCAATTTTTTTCCAGTATGGACTGTTAACATTAGACAATTCCAAAATTTGAGCACCCAATTCCAAAAATTGGCAGTTTATTTTTAGCTAATTTTTTGAATTACCAACTCAAATTTTGGGGATTGGCTAACTTTAAGATAGTCCACACCTGGACAAAATTTCAGAAAAATTTCAGTGCAAAATTTTAACAAATTTTAGCAAGATATTGTAGTTTCAGTTCTGAGCAAATATCAAAGTATCTTTTTAGTACAAATAATCTTCAATATATGTGAAATAACAATAGTAAAAATTGTTGTCGTAGATGCAATGCCACATTGGGATATTGATCTTGCTATGAAAAAATCAGAAATCATCAATAATTTAAAATTGGTTGACTTTAATACATTTTTTTTTTTTTTTTTTTTTTTTTTTAAATTTTTTTTTTAATAGCAATTTTGGATTCCTTGGCTAAAAAGCTTATAAACAAATTTAGGAGTAGGGAAGCTCTAGAACTCACTATCAGACAAAATAGATTACAAATGTCACCGTTTTTCACGACGACCCCCCCCTCCCTCAAATATGGAGAGGTAAAAATCACATAACTCCTCCAATCTTTGGAATTGGAAGCTCAAATTTTGGGGATTGGCTAACTTTATCATAATCCACATTGGAAAAAAATTCAGAAAAATCGAAGTGGGTGGGTGACATGACTTTGATGATTCTACATGGAATTATCCTTATACAATAATCAGATAGGCAAGAAACTGACAGTCACCAAGTGTCATTGAGTCTGTCCAAACAAGTGCTCTATCATGATATTGAGACTCTTTACTTATATAATTTTATATATATATATATATATATATATAAAATATACGCACACACATGTACAATGGTACCTTGACTTATGAGTGTCCAAGTTACGAGCTGACACTTGGCATTTTTTTTTTTTTTTTTTTTTTTTCTGCTTTGTGTTGTGAGCTAAAATTTGGTACGACGAGCTTCAGATATGCTTATGTTAAGTTCACTAAAGACAGTTAATTTTCCAAATATATAGCGCTAAAGAAAAATATTATTTATAAATGATTTTATAGTGTTATTTTTCTTATTAAAATTTTTTTTTTGTGCTGGAATGAATAAATGGCATTTTAGTTTATTTCATTTCAATGGGGGAAATTGATTTGATATATTAAGAAATGACGTTACTAGCAGATTGATTTAAACTCTTACATTAAGGTACCACAGTGCATGTGTGTATGTATTCAAAAATATCACACACTCACACATGTATGTATGTATGTATGTATGTGATGTTTTTGAATTTTGTTTTGTTTATATTTCATTTTACGATAAAAATTCATCTATCTTAGCATTTTGTATTAATCTTTAGTAATTTGAATCTTTTAAGTCTTGATTATTTAAAAAAAAGAAAAGTAGCTTCAGATACTCTTGTAAATTTCTCTATCTCTCTCTCTCTCTCTCTTTCTCTTTCTTTTATTCTTTCTATTTATTTTTTTCTTTCTATTTTTTTTTTCTTTCTATTTCTTCTTTTTTCTTTCTTTTCTTTTTTTTCTATTCTTTTTTTCTCTTCTATTCTTTTTTTTTTCTCTTTCTATTCTTTTTTTTTTCTTTCTATTTCTTTTTTTTTTCTTTCTCTTTTTTTTTTTTTTTCTTTCTATTTTTTTTTTTTTTTTTTTTTTTTTTTCTTTCTTTTTTTTTTCTTTCTATTTCTTTTTTTTTCTTCTATTTTTTTTTTTTTTTTGTTTTTCTTTCTTTTTTTCTTTCTATTCTTTTTTTTTTTCTTTCTATTTCTTTTTTTTTCTTTCTATTCTTTTTTTTTTTCTATCTATTTCTTTTTTTTTCTTTCTTTTCTTTTTTTTTCTTCTATTCTTTTTTTTTTTTTCTATTTCTTTTTTCTTTTCTTTCTTTTTTTTTTTCTTTTATTTCTTTTTTTTCTTTCTATCTTTTTTTTCTATTTTTTTTTTTTTTTTCTATCTATTTTTTTTTTTTTTTTTCTATTCTCTTTTTTTTTTTTTTTTTCTATCTATTTTTTTTTTTTTTTTTTCTTATCTTCTATTTTTTCTTTTTTTTTTTTTCTATCTATTTCTTTTTTTTTTTTTCTTTTCTTTTTTTTTTTTTTTTTCTTTTTTTTTTTTTTTTTTTTTTCTTTTTCTATTTTTTTTTTTTTTTGTTTTTCTATTTCTTTGATTCTTTCTCTCAAATCATCACAAGACTTGATGATTGTAAATGTTTATAGATTAAAAAAAGAAATTCAATTTGTATTCATATATTTGTGTAAAGAACGAATTTCATTTGAATTTTCTTTTTTTCTTTTTTTTTCTTTTTCTTTCTTTCTATTTTTAGGAAGGCAATACATTTTGTACGACATTAGAACCGAGACTGTTCACGATAGATTTGTTAAAGGTGGAACATAAAGTGTTTTTTGCTGAAGTAAGTAACCTTTTTATTTTTCTTATTTCTTATTTAAAGTTAGTTTTTCTTAATGCAGTCTAAAGGAATTTTTTTGGTTCTTCGCATAAACGCATCTTAGCCTCCAAAAAAGCTAAGCGGTGCCAGCTCAAAAAACAACCCTAGCTACGATTGAAGTCCCTAGCTGAAGCGGTGCCTGCTGAATAAACCAACCTACGCTTAAGGCATTTTTCTCTCAGTCTTTTCTCAATAAGTAATTGTAAATATTTTACCCCCTCCCCACTCTCTTTAAAATATTTTTTTAGCAGTTTGAAGGCATTTTATCAACAAATTACTTTTTTTTAGTGTTTGAAGGTGTTAAAAGTAAACTACACACCCAGGTTTTTTTTTTTTTTTTTTTTTTTTTTATTGACAAGTAAATGTAAATATTTAAACCCTCTGCTTAAAATATTTTTTTTTTTTATTTTCATTTTGTATTTTCGTTTGTTTAATTCCATAAACTCACAAATTTTAAATAAATACAACCAAATACAAAAGAATTTTTGAAAATAAAAACAATCAATACATTGTTCAACTAAACAACTCACAAATTTTTAAATAAATACGATTGTTTTGAAAATAAAAACACAAAAAATTCATTTATTTATTTTTTTTTGTATTTTCATTTTATTCTAATTAAAAATAACTGTCACATATTTTTTAAATAAATGACTTAAAAACCCTAAATACTAACCACCGCTAAAAAAATTATTAGAAAGGAAAACGCCTTCAAACAGCTAGGGACTTCAGTCGTAGCGCGGATTGTTTTTTCAGCTAAACTTTGATAGACACATCGTTAATAAATAAGATGCTAATTAAGATTAGAATAATGACTATTTCTAATAGTTGAAAATTCAACTTAAATAATTAAGAAAATCATGATATCATTGATGACGTAGTTTTGGTTACAGATGGATAAACACATAATCTCCATTATAATAAAAAGATTTACCTTTTTTTTCTCTTCTTTTTCTTTTTCTTTCTTTCTTCCCATCTCTCCTATTTGGCTCTTCTGAAATGTTCATAAGATTTTATTTCTTTTTTTCTTTTTTTCTTTTTCAGCTTATAAATTTGTCTAGTTCCGAAGATGCCCATTTAATGAAAATGGCGTGCTATAAAAACGTAACCAATTTAGTACCACTTCGAAAAAGTGCTTTGCGTAAGTTATGATTCTATTTTTTAATTTTTAAAAATCTATTTAGTTAACCCATCTAGGTTCAGGAAGAGTCTGTTATGAACACAATCCTGAGGAAGTCAGGGGAGCTAACCCTGATAATAAATCCAGAGCATTTCATTTTTCAGAAATACCGACAGTAGTAGTATTGGGATACTTACTACTCACATAAATCCCCAAAAGGGTTAGAAGAGGCTCCTTAGCCTTGGTCGGCAACCCATCTAACTCGAGGAAAGGTCCGACACAAAACTTTCGCTGCTTAGCAGCTTTGTCTCATCCCAAGGAAAGGCTAGGGGAATAAACCCATGAAAATGAATTCAAACCAGCTGTACTCTGATTTTTAAAAAAATAAATGAATAAAATAATCTTGTTTCATCCTGTCTGTGGTGAACTGGTTGGGTGGGGGTGGGGGGTTGATCTGTTAAATTCTGAGGGTACATACTTTAACTCTTAACATCCTGTTGAGATTTTTCTAAGTCCATAGCATTCCTATAAGGATATATTTAAAAAATGGCTAAAAATGACCTCTGCATCTAAAGTTACCTATTATTTCCCTTAAATCAAAGATATCTACATATGTTTAATTTTACATTTAAACAAAGGCTATTGTTTGGGGCTGATTAGTTAAAATGAATGTGACTTCCAGCCGGGTGGAATGAGGCAGTATAGGACATTAAGAGTTTTAATTAAGAGCTATTGCAAAATAATTCAATATATAAAAAGTATAAAGATCTCACTTTTTTTTTTTTTTTTTTTTCTTTTTTCTTTCCTTTCATTCTTTCCATGATGTTCAATTGAAACAGGTTAGCGTTATTGCTTCCTTATGCTCACCCCATCTCGCTATTTTTCCTACACTTTCTTTTTCTTTCTTATTTTCTTTGTAGCATGTCCTTTTTCTTCCCTACTAATTATTACGATGTTTGATATGTTTAACTCTTAACATCGTGTTGAGCATTCATATAAGGATATATAAAAAAATGGCTAAAAATGACCTCTGCATCTAAAGTTACCTTTTATTTCCCTTAAATCAAAGATTTCTACATATGTTTAATTTTACATTTAAACAAAGGCTATTGTTTGGGGCTGATTAGTTAAAATGAATATGACTTCCAGCCGAGTGGAATGAGGTGGTATAGGACTTTAAGAGTTTAAGTATGTATTGATCCTGGTGAGATTTCTATATTTGAAATTTTTGTTTTGTTAAGATGAAGATGACAAATATAAAATTTCAGTATTATCTTTTGTATGGTGATGTAGATAATTAAATGTAAATATTTTTTCTTTTCTTCTTCCCCTACCAGGAGCACTAGCTGCTTCTCATTACATACAACCCAGCCGTGAAAAAATCTTCCATGTTTTATACAAAAGCTCTGGACAGTAGCAACAAGCAGAATTACAGGAGGCTGCACATGATTGTATGAAAAAGGTGGAAATTTTTGTTTATGGTTATCTTTTATCTTATTTTCTTTCCTTGTTTTTTTTTTTTTTTTTTTTTTTTTTTTCCTGTTTTTTTTTTTTTCTTTTTTTTCCTGTTTTTTTTTTTCTGTTTTTTTTTTTTTTTTCTTTTTTCTTTTTTTTTTGTTTTTTTTTTTTTTTCTTTTTTTCCTGTTTTTTTTTTTTTTCTTTTTTTTTGTTTTTTTTTTCTGTTTTTTCTTTTTTCTTTTTTTTTTTTTTTTCCTGTTTTTTTTTTTTCTTTTTTTTTTTTCCTTTTTTTTTTTTTTTTTTTTTTTTTTTTTTCCTGTTTCTTTTTTTTTTTCCTTCTATTCATTGTTTTTTTTTCACAAGCTTACATTGTTGATCCCAGGAGCTATCCCCCTGCCCAGGCATTACCTGCCCCCTTGATTTAAAGGGACAGAGCTGGATTCATTGCTCAGTGCTGGAGGGGGGGGGGCGATGCCGATGAGATCAACGCATTTTTTTTTTGCACCCGCCACCCATGAGCTTCAGTTTTTGGGTGGTCTCACATTAATGGGGCCTTGTGCCTAACCAGTAACACGTGGGGGTAACATAGTAAATATATCTAGTATGTTGATAAGGTTAACAGTTTCATAATTGATTCTGTTTTATCATTTTCAATTTTCTAGTTTATATCTGGATTTACAATTGACATGGAAATGGTTCACGGTGATATGCGACCCTTGTTAGGATTATTGGGCGATTATCGAAATCTCAACTTGAATGTTATTCAGCGGCTGACCAGCCTCACTCAACTGTTTCCCCATACTTTCAAAGAGAAACTCTTGGAACAATTATTGGTAAGTTTTTTTTTTTTTTTTTTTTTTTTTTTTAAAATGATATATGATCAGAGCATGATATGACGCTGCATGTTAGAATATTAATACATTTAAACATTAAAAAAAATACAGAAACACGCGTTACTACCTCCACACTAACATGGATTAATACAGAACAGCCGTGAACATCCCTTTATGGTTTCTGAGGTCTTCTGAAGATGGGATATTAATCCCGAAATATTAAAACTTTAAGGAAGTCTAGAAAGGAACAAGTCATTATGTCCCGATTGTGCATTGGTCATACAAAACTAACACACTCTTATATACTCGAACAACAACCACAATGTGAAACATGTCAAACACCCCTGACAGTTAAACACTTATTGATGGAATGCAGATTTTTTGCTCACATCAGAAACCGTTATTTTAAAGCTAACAATATGAAAGATCTGTTTGAAAATGTTAACATAGAGGATATTTTCTCCTTCTTGAGGGAAATAAAATTATACCATAGAATATAGACATGAAACAAAATCAATGCCATACATAATAATCACCAATAATGCTAACACATTGTTAAAACCAATTACTAGAGAAAGTATATATATGAATACACAATATGTATTACACCCTAAACTGTTAGGCATGATATAACCCCAGACGGGTTGATATGCCGTTAAAAATCAATAAACAAACCAACCAACCAACCGAAATATTTAAGGAAACATTAAAAAAAAATAAAATACAGGTAAAAGGAACAACATACTAGTTACCCCCCCTTTTTTTTTCTTCGCTTCGCATTATGATAAACCTTCAAAATTAATCTACAAAACAAATATACATCAAATGCTTTAAGCAAATTATAAAACTCTTTAAAGCTTAAGGCATTTTAATTCATTCAATTTTTCCTTTTTCATTTATTTTATTTTTAATTTTTTTTAATTTTTAATTTTTTTTTTTTTTTTTTTTTTTTGAAGACTCACTTGAAAAAGTTTCATGGAAGTTGCCATTTCAAACCAAAAAGTGGTCACCAAAGAATAATGGTCAAGTGCTCTCTCAGGTAACTAAAAAAAAAAAAAATCTTTTTAAATTCTTTTATTGATTGATGTTTATCAAATAAATATTTAAGCTTTTTTAAAAAAATTTTTTTTTGTTTGATGTAATAGGTAAGGTCTCCAAAGTGATGGGGATGCAGGGGAACTGTTTGTGTGGCAATTAACAACACTAAGTACCACTTGAAGATCATAATAGTCCAGATACTTACATATTATATACTAATCTAGTAAAAAAAACAAAAAAAAAAACAAATAAAAACTATGTTTATATCATAAAAAGTGGAATATAAATAAGTTCAAAACATACGAAGAATCTGGAAATGGCCAGCTGGTGTAGTGGTTAGAATCTCCGCCTGTCAGCTTGGCAGTCGAGGTTTCGAGTCACACACGGAGCAGTCTCCCATGTCTATAACCTTGCTGATGAGACCTAATAGGTCGAAATGTACATTCAGGGATTGACATTTTCTCTATTTGTTTAGCCTTACATTTGAACATATATGCCCGCCTAAAAATTCATTAATTATTAACTAATTAATTTTCAAAATTAGGTGTATATATATAATCATGAAAGGACATGACTGTATAAGGTTTTAATTTTTTTTTTTTTTTTTTTTTTTTTTTCTTTTTTTAATTGGATTTTAATTGTAAATAGATATCAACATTCCCCTCTCCCTCAAGACTATGTAAATATGGTTTTAGGTGTAGTTTTTCATAGACTGGTAAGATTGTTGTACCGAATCGGGGTCATGAAATGGGAATAGTGTAAAGTTAGAAATTAGAATAGAAATTATCAGCCTTTCCCCTCCTATTTTAGGCCTTGTACCAGATTTATGTAGAAAATACATAATAAAATACCTATATAAGATTTTTAGAATAAATTGTCTTGGATTATTTTCCTTATTCTTCTTATTGGGATGACAGCAATTTTACTTGTTTCAATTTTTATCTTATTTTTTTCTTTGTTTTAGGAACTCAAAAAATTTGTGCTGCTATTATTAATATTTTCCACCTTGTTCCAACGGCAACTCCAAAAGATAATAGAGCACTAACGAGATTGACATTCCAAACTGAAAAGGCTCTTTTCATGGAGGTAAGTGGACAGATTGGAATCAACAAATATTAGCCAGATCATTAAAAAACATTTACTACAAAGGTGTAAATAGGCAAACGTATATTATACCCTAACCTATAGGAAGTGCGTGGTGTAATGGTTAAAGTCATGGGAAATGGACTCGTCGCCCAGAGTTCAAATCCTGGATGTGGTAAATGCATTTCACTTAGCGCTAATACCCTTGGGAAAGGTGTGAATCTTACTCTTCCCTCCAGCTATGGGTAAATAGCAGGGCAGACTGGGTTCTTTAACCATGGCTAGGTAACCAGTCTAGGAGAAGGAAAACTCTGAATTCAAACCTGTTGAACTCTGCTTAAGAAATTGACCTTGTGTCATATCCTGCTCGTGTAGAGGGGTTGGTAAATATATATAGCCATAAAATAACTCCAGACAGATTGATATGCTGTTAACTCTCTGCCTACCAAATTTAATCAATGGCTATACCCAATTTTCTTGTTTATTTTTTTTTATTTTTTTTTTTTTTTTAATTTTTACCTGTATGATGGAGATATTTCAAAGTTCACTATCTATTCAACTAAGAACTCATTCTATTTAAATAAATTATTATTATTGTAATCTGAGTCCTTTTGTTCAATTATAATGAACTAATCATCAGTTTTTGTAGTTTGCTTGAATGTGATATGCCTAGGATTGCAGTGGTGGGAGAGCTGCAATGAGCGGTTTAAAGTAGGCAAAGAGTTAAAATCCACCAACCAACCAATCAAGCATAACACTAAGAATTATTATAATAATGAATGAAATTAACTTTTTTTTTTTTTAATAAACAGATTCATTTATTTATTTTTTTTTATTTTTTATTAATTTTATTTCTTTTTTTTCTTCAACCACTTTTTAAACAAATTTTAACTGTTTAGCCCAAGATAGAAAATAACATTGTGAGTGCATAAGAGTAGATATAATTTATCTGTTTTAGAGTAACATTAATTAAAATCCTTTTTATATAAGAATTTTTATTTTCTCTTTAGGCTGGAAGCCCATTTAGGGAACCTCTCTTAAAATTTTTACTAAGGTTTCGTCTACAGACTGTTGATTTGTTTCTCAATGACAGTACGATTATTGATCAACAATGGACAAGATATCTGGAGGTAAGTTGTTAGTTCATTTTTTTTTTTTTTTTTTTTTTTTTTTTTTTTTTTTTTTTTAGGGGGTGGGGATGTTAAAAATTTGGCGCATTTTAGGCCTTTAGTTCTTCTGTCAAAATGTTTTTAATTATTCACATCTTAGATTGATGATTTTATCAAATAGATTAAAAATCATGCTAAAAAATATAACATTCTTATTATAATGGATATTCAGTGTCTCTGACCAAAACTACATCACTGCTTACATCACAATACCCTCAGGAATTGTTGGTAAGTTTTTCAAATGAGTATTGAATTCATCAAAATCATTATACATAGAATAATTTTTTTTATTTATAAGGTCTATTAAAATCTGATTAGTTTTGCTTCAAACCATCCATGTTATTAGTGCATTTAAAAATCTGCAATATGTCTTATATATCACTATAAAAAAGGTTTACATAATATATGTTGTAGGTTAAATTGCATCTGGTTTGAAAAAACCGGGTTTAGAATTACCTGGTGTCATTGTCTCTGAAAAAGAAAACCGGAATTCTTTAAAGCTCAGTAATATTGTATGGTTGCACCACTCTGACTTAAATGAAACGTCTGTGGTCACTATATGCCATCTAGAGGGCTTGCAAGTTGGTGGCCAAAAGGGACAGATGGTGAAAGTCATAGGGATCCATGATATATAATATTCATATATTTAAGATGAACTCCAATTAAAATAGTTTTGGTTGTTTTTGTTATTTTTCTATATTTATTTATTTCTATATTTATTTATTTTATTTATTTGTTTTTACAGTTTATGGTTCGGCAAAAGATGCCAAGTTATTCGAGATGTCCTCATGGATGATCCATGCGACTGGTAAACATGGCTCTCCGTAATATTCAAGTAAGTATTTTAATTCCAAATAACTAACACTTTCTTTTCAATAATCTATCTCCCGTGTGTGTGTTGTTGAAAATAAAGGAAAAGGCGGATAAAACACATAACTAAGTTCAAATGATATTTCACCTGTAACGGTATGTAACGTAGCTTTGTCAAATTTGACGAAGCTTCGTTACACACCAAGGTGAAATATCATAGTTGTATCTGTTTTGGTATATATGTCAACATATAACTCGGAATAGAACTGTCATTAAACATTAAAATCACGCACACACTTTAATGTTTATAATAAGGAAAAGTTTTTAAAAAAAAAAAATTTTTTTTTTTATACTGATTCAATAAAAAAAAAAAAAAAATCAATTTGTGGAACTCTTCATGAAAAGTACTAAAAGTCATTCAGATTTAAAAAAAAAAAATATTAGTTAATGCTAAGAAAAAGAAATTTATTTCTTAGTTCGTTTGTGTTATTTAGTCCAACTAAACTGTACTTTCTCAACACCAATAGAGTGTTTCTATCTTTCAGAGTCCCCTGAATATGCCTCTGTGCCCAGCATATCAAAGCGGAGATGCAGTACCAGGCATACGTTTGATTTCACTCTTGTGGAGATGAAGAAAAAATGGCTGGCTGAGCAACCTACTGTTGTAAGTATTTATTTTCATGCTCCATATTAATGTTGACTAAAAAAAAAAAAAAAAAAAAAAAATTGTTCTGGAAGAAAAAAGATTTCAATCAAAATATATTTTTTTGTTTTCTTGATAATTTTGTGTGATTTCTTCATTTTGAGAAAAATGTTTAACAGCGTAGATTCATAATTTTGAAATGTTTGATCTGTTTCAGGTGAGCAAGTTGCGCACGATTTGGACATCAGAAAGCTTCCAAGAAAAAACACAAAAAAATTGTAAGTTTGCATTTAAATTTTTGAATTAGAAAAAAAGTATTGGAGGTGTAAAGTTATACATATTGGATACATGACTCCGACGAAGGTTAACAGACAAAACTTTAATTAGTACAGCAATGGATATGATGGAGATACAGTAAATGGGTAAACAAAGTTTACACTATTGTAGACAGATAAATACACATTCATGAATGGTACAAGATATACATAAAAGTACAGACAGGAGACTAGGATAGTCCATGCTGTGAGAAGACTTACAGTAATGTAAGTGGGCCAAAAGCCCCAACGAGAAGGGATAGACCGTGACTAGCCCATGTGTCTCGTGGTTACTGGAACAGGAAAAGAGGCAGAAGGGTTTGAACCCAGCGCTTAAATACTATAGCCCCTAGACAGATAAATACACATTCATGATGGTACAAGATATACATAAAAGTACAGACAGGAGACTAGAATAGTCCATGCTGTGAGAAGAACTTACAGTAATGTAAGTGGGGCCAAGCCCCAACGAGAAGGATAGACCGTGACTAGCCCATGTGTCTCTGGTTACTGGAACAGGAAAAGAGGCAGAAGGGTTTGAACCCAGCGCTTAAATACTATAGCCCCTAGCGGGCACAAGCGAACTAAACAAGGCAGACAACTCTCCCAGGCCAGATACGAAACTAACGCTACAGAGGTATTCCATTGAATTTTCATGCTATTTAATATTAAAAATTTTCTCCTTTTTATTTTTTTTAGGATAACTTGGATTACATCCATTGGCAAGAACCATCCCTTTTAGTTAAAATGCCTACTGATTTATTTAAGTAAGTATCTTCATCTTTTTTTATTATTTATTTATTTTATTTATTGATATTTTTAAAAATCTTTATTTTTTATTTTTTTATATATTATATATATATATGATATATATATGAATTTAACATTTTGAAAAACATATGAAGGAAAGAGGGATAAAAAAACCGTTGGAAGAGATAAGGTTTTGCTTCGATGATGATGACCCATTCTATTAAGCGGTCGAAAGGATTCTGTCAGCAGATTATAATTACTAATTGTTTTTTCAAAATGTTAAATTCATTACTAATTGTTTTTCAAAAATGTTAAATTCATTCTGTGGATTAAACTTCCATTTATTCAACACATATATAATAATATATATATATATATATATATATATATATATATATATATATATATATATATATATATATATATATATATATATATATATAGAAGAATGCAGTATTTCTTCAAATTTGTCCGTTTCTTTCTTTTGCATAGGCACCACACCAAAGAAAAAGATCTTCTGTTTTCAAATTCTCCGCTGTTTTTCATTCATCGTTACATTCCTCAGTTCCAGTTTGTAAAAGAATTCTTGGATGACGTTGTTGCTTGCGGTTTGTATTTTTATCTATTTATTATATTCTTAGATTTTACGTGGTAACCCAGAGACGATTACATATCATCGAACACTTTTGTAGATACACCTACACTTGCAAAATCACTGTGCAAAGCAGAGAGAGGGTGACAAAGGCATATAAAATGTTTTAAACAAAGAGGAGGCCTTTCTAACTGAATAGAAAGCGGGTCTACTAATTTTAAGTAGACCAGCTCACATACCTAGACAATATCTTCCTCTACAGAAAGTGATGTCTATATACATATAGGAAAGGCATGGACTGCTATATCCTGCAGAGACTATACAGGTGCTGAGACATGCAGATGATCTAGAGCTTCTAGTAGATATACCTACACAAGCAAAATCACTGCTGCAAAGCGTAGAGAAGATGGCAAAGAGCCATATAAAACAGAGTTGAATATGTTTTAAATAAATGGAGGCATCTCTACACTAACTTTTAGGAAAAAATTTTTCTGTCCCAAATGACGAATTGATCGTCCGAATGTAATTTTTATAATCTCCGGGACGGCGTTAATTTCAACCCCTGATACTGGTATTAACAAAACCAGGTTTAATAAATAATTACTTGGTGTTATTGATCTCTGATATTATTTGTTTTATTCTCTAACGTATTAAATCAATCCTATGATGATTTTTATATAGAAACTAATTAAAATAAGTAATATTTTAATATGCATTCTTATTTAATTTTTTTTTTTTCTTTCTTTTCTTTCTAATTGGTTTCTATTTTTTCTTCCTCTTTTCCAGACTTATCCAGTGGAGTGGAAACGTGAAGCTTTCTTCAATTTTGTTGAAGCCTTTCATAAAAAAAATTATCCCCAGGAACTGAAAGCAAAAGTAAGTCAGTTTAATTTCATGGTTGAATGATTTTAATTTTAATATTTGACACCAATTAGGATAAAAATTCTGATTAGTTAAATGCAAAAAAGCAGCTGTACGCCACTAAACTATCCAAGTTGTTGAATTATTTTTTGTATTATATATATTTACCAACCCTCTGCACGAGCAGGATGTGACACAAGGTCAATTTTTAAGCGGAGTTCAACAGGTTTTAATTCAATTTTCCTTCTCCTAGACCGGTTGCTAACCATGGTTAAAGAGCCAGTCTGCCCTACTATTTACCTATAGTTGGAGGGAGAGTAGAATTCATACCTTTCCGAGGGTATTAGCGCTAAGTGAAATGCAGTTACCACGTCCAGGATTTGAACTCAGGGCGACGAGTCCATTTCCCAATGACTATTATCCATTACACCACTCGCTTCCTTTTTTTTTTTTTTTTTTTTTTTTTTTTTTTTTTTTTTTTTTTTAAGGTGTGGATTACATGCTGTAATTCACCACTTAAATTTATAGACTAAGCGAAGTCATGTGGTATAAAACCCGCCTATCAACAGCCCGAATAAGTGGTTAGTTAACTATTTAAATTAGGTCAAATGTTCACTTTCTTAAAAAATCTTACAAAATGATTTTAATGTTTTATTTTAAAATTTTTATTTATTTTTTTTTTTTTTATTTTTTTTATTTTTTTTTTTTTTTTTTTTTTTTTTTTTTTTTTTTTTTTTTTTTTTTTTATTTCTCCGGTCATATTTGTTTATTCTTTATTTTATTTAATTCGCTTTGCAAACTCACTTTTCCCTAATCCCAAATTATCTACCGAGCTCAATGGGTGACCCAACAGGTCACGTTTTGTCTTAGTTTAATGTATAGATTCATCCAAGTAATTACATTTTTTTTTTTTTTTCTATTTTTTTTTCCCTGCAGATTTTACAGTACATAATAATTCCATGCTTTCAACATGCATTTGAGCATGGTGAAAAGGGAGGAGGCTTTAATTGGTGGTCCTCCCAGTCCAGATCAGGATAAATCAAGAATAATGTTATAAGTGTTTTTTATTAAATCGAGTAATTGATCCTGAAAAACCCCTTCGGAATTCGGATGCTTGTTCGGATCCTTCTCCTCCAGTTCTCCTCTTTGTAGTTTGACAGGCGTTCTCCCTCATATCCATGATGCGCAACGAAGTAAGTACTTATTTGTATTTTCAATTTTCATTGTTTGAATTACTAATTAATTCTTTCTTTTTTACTTTGATAATTTAATATGAATTATTTTATTATAGAAACCAATTAATTATTATTAATGAGTGTAATCTTATTTTGCATTTAATTGTTTGACATTTAATACATTAATATTTTCTTTTACTTTAATAATAATTTTAATATGAATTATTTTTTATAATAGAACCAATTAAATTATAATTACATGAGTGTAATCTTATTTGCATTTTCATTGTTTGATCATTTATTATAATTATTTCTTTTTACTTTAATATTTAATTATGAATTATTTTTATTAGATAAACAATTAAAATATAATTAAAAATGAGTATCTTTTAATTTAATTCTTCTTATTTAATTTTTTAGTCTTTCTAATGTTGATATATTTCAATTAATTAAAAAAATCTTAAATTTCAACTCAGAGGGTGCATATTTCATTGCTAAGTCTGGTTTAAAATAATCAATTTATTTTTATGTGCATTGGCATAGAAAAACCGGAAGTTCCTAGTTCAATACCGCTCTGCCAACTCGGCGTATGAGGGAGTAGCACAGGGTCTGTGGGTAAAGTAAGGAGGCTTGTATGGTAGGTGTGGTGCTCCACCTACAGTGCTAAAAATACTTCCTTGGTCTAGTGTCGTGAAAAGGGGATAGACTCCTTGCTGCATGGCTGATACACGACATTAGATACGCGCGCCGACGACTTTTTATGTGCGCTCTTATTTAATTTTTGTTAGTCTTTTCTAATTTGATATTTTATAATTTCTAATATCTTTTTAATAGGAATTTTAATTTAATATAATATATTCTAAATTTTTTTGATTATCAATATTATTAATATTCTTTTTTATTATTTGTTAGTACTTTCTAATTTAATATATTTCATTACATTTAAACCTTAAATACTTAAAACTCAGAGGGCGCATATTCTTGCTAGTACAACGTGTAAAAAAAATAATCGAATTTTTTAGTGCATGTCTTATTTAATTTCGTTAGTGCCTTTCTAATTTTATAATTTCTACTTCTTTTTTATTTAGGAATTTATTTAATAATAAATAATATTTTCTAATTTTTTTTTTGATTCATATTTTTTAATATTCCTTATTTTAATTTTTGTTAGTCTTTCTAATTTAATATATATTTGCATCTCATTAAACTTAAATCTTACAACTCAGAGGCGCGTTATTCTTGTTAGTTTGTTTTTTAAAAAACAATTTTTATATGAATTTATTTTGATTTTGTTCGTTTTTCCATTTCTTATTTATTTTATTTTGATAATTTATATTTATAAATTTTTTTAATAGTAATTATTTAATTCAATAATTGATTATTTATATTTTCTATTCATTTTATTATAATGGAAGAATTGTGTGTTTTAAGTCCTGTTGTAACCGAAACTAATCACTACTCAAGGTCACAATTCCCTTAGTTATTGACATCACATTCCACATGAAATTTATTTTTTATTTAAACCTTTAATTGATTGATAAAATTGTTATAAGCTTATTAATACTATTGGAATTAATTTCTACATACGTAATGAATGCAGAGTTACTTTATATATTCAACAAAATAGGCGGTTTACAGTGTGAAGAGAAGGCTCTTGCATATTGATATTAAGAAATTTGTTTTTAATCAGGAATTATATGTTAGTTATTAAGTTTCTAATTGTTTGGTTGGTTTTCTTAACGCTGATTGAGCAAAAATCTCGAGGGATTTAAAATCTTAAAAGAAACATCCATAAAAAGATGAAAGATTTAAAAATTAATTTTATTAAATACTTTATCCTAACTTAAATAGATAATTAGGAAAAATGAAAGACGTATGGAAATGATGGAAGAGTTAGATTTAAAGACCTGTTCTAATTTTTCCGATATATACCCAACCCGACCCTCATTTTATAAATCAATTTTCTAAAATAGTTTCTTATTTGATACGTATTTTAATTACTAGATAAACCCTAATACTTTCGCACCTGAAGGGTGCCATATATCTTGGCTAAGTATTTTAATTTTGTTAGTTCTTTCTATATTTATAAATATATTTCATTCATCTGAACTTAAAAATACTTAGCCGTCCGAGGGTGAAATCAGGGATGACATCTTAATACAAGAAGAAATGACTTGATTTTCTAGCCCTTTTAACTTAATAGTATTGAATTTGGTATTTTTTGTTTATGGAGATAATTTGACTTTTGTTTAAAATTTTATTTATGAAAATCAAAATAATTTTTGGCAACTTGAATTAAAGTTAAGGATTTTTTAAAACATATTGTTGAGAAAATTTAGAAATTGAATATTATTAATTTTTGAAAGAAATTTCTTTTTTGCAGAAACAAGGAAGGGGAAATTGAGGAGACTTTGATCTTTGCTTGGCCGTACTTTGTTGCTCGCATTGTGTGGACCTAGCAACAATATCATGGGCATTTATTGATTGTGGCTCACATCATCTAGACAAAATTTTTTTGGGGCTATTTTTTCCAAAAAAAGAATTGTGTTGCCGATATGGCACATCATATATAATTTATTAATACTCTCTCCCACTCTCTCTCATCTATATTCTGTTTATTTGTATATTTTTTTTGGGACGATTTGTCCTCATTATTATTGTTTATACCATGTTTCAGATCATTGTGGCTCAGCTTCTCTTCCGAGTGTGTTTTTGTCGAAGCTTGGAAAACTTCTCAGAATTTTGGAACCAACCTTTATTTCATCATGGAGGGTGACTGTTCATTCTTACGCTAACTGGGAACTGGGTACAAAAGTGTTAAAAGCTGTGTTATTATGTTGCTTGGCAGGATTGAACCTGCAGTCAGAGATATGATGCTGCATTAGAATGTATTAATTCATAAAACCTATAGTCGAACTCTGGACTTTACGGAAACTTAATCAATCCATGGGGATAGACTGTTCTTCTACTTTCCAAATTTAACCATCGAATGGGTACTAAGTGTTAGTCTGTGGTTAGATTCTATATTATCAATTTTTAGGCCAGGATTTTAAACATCCAGACCTTATATCTGTTGTTATTTGTTGTGTAATATAAAATAAGATGAAGGACAGAGCTGAAATTCAGATAAACTGGTTGGTTTGTTAATCTTACTTTTTTTTTTTTATTTTTTCTTTTTTTTTTTTTTTTTTTCCTTTTTTTTATGTGCACTGAATTTTAATATTCATTTATTATATTTATTTATTTATTTTTTTATTTTTTTTTTTTTTTTTTCTTTTTTTAATTAAAAAAAAAAATTTTTATCTAAAAAAAAAAAAAAAAAAAAAAAGAAAAAAATTAAAAAATATTTTCACAGCTTATTAAACTTTTTATGTGATTTATATTAAATTTTTTAATATTTTTTTAAAATCTTCTATTTATGAATAGAAATAAAATTCATCTTTACTTTTCCTAGTTATTTATTTTATTCTTATTTAAAAATATTTTATTATTATTTTAAATATTTTTTATTTATTGTTTTATTTTAGGGATATTTATGTTTGTTGAAACTCCATTGCCTGATGAAAGCTCGGGTGTATGGAAAGCTTGGAATTCTCACGACGCAGCTTTCTTCTGGTATGATGGTAGGAATTGGAATGTAAGTGTTATTTAAATACCTTTATTCCTACTCTTATGACGAGAAACAATAGAAACATTAAATATTAATTGAAGTATTTGTTTATTATTCATTTTTTTCCGTTACTTTTCCTCAATTGTTATTTTCCTTCATATATGTCTCTGTCTGTTGGTGTGTGGTGTGTGTGTGTATATATTTATATATATATTTATTTATAATATTATATATATATATTATATCATATATAATATGTAATGCGTGTGTGAGAATGGAAATGAACCGAAAAATGAGTAAGAAAAGAAATGTAGATAGGACGATAAAATGAATTTTCGATATCACTTACACATGTGTTTCGGTCTGTTTAATCAAAATGTAATATGATTTACTTATTATTATTATTTATTATATATATCAGATAATTTAATAAATAATAATGTAATCCGTATACATTTTGATAAAACAGATCGAAAACACATTGTAAGTGAATATCGAATTAAAAGTGATATCAATAAAATTGTCATTTTTATCATCTAATTTCTTTCTTTACATCATTTTTTTCTATCGTGTGTAGTTTTTATCATACGTGTGGATGCACGCGTGCGATACCTGTTTGCCTGCATCAGCTTGCAATAGGGTGTACAGTTTTGGTCGTAAGGCAGGACTGCCACTCATCGCTAACGAGCAAGCTTTTGGCCCACGGAACCCGGTTTATAAAAGAAGAAAAAAAACATCCGTTATCTTAGGGTTTCATTATTGAGTGCAGTTTCGTGATTTATTTTTTTTAAAGATGCATATAACTTTCGGCCATTGATGTCATTGAACGCAATATTGCAGAAAAACCGTTTGTTGATGGGTTAATATAACACGGGATATGGATAATATTGCGTGCATATCATTCGTTCGCTGAAGACCTAAAACTTTTTTAACTGCAGATCCAGCTTGAATGCATATTGGCATGTGAAGTGGGTCTGAAGATGATGTGAGCAATTTTCAAAAGGGCCATGATTCCTGTATATATGATGTGAGTGTGTGTGTTATTATATTATTATATAATATATATATATAATTTTAATCTAAATCTGCATTAAAAAAATAACATCGCTCATAGAGGTTTTCTTACGGAAATTGGACAACATGTTCTTAACCACGTCGTCTACCGGATTTTAATAAGCATGTAACCTTCAAATACATTTAATTTTTAGTTCTTTAAAATGCTCCTTTTAATAATCTATCACCAATTTTTTTCTTTCAATATCAGAATTTTTCTCCTGGCGATGACTGAAGGTCGAAGTGTTGAGAATACATAATCACAAGAAATAATTCCTGAATTGTTCTATTACTTTTTGGTGTTCATACTATATTTATATAATATATTTATATAATAATATATATATATAATTATATTATATATATATACTTATATATATATGTTGGTGTGTAATAATTTTACTTCTAATTGTTCCTAATTTCTGCAAGATTTTAAAATAACTTGTGCATTTATATCAAGTAACTCTTTTTTTATTTCGCTCTTTAAAATTTAAAGAACAGGGATGTTGCAGCACTGGACACAGAAAATATATGTGGTCGAAGAAGGCATTCTTTTAACCCAGCTGTTCATTTGTTGTAGAGTATCGATGTTTGCTTTTTTTTTAATCACCAATACTAACTGTTTTGGATTTAGTAACTCTTTGTAACTCTTATGATTGCTTTATGGCAAGCTCTAACGAACTTTTATTATATGTGTGCTAGAAGGTGATGGCTGAGGGGTCTTACTTACTGGGTCCGGCATATGTGGAGCTCTGGGTTGTGTAGAACGCGTAGCCCTTCATCACCTTGATCTCCAGGCTCACATCACTCTCCTAGTATCTAAATTATTAGGGTNTGTTATCCAACACGTAACAGTCGATTTACCATTGCCATACATGTGTTAGTATTATATTATACATTATTACATGTACAGCAATTCTTTCAAATAAGAATGAAAACAATGCTCAAAACACCTATTCGTGGATTACAGGTTTTGCTCACATCAGAAGAAAACGTTATTTTACTAGCAAACAATATGAAAGATCTATTTGAAAATGTCAACATGAAAGATATTCTGGTCCTTTTTGAGAGAAATAAAATTATACCATAGATCCAGACATGAACTTAATCAATACCATACAACAGATCCCACATGGGTGCTAACCAGGGTTCGACATTAATGCTGTCCGTCGCTCGGATAAAATTACATCCAGGACGATCAATACGTGATTGCCCGAATGCTGACCTCAAAATGAGGCTACGGCACCACAGGTCTATTCTCAAAGCCATGTAATGAATAATGGTGGAGGAAGATAGTTTAAAAGAACTGAATTACGTACTACTACCCTCTCAGGGTAACTTAAAGTAAAAAAGTATTTTTTTAGCCTCAAAACACACTAGAAATGGATTTTTGTCCAAATATCCAGAATTATCACTGCTTCAGCTTTTCTTAATGTTTTATTACATGTTATTATGCTACTGATGACTGACAAGTATAGATGATGCTAATGAATTAAACAAAAATATTTGATTTCGGGACGGTCCAAACCCATTTGGGATGTTGATAATTTTTGTTCGAGACCTTCATGAAAAAAGTTAATGTCGGGGCCTGGTGCTAACACATTGTTAAAACCAATTACTAAAAAGTATAAATATAAATACACAAAATACTACTTCCTAACTGTTAGGCATGACATAACCCAAGACAGGTTGATATGCCGTTAAAATCAATAAAACCAACCAAAGAAATGTGGCAATATCAGTGAGGAGAAACGGGCAATGTGTTAACAGATTTTTATAAAATAGTACCAATGGCTTATTTTGCTATTTTTAAGAATCATGATCATTAGAAAAGTTTATTGGCGTTTCCTGTGCAACTTGAGGCATAAAATTTGCCATCAGTCTTTATCGATATTTTTATTTTCATAATAATTACTTTAAAAACAATTCGATTTAGTCTTTAATAATTGGTTCCCAATATTGTGTTCATCTCTATACTCAATAGGTCACTACAGTCAAACATATGCTTCTTGAGATACTTTCTTTCAAATGTGCTTCACTATCTATTATTTTAACTTTGAAATATAATCTTAATATATAAGTAGTATAAAAGAAAATATAATAATAGATACAAAGTGAAGAAGATAGTGAAAATATCTCTAGGTTTTAACATATCACGGGGTATACATTTGGGCGTATGTGTTGTGGTATACATTTTGGCGTACGTATTTATCTAGGATTTGTATCTATTCCATACAATATGATGTAATAGCAATATGTAATATAAAAAAATAATTTGTAACAAGTTATATAAATAAATACATACATGTTGAAAAAGTAAATAAAGGAAAGGGAATGTTGAATGGATAAAAATTATTCAATATTTTCTTTCCTTAATTTTTTAATTAATCAAAGTTATAATGCTGATTTCTTACCCGTTCCTGAGAACCTAATATGATTGTTGCAGTGTTTAATATAAGCATAAGTGCAACATTTCCTGGTTTACAAAGTTCTTTCTCTTCATGTCCCATTACAGCAGCAATGGCATCTACTAAAATTTGAGTATCCATGCCTTGAAGCTTGTTCTGTTTCTCTCCTACAGGAAATGGGCCTGGAAAGAAGAAGAAAAAAAAAAAAAAAAAAAAAAAAGAATTTTACAAGCATCTTAATACTTCATCTAGGAAGACTAACATGATAAAAAGCACAAAGTATAAGAAATAATAAGAAAAAACTTTTATACAATTTTGGTATGCACTGAATGCTTTATGTTGTAGAGTAGCTAACACCCCTCCTTCGGCACTCTACCAGGGGCTTCAAATATTCATATTGGATAGAACCATATACAAAAAAAAAAAAAAAAACCTTAAGAAACTGTTGTAGAGTATCTAACACTCTTTCAGCACTCTAGAAGATGGACTGGCCCATAACCATAAAATATCCTACGAATAAATTGGATTAACAAGCTGAATAATATTCAGACTGCGTTTATATACCGAACTGACCCTCCTCTATTTAAGTGGAAGTTTTGTCTTGTTAATTGTACTTATTTGTTCTGTGTTTGTATGTATCTGTTTGACACCGGATGCTGGTGATTAATAGATTTATTAAGCACACCATTCTTCTTTGTATCTTTCCACCAAGCGATACAACACTTTATGGTGTTTAATCTAACTATACTCTAACATCACCTTTGATAATACCAAAACTTTGGTTGGTTGGTTGGATTTTATGGCACGTCAACCATTGTTGGGTTATTTTATGCTGAATGTGTTTTGTTTCGTCATTCTTAATGTATATCCATTTTTTTTTAAACTTTTTTTTTTTTTTTCTTCAATTTAACCCATAGAGGAGACACTAACAGATACTACCACTCAAGGTCAGAGTGAACTTGGGAGTAATGGCAATGAATGGGTACTCCACACTTCTCAGAGCTCCAAAATTGAAACTTTACTATGAATGGTAAAGTTTCCAAATGCAGTTTAGCGTCATACCCCAAGACATGCAAAACTTTAAAAGTTCCTATTAAATTAAAGCAATCTAATTTATCTTAATTTTTCAGAAACAGAAAATATTTAGTTTGGTTTGGTTTTGTTTTACGGCATATCAATCTCGGTGGGTCATTTAATGCCGATAAAGTTTTGAAATAAATCAATTCTTAATGGATAATACAATTTTGTTTATCAACTCATGTTTTTCTATTTAACCCATAGATGGGACCCTAACAGGTACTACCACCCAGGGTCAGAGTGGACCAGGGAGCAATGGTGATGAAGGGGTGCTCCACATTTCCCAAAGCTCCAAAACTGGAACCTCACCATCAGAGAGTTTAACGTCATTCCCAGGACATGAAGACCCTCAGTCACCGCCTTCTAGCACCCATATGATAAAAAGGGTTGGGTCTTGCCATGAGGGCAATAGGGTTGGGGCAATCATATAGGTGCTAGGGCTTGACATGACCAGCCTATTGATCGGAGGGGGCCTCTCCGACCGCCCGTCTAGCCCAAGATAGGGCCAAAGTGGAGTACTGCAAGTCATGAACTGCTCATCCACCTGGGTTCTATCCTTAAGAAAATATTTAATCAAATGAATTTCAAACATGCAAGTAAGTAATTGTGTAATTCAGAGGACGCAGACCCTACATAATTATGATTCAGCTACAAATTGAACTGAAAAATGCTTTATTCTCTAAGTCAATACATATAAAGTGTATTGCTCTAATAAAATAGGTCTCAATGATGCGCAGTTTTACCGGATAAGACAAATTACATATTAAAAATACCAGGATCTAATAATTTACAGTGGAACATTATACAATCAAACCAGATGTTGTTACGTATTTTATTACCAACCTCTGCAGCATTGAAACTGTATCCGAAACTTAAATTTCTACACCTGTGAAACCAAAAATGAAATTGCATGAATATATACATATAAGGGGTGTATTCTTTTTTGTCTTCTCCATACCCATTTTTGCTTATATATACTGAGGCGCGTGGTGTAATGGTTAAAGTCATGGGAAATGGTAGTAGTGATATGTGAAATGTTACCAGCCTCTGTCCAGGATTTGAACTCTTGTTGTCATGTCTAGTAAGTAATTGTGTAATTCAGAGCTCTAACCACAAAGCCATTTATATTTGTTATGAAAAAGAAAAAAAAATATACTCACCACATTGTTGGGAAATCGCAACCATTGTATAATGTCGTACCATACAACCCATAAAAGATAGAACTGGGTTTCTTAATTCTTTGATAGCCGCAGCAACTGAAAATAAATTGTACCGTTTTAATAATAGCAGCAGCAGATATAAAAGACTAAAAAGGTCATTATTACCTCCTTCTCTATCTTTTCTATTTTTTTCTCTGTGACTCCCTTTCATTTCTTTTACCCTCATTCAATTCCACTGAAGCAGACAATAAACATCTGATGTTCGAGAATATGGTATGTCCCCATTTCTGCCACTCACCTCATGTTCCATCACAGATACCATTTCTTTGCAGGAATTGAATGATCATGGATCTTCATATCTTATTTTTTTAGTCAAGGTTCCTAGTTTGATACCAGCCCTCGCCAACTCAGCGTATGAGTAGCACAGGGATATGTGTGGTAAAGTAAGGAACTGATGGTAGGTGTGGCGCTCCACCTCAGATGCAAAAACAATCTCCTTGGTCTAGCGCTAGTGAAAAGGGGATAGACTCCCTCGCTGATACCGACTTAAGGCCACCCCGATGACTTTACTTACTTCTTAATACATTACAGGGAAATATATAAAATATAATTTTTTTTTGTGTTTTTCGTTTAAAATAACCTCGCATTACCACAAATTCAAACCCCTCCTTTCCCTCCTCGGTCAGATACCAGAAAAAAAAAAAAAAAAAAAAAAAAAATAAAGAAAAAAGAAAAAGTAATATAAAAAAATAAATGTAATCCTTTTATGTGTTCTTATTTTATTTTGTTAGTCTTTCTGATTTAATATATTTTATTACATTAAACCTTAAAATACTGGCATTATTTTATTACATTAAACCTTAAAATACTGGCATTATTTTATTACATTAAACCTTAAAATACTGGCATTATTTTATTACATTAAACCTTAAATACTGGCATTATTCTATTACATTAAACCTTAAATACTGGCAGACGCATTTTTTTCCCTAGTTTTCATTAAAAAAAAAAAAAAAAAAAAAAAAAAAAAAAAAATGATTATTATTTGCCACTTAAATTAAAGGAATTATTCTAGTTGTTATGTTTGTTGGAATAATTGTTATATATAGTTATTTACTAAGCTTAGCTTAGATGTGGCACAAAGCCAGTATGGAGCACATAGTGGGAATCAAACCCACGAACAATGGTCTGCTAAGCTAGCTTGCTAACCATTAAGCTATATGAGGTGCCATAATTAGTGTATATAAGATGTGCTGCAGGTCACAACTTAAATTCATTGACTCTTCAAGGCTGCATCAGCCGAATCAGCTAATCAACACTCTCAAATACGGGGTTGGTTAACTATTTAAAGGCCTTGGTAGAAAGGGGTTTAGTTGCTCGTGCTTAACACTGATGAACACAAGAATCATAGGATTCAAGATACACGGACCAGCAAACAAGGATTCTGCTTAACACCCAAAAACAAGGATCATAGGATTCAAGATACACGGACCAACAAACTAGGATTCTGCTTAACACCCAAAACAAGGATCATAGGATTCAAGATACACGGACCAACAAACAAGGATTCTGCTTAACACCCAAAAACAAGGATCATAGGATTCAAGATACACGGACCAACAACAAGGATTCTGCTTAACACCTAAAAACAAGGATCATAGGATTCAAGATACACAGACCAACAAACAAGGATTCTGCTTGACACTGAGAAACACAAGGATCATAGGATTCAAGATACACGGACCAACAAACAAGGATTCTGCTTGACACTGAGAAACACAAGGATCATAGGATTCAAGATACACGGACCAACAAACAAGGATTCTGCTTGACACTGAGAAACACAAGGATCATAGGATTCAAGATACACAGACCAACAAACAAGGATTCTGCTTAACACCCAAAAACAAGGATCATAGGATTCTACTACATCTTATTATAATGGAGATTGTGTTTTTCTGTCTGTAACCGAAACTATATTCCTACTCAAGTCACAATTCTCTTAGTTATAGACATCACATTCTCCATGATTTTATTTTTATTAACCTCAATTATTAATAAAATTGTCATACATTATTAATACTGTTAACTATGTCTACATATTGACAACATGCAATTATATTTATATATACAACAAAATAGCGGTTTACAGTGTGAACGGGAAGGCTAATTTGCATATTAATATTAAAAAATCGAATTTAATAAATATGTGCTTAGTATTATTGATTTCTAACTGTTTGGTTTTATTTTAATGAATATAAGCAAAAATCTCTTCAATGAATCTTAAATGAGATCCATTAACAAGATAAAATAACTCATTTTATTCTTTACTTCCTCTTATAACTAAATACTTAAATTAGAAAAAATAACAATGAAAGACGAGAGTGATGGAAGAGTAAGTTTCAGTTGTTGCATTTTTTATTATACTCCCTCTGTTTCAAATCTTTTTATCTGTATTCTTATTTAGTTTCATTAGCCTTTCTAATTTAATACAATATTTTATTACATTAAAACTTAAATACTTGCACCCGAAGGGTGCATATATTTGCTAGTACAGATAAAAATTAATACCAGAAGGGATCTCCACTGTAAAGTGCTCTTCCCTGCAGCCTAAAAATGGCTACCATGATCTTAATGTTAAAGATTTTTTTTTTTTTTTTTTTAATTGAAACATATCTACTGATTACAAAGTTTTGATAATTTTTTGAAAATCCTATCAGTGAAACAACTTTTCCACTTAAAATTTGACCTTGTGTCATTATCCTACCATGGCAGAGGGGTTGGGTAGAAATAGATTTAACTAAAACTTACCAAACATGCCAGTTAATGCCTGTTCGTGAACTTTTCGTGAGTTGGCATCTGGATTTTTATATAAACTGCCACAGGATGTTGGAATATCTTTTTCTCTGTAACTGCAAAAAAATTAAAAAAGAAAAAGTTAATTGAGATTTTTTTAAAGTACTAATAACCTCTTTTTATATTTTTATCAAACTTCAGGAATAAGTAACATTCAAAATGTGTGTGTGTGTGTGTATTATATATATTAGCAAAAGTACCCAGTCCATGACTGGACTATAAAGATTGGACCATAAATAGGCAAGAGATTCCTAGCTGAACAGCTTAGACTACGATTTCGTTCACTAAAATGAAACTAAACTGCTGGTAGAGCTATAATAGAAAGCAAGCACCGAACAATATTTTATTATTAGCAGCAGCTGGTATAAGGACAGTTTCGCAAATCGGTTGATTTTTGTTTAATTAATTGATTATATCCCTTAATCAGTAAAAATCAATAACCAAATTTGGCGTGTTTCTTAGTTAAAAGAATTTAAGGTGTATGCAAGATTTCGAATCTGAGTGATGTCCCATTTCGGAGTTATACGTCGACACAGTTAGGATTTTAAGGTGTATGCAAGATTTCGAATCTGAATGACATCCCATTTTAGAGTTATACGTCTATACCAAACTTCCTTTTTATATATATATAGCTAGCTCAGTCGGTAGAGCGTTCGGCTAGAAACCAGTATAAACTCAGCATATGAGTAGAAAAGGGATCTGTGCGTAAAGTAAGGAGCTGATGGTAGGTGTGGCGCTCCACCTCAGACGCCAAAACAATCTCCTTGGTCTAGCGCTAGTGAAAAGGGGATAGACTCCCTCACTGACTGGCTGATACCGACTTTACTTTTACTTTACACACACACACACACACACACACACAATAAGAAAAACTGTCATTTGACTATTATAAATTTATTTTGGCTGGTAACTCCATAAATGAGCCCAGTCTCGTTCAGCGCCCAGCCAAATCTGATTTTCCTCAACTAAATTTTTCATGGCTCTGGTGAATCAGAGCCGAGGTCACAATATAGGTACAAAATCTGTCAATCAAACTACCTGTATTTTCCCATGAAACTGTTAGTTTGGTTTAACTATACTACTGTACACAATTTATAGGTAACCTACTAATTATGTAACATTCAATCTATATAGCTTATACATGTATAAGAATTCACAGGGTGTTAACTTGTGGGTATTTGCTTATACCCCACTTGTATGGGCTGGGCACAAGGCCTCGTTTTAATGTGGGCCCACCCACAAGCTGAAGCTCATGGGTGGGAAAGAACAAAAATTGTGTTGATCCCTTCGCATTCCCCCTCAAGGGGGGTGCCTCAAGCGCTGGGCAATAAACAAGGGGGAGGTATTGCCTGGGGGGATAGCCCCCTGGGACCGATGCTATTAATTGAACACACCGGTCCAGTGGCCGAAGCTCACTGGACCCCCGTCCCGAAGGAGGGGTCGGAAATATCTAATGTTAACTTGTGGCTAACACTCATCTTCTTATAATGCATTAGGTTATCCAAAAGAGGGTAATTTAACACAAAATATTCGGTAGGGAAAAGACAAGTCAAGTAATAAAATATAATATTTAAAGAGGGAGACAGAAATTATTACAACTTATTAGTCTGTTAGATTTGCATAACACATCTTTTCTATAAAAAAATCAGAGTTTCTGGTTTTTTCTTGTTGGAAGTTCTTGTCTTGGGGGGGGGGGTCTTGTCTGGGGGGGGGGACTTGTCTTGGGGGGGGACTTGTCTTGGGGGGGACTTGTCACTTGTCATTTAATTATCGAACACAAGACTTTGTTGTTTTTCTTTAGAGCTCTTATTTTCCTTTATAAATCCCATCAAGACAAAAACAATGTATAATCTGTTCAAAAGAAAATTGTCACCCCCCCCTATCCTGCTGGAAGTTATGTATTTGTATTATTTTGACTATTGTCCTTATCTTTATTGTTATCTACACAACGTTTTTGATGATGTGCCTTCCAGCTTTCTTCAGGTGTTTCTTGTCGGACTTGATAACCTTTGTGAACTCAAGAAGTTTCCCCGAGTCCAAAAGAAATACCTGAAGAAGGCCAAAGGACACATCGGCCGAAACATTGTGTAGATAACAAAGATAAGGACAATAGTCGAATAATACAAATAAACAAGCATAATCAAAAATTCAGAGAAATAGGAAGTTATGTAATTAAAGGAAAAGCTGTCTTATCAAATAAATTATTTTTTTCCCTTTGTCTTGGGGATTTGTTTTGTGTCATTGGTTGTTTTTTAATTAACGAACACAAGACTGTTGTTTTTTTTTAGAGTTATTTAAAAGAAAAGCTGTCTTATCAAATAAATATTTTTTCACCTACCTGCTGTGAGAGAATAAATGTAGGAGAGACTGGCGATTATCATCAAGATTCATAGCAGAGACAAGAAAACATCTTATCAATTCCCAAGATTGGCGCAGTAGATATGTATTTGTAGAACTACATTTGAGATTCGATAGCGCTGTATCAATAGCCTGTAAAGGAAAAGGAAGACAGAAATTATTACAACTTATTAGTCTGTAAGAATTGCATAATATATAGCTTATACATGTATAAGAATTTACAGGGTGTTAACTTGTAGCTAACATTCAGCCTCTTATAACACATTAGGTTATCCAAAAGAGGGTAACCTAACACCAAATATTCGGTAGGTTTGGTTTGTGGCATATCAACCTCTGTGGGTCATTTAATGCCGATAAAGTTTTGAAATAAATCAATTCTTAATGGATAATACAATTTTTTTATAAATACATTTTTCTATTTAACCCATAGATGGGACCCTAACAGGTACTACCACTCCGGATCAGAGTGGACCAGGGAGCAATGGTGATGAAGGGGTGCTCCACATTCCCCAAACCTCCAAAACTGGAACCTCACCATCAGATAGAGTTTAACGTCATTCCCAGGACATGTAGACCCGCAGCCACCGCCTTCTAGCACTCATATGATAAAAAGGGTTGGGGCTTGCCATAAGGGCAATAGGGTTAGGAAAATCATATAGGTGCTAGGGCTTGACGTGACCAGCCGATTGATCGGAGGGGGCCTCTCCGACCGGCCGTCTAGCCCAAGATAGGGCCAAAGTGGAGTATTGCATGTCATGAACTGCTCATCCACCTGGGCTCTATCCTTAAGAATCACGGGTCGCCACCCACGGCCAACAGGTGGCCCCATTGGGGGAGTCTTACCCCTCTGCATTCTAACGCCCCAGCCGACAGGGCGGTATTTGGTAGGGAAAAAGACAATACAATATAACATTTAAAGAGGGAGACAGAAATTATTGCAACTTATTAGTTTGTTAAATTTGCATAACATAGTTTATATATGTATAAGAATTCACAGGGTGTTAACTCGTAGCTAACACTCAGCCTCTTATAATGTATTAGGTTATCCAAAACCTAACAAAATATTGGGCAGGGAAAAAGACAAATCGAGTAATACAATATAACATTTTAAGAGAGAGACAGAAATTATTGCAACTTATTAGTCTGTTGGATTTGCATAACATATAGCTTATATAGATTGGTGCAGTAGATATATCCATGGACATATACTTATATATTAAGTTACAAAAAATGTATTTTTCCCTTTTTTTTTTTTTTAGTTATAAAAAATAAAAATTTTATAATGAAATGTGAAGAGAGCAAGTGTAATAAGTAATTGAGAGTTACTTCACCTATTTTAAGATTACTTCCCCCTTTGGAGAACTCTAGAGAATACTAGACTATATAAACTCTCAATAAGTGTACCAATTATTCTATGTAGAATAAAGCTTTCCAAAGATTATCGGTGTTATCGTTTGTCACTACAGCAAGGAAATTGAATTATTCAGTAATCTGAACATTAGCTACATAAATGCAAGTAACCTCCCCTTGTTTATTTCAATTTGAGGAAGCCATATGTTTTGGTCAGACATTTTCACTTCACCATAATCAATACAACTGCATGTTTTAACACAAAAATATCATAAAATGTGTTCTTAATAACAATTAAGTTCATTTCAAATAATGCGCAAGCACAATTAAGAACACATTTTATATTTTCGTGTTAAAACATGCAATTGTATTGATTCAAACAAATTCGTATTTTCAGTGTAGATTTACGGTGAAATGAAAATGGCCGACCAAAACATACGGCTTCCTCAAAGTGAAATAAACAAGGAGAGGTTACTCATTTATGTAACAAATGTTTCAGATTAACAATTATTCTATCTTAATCTGAGAAACGGCCATGTTGTTTTGTCATGAGTTTGCAAATTCCCCCTTGGAGTTTTGCAAAATGGAAAAAACAAAATCTTTAATGTCTGGTGCAGCTTAAACAGGCTGCCAGTGGCTTAAGGCAACCCAATCTGAATACACCAATTTTCATAATTAAACATTAGTTTTTCACTAGCAGGAACTATATATATATATATATATATATATATATATATATATATATATATATATATATATATATAAATGTAAGAATGGAAAGGGAATTGAATCCGACAATATGAGGAAAAATGAGTAAAGAAAAGAAATGTAGATGGATAAAAATGAATTTTATCGATATCACTTTTAATCGATATCACTTACACGTGTTTCGGTCCGTTTATCAAAATGTATACGGATTTACATTAATTATTATTATTAAAATAATCAGATGGAGTAGAAATGATGATAATAATAATAATAATAATAATAATAATAATAATAATAGGAAAAATGTATAAAATATTCCGTACACAGATTTTTTTACGACCTTCAGAGTGAATTTTTTAATTTTTCTGAGTAGATATAAAAATGCAACTTCTTTTCTTTACTCATTTTTTCCTCATATTGTCGGATTCATTTTCCATTCTTATATATATATATATATTCACCACAGCATGATAAATAATTTAATCATTACAATGTTTGATATGGAAATAGAAAAACAATATTAAATTAAATATTTGATTTGAATTAATTCAAATAATTTGCATATAGTTAAATGCTTTCAAGTATTCCTATGTAATATTAATAATTATTATTAATAATAATTATTATTAGAATAATAATGACTACCAGGAACTGGATATACCACAGTATGATAATTTAATTATTATATTTGATATGTTTACTTAAGAGGCATTCAATATGTAAAAAGTATAATAATCTTGATTTAACTCTTTCTTTTTTCATCTTTTCATTATGTTCAATTGAAACATTAGTGTTATCGTTTCTGCACATTTGGTCCCTCTTCTATCTTTCCCCTACTCTTTTTCTTATAAAGTTGAGATATTTTTTAGCTATATCTCTGAGACTACAAAGTGAAGAGAGAAGAAAAAAAAAAACGAAAAAAAACTTTTACTTGCTTTTTCAACAGGTAAATTAATTATGGAAATTTAAATTGTTAATAATTGTTAATAAAAAGTTTGTTTTTTTTTTTTATGTAAAAAAAAAAAAAAAAAAAAAAAAAAAACGAGATCTTTTAAATATACCACTGAGACTACAAAATAAAAAGAGACAGAAAAATTAAAAATTTTACTTACTTTTTCAACAGGTAAATTAATTGGAATCTTACATTCTTGAAAGTGAATCACCACACATGGACCAACTGTTTCTTTTTCATTGAAATTCAACTGAAATTAAATATTTACAGATTTAGTCAACATTTTAAACAACTGGATGCAAACTTTCAAATTTCAATATATATTTTAAAAAAAAAAAAAATTTTTTTTTTTTTTTAATTGCACTAGCATGAATATGCGTCCTCCAGTCATAAGTATTTAAGTTTTAATGTAATGAAATATATTAAATTGGAAGGACTAACAAAATTGAATAAGAATGCATATGAAAAGATTACATTTAGTCTAATTATATCATTCATAGGATTGATTTTAATAAATTGGAGAACAAAAAAAATAATATTAGAGATCAATAACACCAAGTAATTATTAAACCAGTAGTCAAATTGTCCTCACCATATATTATATAAACCTTTATTTCTTAGTGATATACAAGACACATTGCAGGATTTTAAATGCACTAATAACATGGGCTGTTCTGTGGCTTGAGAATGAAACAATAATATTGAGATCAATACCACTAAGTAATTATTTATTAAACTGATTTTGTTAAACCCAGTATGCAAATTAACCCAACACATTATATAAACCATTATTTCTTAGTGATGTATTTTAAGTGCACTAATAACATGGGCTGTTTTCAAGCAAATCTAACTCAGATTTTAATAGAGACATCATTAATGAATAAGATTTATTCTATGTATTAATGATTTTGACTTTAAATTAAACATTCATTGATAAACTTAAGCAATTCTTGAGGGTATTGTGATGTAAGCAGTGGCAGTTTTGTTTACAGACAGACACACTGTATCTCCATTCTAATAAGATTTTAAGACAATAAATGGAATTACAATTCCGCAATAACACCAAGCAATTATTTATTAAACTCCTTTTTTGTTAAAACCAGTATGCAAATTAACCAAACCATATATTATATAAACCTTTATAGTGATATAAAATACATTTCAACATTTTAATCAAAATAATTGAAAGCTTTTAGACTTTTAAATAGATAACCCATTAGGAATCATTCTTTGATTTGTTTGTTTGTTTTGTTTTACGGCATATCAATCGCAGTGGGTCATTTAATGCCGATAAAGTTTTGAAATAAATCAATTCTTAATGGATAATACAATTTTTTTATAAATACATTTTTCTATTTAACCCATAGATGGGACCCTAACAGGTACTACCACTCCAGGTCAGAGTGGACCAGGGAGCAATGGTGATGAAGGGGTGCTCCACATTCGCCAAACCTCCAAAACTGGAACCTCACCATCAGATAGAGTTTAACGTCATTCCCAGGACATGTAGACCCGCAGCCACCGCCTTTCTAGCACCCATATGATAAAAAGGGGTTGGGTCATGCCATAAGGGCAATAGGGTTGGGGCAATCATATAGGTGCTAGGGCTTGACGTGACCAGCCGATTGATCGGAGGGGGCCTCTCCGACCGCCCGTGTAGCCCAAGATAGGACCAAAGTGGAGTATTGCATGTCATGAATTGCTCATCCACCTGGGCTCTATCCTTAAGCATCACAGGTCGCCACCCACGGCCAACAGGTGGCCCCATTGGGGGAGTCTTACCCCTCTACAGAGGTGCATTCTAACGCCCCAACCGACAGGGTGGTCATTCTTTGATGCTGGTACCATGTAACTCAATTCCTGATAAGTTTGCTCTTTTAATCTTTAACAGGGGGATCCAAAATGATCCCTCTCTTTTTAAACTCGATTTTCAAAGTAAAATCAAATGCTAAGCTTGTTAGATTCATGAAATATTAAAAACAGGTAAGAATTTTTAATTCTACCCACCTTTTGTGGTTCTCTAACCATTTTACGATTACCACCACCAAACTTTCCAAGAAGTCGGAATGCCACAACAGCAATATTGTCAGCTGGATTTCTCAAAGTACGCCAGAGTGCCTGCGAGAAAAAAATAAAAATAGAAAGGAACATAAGATTTTTTTTTTTTTTTTTTTAAAATATGGATTTTTTTTTTTTAGGCTACAATTAAAACAAGACAAAATTTATAATAGCACTATTCTCTCAGTGTAAAACATTTATGCCTGACCATTTAAGTTTTAATGTAAAGAAATATATTACTTTAAAAAGACTATCTAAATTAAATAAGAACGCATATAAAGTGATTACACTAATTTTTATTATATTTTAATTTGTTTCTATATAAAATCATTCATAGGATCATAGGATTTTGATACGTAGGAGAATGAAACAATTTCTTTCTAATTTTCAGCAAATGTTTACAATGAAATTATTTTCAATGCAAATATTTAATTTTATATGCGTTTTTATTTAATTTAGTTAGTCTTTTTAATGTAATATATTTCTTTACATTAAAACTTAAATGATTATGCCTGGTTATTGTAAAAAAAACATTTCCAATGAATTTGTATGCTAAAAAATCATCTCTAATGCATTTTTGTTGTAAAATAATTGGCCAATGAATTTTTATAGTAAAAGAAATTGTCAATGCATTTTTATACTAAAAATCATTTCCAGTGAATTTTTATAATAAAAAATAATTTCCAATGCATTTTATACTAAGAAACTAAGCAAAGATCAACAAAGTAATGGTAAAACTTGAATCTGTTCAAATTCTAGCCGTTCTATGGGGTTATGTGTGTGTGTGTGTGTGTGTGTGTAGTGTGTGTATGTTCCATGTGTAAGTAAAATGAAAGCTAATATAACGTTTCTTTTCACGTACCAGTTTTATTTATACAATTCTTGGAAGTTCTAAACAAATGTTAGAAATATAAAAAGTTCCATAAATAGACTTATATTAAATTATTTGATTTTAATTTGTCACTATCGATTGATGGTGGGTGTACATCTTGGATCTACTCTTTAACTATATTTTACATCACATTTCTAAATTAACATCACTCGATCCAATAAAATAAGCCAAAACATTTCCACAGGATGATCAAATACTGGTCTTAGCATTAGATATAGGCCACAGTCCCAAGCCGATTATCGTTCAGTTCTGTCGGACGTAAAAAGTCACCTGAGAAATTGTCCTTTATTAGTAATAATTTATTGTATGGGGTTCCGCAAGAAAATAAAAATAGAAACGAACAGATTTTTATTTTTATTTTAACTAGCAAATATATGCACCCTCCATTAAATTTTTATAATAAAATATATTAAATTAGAAAGGCTAATGAAACTGAATAAGAATGTAGATAAAAAGATTTTGAACAGAGGGGTATGATTGAAAAATAGAACAACTTTGAAACTAACTCTTCCATCATTTTCCGTTACTTCTGTCTTTCATTGGTAAATTTTCCTAATTAAACTGTTTAGTTGAAATAGGAAGTAAAGAATAATATTACAGTTATTTCTTCTTGTTAAGGGATTTCTTTTAAGATTTACTGAAGAGATTTTTGCTCATATTCAATAAGATAAAAACAAACAATTAGAAATCAATAATACTAAGCATATATTTATTAAAATCAATTTTTTTAAGATCAATATGCAAATTAGCCTTCCCATTCACACTGTAAACTTATTTTGTTGTATATATAAATACAATTGCATGTTATTAGTATGTTGATATGGTCAACAGTTGATATAATTAAAACAATTTAAATTAAAGGTTTAAATAAAAATAAAATCATGTATTATGTAAATAACGAAAGGAATTGTGACTTGTATAGTAATATAGTTTCGGTTACAGACAGACAAACCCACAATCTCTATTATAATAAGATGTGAAATTTTCTGAAGCTACAATTAGGTTTTGCAGCCGTACAGGGGGATTGTGCAAACGAGAGCTTGGTAGATATGCATTTTTTGTATGCAGTCTAAAAGTAGGAAATGATGAAGGAACATAAGATAGCTTCTTTTTTTATTTTTTTTTTCAATGTGGATTTTTTTGAATCTACAATTAAAACAAAATCTGTAATAATTTGTCCATTTCAATTAGATAAAGAAAATAAGCAAAAATCAACAAAGTAGTGTTATGATTTGGTTTTGTTTTACGGCATATCAACCTCGGTGGGTCATTTAATGCCGATAAAGTTGTGAAATAAATTCATTCTTAATGCATAATACAATTTTGTTTATCAACTCATGTTTTTCTATTTAACCCATAGATGGGACCCTAACAGGTACTACCACTCCAGGTCAGAGTGGACCAGGGAGCAATGGTGATGAAGGGGTGCTCCACATTCCCCAAACCTCCAAAACTGGAACCTCACCATCAGATAGAGTTTAACGTACTTCCCAGGACATGTAGACCCTCAGTCATCGCTTCTAGAACCCATATGATAAAAAGGGGTTGGGGCTTGCCATAAGGGCAATAGGGTTGGGAAAAATCATATAGGTGCTAGGGCTTGACGTGACCAGCCGATTGATCGGAGGGGGCCTCTCCGACCCGTCTAGCCCAAGATAAGGCCAAAGAGGAGTATTGTAATTCATGAACTGCTCATCTACCTGGGCATGCTCCTTAAGCATCATGGGTCGCAGTGAGCGCCGTTGTAATAATGACAAATATGGGGGTTGTTTAAATATTCTATCAGTCACGCAGTATTGCTAGTGATTGGCTACAGGAGTCAATCACGTGACCTTAGCTAGTCTATAAATAGAAGTGGGGAATTAAAGCACACCTTATATACAGAAATATTCCAACATGGCAATCCAACACAATTGAGGTTATTAGTGTCGGCCATTCGCGGTTCCATTGATGAACTCCATAAAGGCTTGCGCCCAGGATCAGCTTGGGATCTTGCTTGACTGTTTTGAGCCATGTTTTCAGTTGACACCCTTGCTGTTTCTTCCATCCTTGAGGTGGTGCTGGGTCAGTGGGTTCATGGATGAGGTCACGAATTTGTCGACAAAGCATGACCGAGCCAGCAAAGACATCTCGCAAAAATAGCCTGCCGGACGAAGGAGAATCCGGATCTTGCCAGAACATTGGTGTTAGAGATGAATTGCCGCAATCGAAGAGAGAGTATGTGGTGATGGTAAGTAAGTAATTAAGTCGTCGGGGAGGCCTAATGTCGGTATCAGCTAGACAGCGAAGGAGTCTATCCCCTTTTCACTAGCGCTAGACCAAGGAAATTATTTTAGCATCTGAGGTGGAGCGCTACACCTATCACCAGCTCCCCACTTTACCGCACAGATCCCTGTGCTACTCATACGCTGCTTGTGATTCCTAGCTGAACACTCTCTACCGACTGAGCTAAACTGGAATGGTCAAACACCCGAAATTTGTGCAGGTCCCCAACCCTCATCAGCCAAGTTCTGCAGCTGTACAGGAGGATTTGTGCGGACAAGAGCTTGGTAGATATGCATTTTTGTATTCAATCTAAAAGTAGGAAATAATGAAGAATAACAATAAATAAATGTGTGTTTACCTGCATAAGTTCTGCTCTAACTGGTTGAATATGTTCATATAAGAATTCTGGTTGTAAATTATCTACACACAATTCCAGAGTTCTCAAACCCTGCAAAGAAAATATAAAAGCAAAAATTATAAGATTCAAATTTACACAAACATTTTGAATAAATTATATACCCCTATGTAATATAAATAAAATATTTTTAAAAATCACAAATATAATTATTTTTTTGCACTTTATTACAAATATTAGTTTATGATATAATTTTTTTCCTTCTAAACTGCTTGAAGAATCATACAATTTGGTGGACATTTACAATTGACTAAAAAAAAAAAAAAAAAAAAAAAATTTAAGGTACTAATATTAAAAGAATCCAATTTTCTATTTTTCATGACATGTAACACTAACTCAACAAATAAATTTCTTTTTTTTTTTCCACAAGTAAATGAAGGTTATACATACTTGGCTAACTAAAGTTTGTGATCCATTTAATGCCGATACCAAGGGATCCATCAACATTGGGAGATATGGCAGCAGAGAACTAAGCCGAACAGGAACGGTAAGGCAGAGTTCAACAAATAAATCTTTGATATGCTGCTTATGTAAACCACTTTGAAGGCTATTCAAACCTGAAATAAAAATTAAGGGATTTAAAAAAATGTTAAAAATTTGTTTATGGAAGTAAAATATGGAAATAAATCCGACAATATTTAGAAAATAGGAAAACAAAGTACTTAAAATAAAAAATAAAAACATAAAATAAAAATTATTTTTAAAAAAATAAAATAAAAAGTATGCAAAAAAAAAAAAAAAAAAAAAAAAAAAAAAATGTATGTAAAAATGAAATAAAATAAAAAATGTAAAAATGAAATGGAAATGAAAAATAAAATGAAAAAAAAAAAAAAGTATGTAAATTTGAAATGAAAAAAAAAAAAAGTAAATTTGAATGAAAAAAAAAAAAAGTATGTAAATTTGAAATGAAAAAAAAAAAAAGTATGTAAATTTGAAATGAAAAAAAAAAAAAAAAAAAAAAAAGTATGTAAAAATGAAATAAAAAAATGTAAAAATAAAAAAAAAAATTAAAAATGTATTAAAATAAATTTTTTTTAAAAAGTTGATACTTTTTCTTTTCTTTTGAAGATGAATTTATTTTTGATGGTGAACATGAAGTTCAAAAATAAAATAGAAAAAAAACAATTGTTGTCTGAACAGTGATTAATGTTTTAAAATGATAGCAGTTGGGAAATGTATATAAAAAAAAGTCTCAACCATATTTTGGCCAGCATTCATTTTTTTATTTTTTATTTTTTATTTTATTGTATTGTTCTGATGGAGTTTTAATATAAACCGAAACGTTTGAACATTGACTTCACCATAAAAAATAATCTCATCTTTTTTGGAATACTTTTTTTTTTCTATTTTCTACAAATTGGTTAATACATCACGTTATTGAGGATTTGGTAAGTGTCCTTTTAAATTTGTATGCATCCGAGACACAGGACGCATATCTATCAGCATCTCTAGTATTGGAAATTTCTATTTAACCCATAGATGGGACCCAGGCAGATACTACCAATACAGGTCAGAGTGGACCTGGGAGTAATGGTTATAAAGGAGTACTCCCCAGAGCTCCAGAATTGGAACTTCACCACTAGATGTAGTTTAACATCATACCCAGAACACTAAGACCCTTAACCACTGCCTTCTAACACAAGTATTGACAGAGCTTTAAAAATAAGATAATGACAATCTGAAATAAACACCACAACTTTTAAGATCTATGAAACAGATTTATTAAGAATAAAGTTTGTTTTTTTTAAACTTACCTTGCAGGAGATTAGGTAAAAGTGGTAAAAATTCTTGATAGAGAAGATCATAACTACCTCCTCCTATGGATCGGAATAATGAACGCAGTAGGAGAAAATAGTTGAAGGGCTCTTTAGCAGTGGTTGCTAATGACATGGATCGGTTTACAATGGTGTGAAGATGTGACTGAAAAAATAAATAGAAATTTGTTACTTTAACTGAATGTACAAAATACAAATTATTAAATTAGATAATATTAGAAAGAATAAAATACAAAAAAATGCTGTCCATTTTCTACAAATTAAAATATTTGTCTTAATAAAAATTTTTTTTTTAAATACAAACAAAAATGAACTTACTTTCAACATCTGCTCATTGTCAGCTGCGAACAGAGAAACTGAGCCAAATACTAGTTTGAAAAGTTTCAAATACAAATTTGAACGCTCTGTATTGGAGGCTGTCAAAAGAAATAAAAAGAAACAGTGAGAAATCATGTCATTTTTACACAGAGAGAGAGAGAGAGAGAGAGAGAAAAAAAAAAAAAGGAGAGAAAAAAAGGAAGAGAAAAAGAAAAAAATGGAAAAAAAAAAAAAAAAAAAAAAAAAAAAAAATATAATAATAAATTCTGTATCTCTGTTAAAGTTGTGATTGTTTGAGTGGAAATGTTGTTTATGTGGAGTAGTTTATTATAATCCATAAATTTGTGTCTGTAGTTGTTTAGTCTAAAATTTTTTAAAATGACTATTCCGATGTTCTAATTTATTGCTTTTGGTAGCATGTATAATCTAGTAAATAAATTACGTTGGGGGAGGGTTGATCTACCCCTCTGCAGAGGTGCAGTCGGTGTATTCTAAAACCCCAGCTGATAGGGCCCTGGATTATTGCCAATTGTTCAAGAACAATAAAAAATGATGACACTTGGATGTGGTATGCACAATGGTGGGAGAGCTGCTGCGAGCGGTTTAGTAGGCATAGAGTTAAATATCTTATTATAATAGAGATTGTGGGTTTATCTGTCTGTAACCGAAACTATATTACTATACAAGTCACAATTCCTTTCGTTATTTACATCATATTCTCCATGATTTTATTTTTATTTAAACCTCAATTATTAATAAAATTGTTTTACATTACTTACACTGTTGACCATATCTACATACTAATAACATGTAATTATATTTATATATACAACAAAATAGAGGTTTACAGTATGAATGGGAAGGCTAATTTGCATATTGATCTTAAAAAATTGATTTTAATAAATATATGCTTAGTATTATTGATTTCTAATTCTTTGGTTTTATCTTATTGAATATGAGCAAAAATCTCTTCAATAAATCTTAAAAGAAATCCCTTAACAAGAAGAAATAACTGTAATATTATTCTTTACTTCCTATTTTAACTAAACAGTTTAATTAGGAACATTTACCAATGAAAGACGGGAGTAACGGAAAATGATGGAAGAGTTAGTTTGAAAGTTGTTCTATTTTTCAATCATACCCCCTCTGTTCAAAATCTTTTTATCTACATTCTTATTCAGTTTCATTAGCCTTTCTAATTTAATATGATATTTTATTATAAAATTTAACTAAAATACTTGCACCCGGAGGGTGCATATATTTGCTAGTAAGTCATAAAAATGGATAATCTTTTGGCTAGCGTATTATTGCCAATTGTTCAGAGACAATAAAAACGAAAGATACTTACATCCCATTTCTTCCATTCTGGCAAGTAAGAATTCTACCAAAATTGTTGCAAAGGTTGCTGATGTTGTAATATTTGAAAGGAAAGTATTAGCAATGATCTGAAAAAACAAAAAAAAACAAAAACAAAAACAATTTATTAAAACAATACTAATTTATTTCTTTGAAAGCCTATTTCTTTCTGTTAATACAGGGTGGCCAAGAAGTCACTGAGGGGTTGCTAAATGCTGCCATTTTACCATTAATAATTATTTTTCTTTCTATTTCAGATATTGTATAGAAAATACTTTGGAAATTAATCATGAATAAGTATAGCGTTGAAGAACGTACCCAAATTGTTAAATTGTTTTATCAAAATCAGGGGTCAATTATTCCCCCCCAAAAAAAAAAAATCCCTCGGTGACTATTTTTTCCTCAAAAAAAAAAAAAAAAAAAAAAAAAAATTCCCTCAGTGACTATTTTTTCCTCAAAAAAAATTCCCTCAAAAAAAAATCCCTCAGTGACTATTTTTTCCCGCCCAAAATCCTCAGTGACTAGTGACGATTTGGATGGTCTCATTTTTAACCAGTGGGTGTTGCCGCAAGATGATAACGGTATCATATGTATCATAAAAGTTAACAGAGGGAGCGATTATTTAAACTCAAATTAATCAGATTATTATCAAGAAAAGCTTTACGGCATAACAACCTCGGTGGGTCATTTAATGCCAGCAAAGTTTTGAAAGATTTGTAGTGATAGTTTGGAAGAAAAAATTTTTTAAACTCAATTTTTTTTTGAGTAAAATAAATTTTCTATTTAACCCATAGATGGGACCCTAACAGGTACTATCACTCCAGGTCAGAGTGAACCTGGGAATAATGGTGATAAAGGGGTGCTCCACATTACCCAGACCTCCAAAACTGGAACCTCACAATTCGATAGAGTTTAACGTCATTCCCAGGACATGAAGACAATCAGCCACCGCCTTTTAGCACCCATATGATAAAAAGGGTTGGGGGCTTACAAAGAGGGAGTGATCATTTAAACTCAATGACCTAATTAGATTTTATCAAGAAAAACTTTACTTTTGTAATCTAAAATAATTGTTTTTTTTTCAATAAAGTTAAATAAATAAATTTGGTTAGTTTTACGGCATATACCCATTTTTGATAAATGGTTATAGGAACTGGTCTCTGGACTTAGAAGATTCTTTGTTTGTTTTGTTTTACGGTATATCAACCTCAGTGGGTCATTTAATGCCGATAAAGCTGTGAAATAAATTCATTCTTAATGCATAATACAATTTTGTTTATCAACTCATGTTTTTCTATTTAACCCATAGATGGGACCCTAACAGGTACTACCACTCCGGGTCAGAGTGGATCAGGGAGCAATGGTGATGAAGGGGTGCTCCATATTCCCCAAACCTCCAAAACTGGAACCTCACCATCAGATAGAATTTAACGTCATTCCCAAGACATGTAGACCCGCAGCCACCGCCTTCTAGCACCCATATGATAAAAAGGGGTTGGGGCTTGCTATAAGGGCAATAGGGTTGGGAAAATCATATAGGTGTTAGGGCTTGACGTGACCAGCCGATTGATCGGAGGGGGCCTCTCCGACCGCCCATCTAGCCCAAGACTGGGCCAAAGTGGAGTATTGCATGTCATGAACTGCTCATCCACCTGGGCTCTATCCTTAAGCATCACGGGTCGCCACCCACGGGGGAGTCTTACCCCTCTGCAGAAGTGCAGTCGGCGCATTCTAACGCCCCAGCCGACAGGGCGGATAAATAAATAAAAACCTTACCTGAAGAGCATAATTATGATGAATACGATCCACCATGTACTGCAAAGAAAAACAACAATTTGTAAGTTCACAGAAAAAAAAAAAAATCACCAAAGTCCATATTATAAAGAGAATACAATTTTATAATCTAGAAAAATGTAACCCTACATTAGTACTCCCCAGAGCTCCAGAATTGGAACTTAGATGATGTTAAACATCATACCCAGATTGGTTGGTTGTTTGGGTTTTATGGCATGTCAAACCCATTGGGTCATTTTATGCTGAAGTCCATATTATAAAGAGAATACAATTTCATAATCTAGAAAAATGTAACCCTGCATTAGTACCGGGGGTATTTTTAACACCCCACATTCTTTTTAAAGAGAAAAAATAGAATTGTCTCCCTTTTTATTTTGAGTGGGTGATTTTCCTACGTCATCTATTTTGGTCACGTGACAGAGTGAATCCTAAAATCTATCTTTTATCAACACGAGGTTGGAAGCGACAGATGTCTACATACTGTGCCTGTTTTTGTTACCAGACCTTCTAAAAAAAAAAAAAAAATAGTAAGTGGTTTCCACCTCTTTGTTGTTCAAACTTTTCTTAATGTTCCTCAAACACCTTGTGACTTTGTGGTTTGGAACGGAAACTACTACAACAGCTACCAATGGTGCCTGTCTTTGTTACCAGACCTCCTGAGAAATAGTAAGTGGTTTCCACTTCTTTGTCGTTCAAACCTTTCTTCATATTCCTTGGAACACCTTGTGCCTCATTTGTGGTTTGGGACAGGAACTATGTCCCCTCTTTGTATGTTGTATAATTAAATGTTATATTAATTAACTTGTCTTTTTCTCTACCGAATATTCTGTGTTAGGTTATCCAAAAAAGGGTAACCTAATGCATTATAAGACTGAATGCTACTGAAATCTTTATTTCTCTTTCCCAGAACTATTCTGAGTAAATGAAGGCATTGAGCATATTGCGTGACATAAGATGCAGTAAAATAGTCATTTTACACTAAATAAAATATACAACATAGGTTTATGTAAAAAATTAATAGTAATTATCATTTCAATCAATAATCTTTGTTTTACGGCATATCAACCATAAAGGTTGATATGCCGTAAAAAATGGTTTGGTTTGTTTTACAGCATATCAACGCATATCAACCTTTATGGTTTGGTTGGGTTTGTTTTATGGCATATCAACCTCAGTGGGTTATTTAATGCTGATAACGTTTTGAAATAAAGTCATTCTTAATGGATACTCAATTTTTTTTTATAAAACATATTTTTCTATTTCACCCATAAATGGGACCCTAACAGGTACTACCACTCCGGGTCAGAGTGGACCAGGGAGCAATGGTGATGAAGGGGTGCTCCACATTCCCCAAACCTGGAACTTCACCATCAGAGAGTTTAATCGGCTTGATGTGACGAGCTGATTGATCAGAGGGGGCCTCTCCAACTGCCCGTCTAGCCTAAGTAAGGGTCTAAGTGGAGTGTTGCAGGTCATGGACTGCTCATCCGCCAAGACTCCGTCCTTAAGCATCACGGGTCGCCACCCATGGCCAAAAGGTGGCCCCATTTGGGGGAGTCTCAACGTTTCGGCCGATATGCCCTCCAGCCTTCTTCAGGTATTTCTTGTCGGACTCAGGAACCTTCTATTCGAACTCTGGAACTTTCTTGTTGTAATCGGGAGCCATCACAGAACTTTGAACGTGATGGTTTCCGATTACAACAAGAAAGTTCCCAAGTCCGACAAGAAATACCTGAAGAAGGCCGGAGGGCATATCAGCCGAAACGTTGTACAAATAACAATGAAGATGTCCACTAAATTTTCAAATATTAAATCATCTTATTTTCCACAGAGAAAATTATATCTATCTTTCACACAAGCAATCAGATTGTTTTTTTTTTTTTTAAATAAATAAATAAAAACTTACTTCAATTGTTATAGAAAAGATTTCCTTGAAGGTTTGAGGGTTCATCATTGTAAACTGAAAGAAAAAGAAATAAATAAATAAAAATTATTATCTACATAAAAACATTTTACTCAAAATAAGAATTTTTAAAATATTGCCATCTTTTATTAGAGATTTATTTTTGGTAATTTATAAGGAAGTGCATCCCGGTCTCCTGCCTCAAAAATTGCTACCCGGTGACTATCAAAATAACGACCCCAGCTCGTCGTAATTCTTGTTTATTTATCGTAATTTGTTGTAATTTTTGTTTAGATATGAAGATGGATATATAGTTTGGAATAGACGGAGATAGATAAACAAACAAAATAATATAGATAGATATGAACAAATGGAGATAGATATTTTCGACAAGTAAATGTATTGAGGGGGCGGCGGCGCTTTTTTTTTTGTCGTAATTCTTGTTTATTTAAACTAAAAACAAGACATTAAACAAACATGAATAAAAGAAAATCTTAGTATTTAAAGTAATATAGATAAATATGAACAAATTAAGATAGATAGATATGAAGATGGATAGTTTTGAATAGACTGACCTGGGTCGTTATTTTAATAGTCACCGGGTAGCAATTTTCTAGGCAGGAGATGGGGACGCACTTCCTCATAAATTACCTTTTTTTTTTTTTACTAGCAGAACCTGTGGATATGCCACAGTATGATGAGCTGATTATTACAATGTTGGACCATATGACCTTTAGGGATCTCGATTCATAAGGACATTTTTTTTCATTAACACCGTCAAAATCCGGTTGTTTGTTAGGGATAGTTTTATAAATAAAAAAATAAAAAAAAAAAAAAAAAAAACAACTAAAAGTAGTCGGTTAACAAACAACCGGATTTTGAAGGTGTAAATGAAAAAAAATGTCCTTATGAATCGAGATCTCCAAAGGGGTGCCTAAAAGTGATATGGTCCCAATGTTTGATATATTTACTTAAAAGCTATTGCCAAATAGTTGTTGCCTGCTCTAGGTTATACAACTAAAATTTGGCTTTGCGGAAAGTGCTAGATCATCTGAGTAGTCTGCATGCATAATACTTCCTGTTAGACTCCTGTGACGATGTCAAAGAGATCAGTGTCACCATCAGGTGAATGAACTAGACAGACATACTAAGCTATGCAGCAAAAACACTGGCTTGTATTGTGAAAAGTGCTAGATCATCTGGGTAGTCTGCATCCATAATACTTGTGGGATATCATGTTTCTTGCCTTCTTGTGATTTTTAGATATATTGGTGTTTTTAGTACATAATCTAGGCAGATTAGAAATAGAAATGGTGCTAATGTATCTCCTTGTAGGACTCCAGCAACAATGTTAAAGAAATGACCATTGCTTTTGTAGAGTACCATTATAGCAATAACAGTTTGTTTGGGGAGACCATATCTGATAGAAGTATTTCCTCCATCATTCCTTTGTGAATGGAGTCAAATGCCTTGGGATATATCAATAAACAATCTTGTTAAACTGTACTTAAATGCACTAAAGGAGGTCATCAGTGATGTTAAACTGTACTTAAATGCACTAAAGAAGGTCATCAGTGATGTTACCCTGGTACCATTACAGATTTTGGATTTGCTAATGTATCTCCTTGCAAGACTTTAGCAACAATGTCCAAGAAATCAGTGTCACTCCTTTGTGTATGGAGTCAAATGCCTTGGGATATATCTACAACTCTTAACATCTCATGAATTTTCTAAGTCCAAAGTCCCATTCCTCTAAGGATTTATCAAAAAATGGCCTTTTCATTTAAAGTTACCTGATTTCCCTTAAATCAAAGACTTCTAAATATGTTTAATATTACATTTAAACAAAGGCTATCGTTTGGGGTGGATTAGGAAAACAAATGTGACTTCTAGCCGGGTGGAATGAGGTGGTTATAGGATGTTAAGAGATAAACAATCTTGTTAAACATTGTTTAAATACACTAAGGGAGGTCATCAGTGATGTTACCCAGGTATCATTACAGATTTCGGATTTGCTAATGTATCTCCACGCAAAACTCAAGCGACAATGTCAAAGAAATGAGTATTCCCATCAGGTGAGTGAACTAGACAGACATACACTGTTACAATAAATTAAAAATATGACAATTTACATAAAAAAGTAAAAAAACATTTCATTATACATATATCAAATGAATATTACATAAATATATGAATAGATGAAATAATAAAATTGAAATTGAATGAACGGCTAAAATGTCCATCACGCAAAGTGCGCGTGACGTTTTCACGAGACGCGTGTTTATAACATAAAAAACATACGACAAAAAAAAAAAAAAAAAAAAAAAAAAAACGCGTCCATTTCCGAAAATCGTCTCTGAAGATAAAGTTTTACTTTGAAATCGATAAGACAAAAAAAACAACATCTTTGTTTTTATTTTTTTTACTTGCATTGTAATTGCTTTCAAATTAATACATTATAAAAAAACAGTACTTAAATGCAACTAAGGGAGGTCATCAGTGATGTTATCCTGGTATCATTACAGATTTGCTAATGTATCTCCACGCAAAACTCTAGCGACAATGTCAAAGAAATGAGTATTCCCATCAGATGAGTGAACTAGACAGACATACACTGTTACAATAAATTAAAAATATGACAATTTACATAAGTAAAAAAAAAAAACAGTACTTAAATGCATAAAGGAGGTCATCAGTGATGTTACCCTGTTACTATTACAGATTTTGGATTTGCTAAATGTATCTTTAAAAAAGACATTCCTATTTTGTAAATAAATGTTATACTTACAACACCAGCAAAATGCTCCAATACTTCTTTTTCTTCCTTTGTTCTGACACTTTGACCCCTGAAAAATAAAAATAAGGAAATTGCACTCATTATTTATCATATCTATTAATAATGGAGATTCGCTTCCGGTTTTTGTAACAAAAATTGCATCACATTACCTTCATCATAACATAGAATAAATACACTCAAAATTTGAACATGCAACATTAGACAGTCCTCATTGTTTTTTAAAACAAGTTTTAATAAATACATGACTGGTATTATATATCTATATATAGTTTGTTTTATTTTAATACATATTTAAAGTTTACATTTCAAATTGTTTTATTTTTTAATCCTTTAATGAATTTGATGATTTACTTACTTAGGGTACAAACTTGCTGACATTGAATTTTTTTACTCCCACCCCTCAGGCAATATGTTTCAAAAATCTATTTTTACATCACCCGGAGGGCGTTTTTTTTATTTTGTACTAGTATAAATAAATAGGTAATTATGGACTTTTGTTTAGTAAATTAGGGTGTCCCAGAAAAAAACAGAACCGACAATTTTTTTTATAAAAAAGTTAATTTTAACTAGGGGGGGGGTTTAGTGTTAGGGTTCTGTTTTTTATATATACACATAAAGTAAAGTCGTTAGGGTGGCCTAATGTCAGTATCAGCCAGACAGCGAGGGAGTCTATCCACTTTTCACTAGCGCTAGACCAAGGAGATTGTTTTAGCATCTGAGGTGGAGCGCCACACCTACCATCAGCTCCTTACTTTACCGCACAGATTCCTGTGCTACTCATATGCTGAGTTGGCGGGGGCCGATATTGAACTAGGAACCTTGTGGTTTCTAGCCGAACACTCTACCGACTGAGCTAAGCCGGCGCTTTACATACATATACACACACACACACACACACACACACACACACACAATAGGCAACTTATTTACTTAACATTGATCAAATCATCTTATTTCTTTAAATTTTTCAATTTAAAAATAGTAAAAGCAAAAGAAAAATACATAAATAAATAAGTAATTACGAACTTTTGTTTAGTAAATTAGAGTGTCCCAGAAAAAACAGAACCGACAAATTTTGTAATAAAACGGTTAATTTTAACTAGGGGGGTTTAGGGTTAGGGTTCTGTTTTTTTTACATACATATACACACACACACACACACACACAATAGGCAACTTATTTACTTAACATTGATCAGATGATCTTATTTCTTTTTAAATTTTTCCATTTAAAAATAGTAAAAGTAAAAAAAAAAAAAAAAAAAAAAAAATACTTACACGGCTGGTCTGACTATTGCTTGTCCCGTGGGGGACACATTGACAGTATAAATATCCAATGACTGTAAAGCATAGCGAACAAGACGAATGAAAACAAGAATTTCCTTTGGTAAAAACTGCTTGTTTTGTACCAGCTGTAGGTCAGGTCCACCTTTGCAAGCAATAAGTCCCCACGTTATTGTCTTCACTCCACAAACAAGGGTTTTAACTAATCCACGGCAATCAGTAACTGAATAAGTATTATACTGAGTTGCTGTCACACCAAATCGAGTATGCTGTACAAAGAAAATAAATTTATAAAATATAAATATATATAATATATGAATAACAAATACGTATAACGTACAAATATATATAATATATGAATAACATATGGCGAAAAAATAAGAGATAGGTATACCCAATTTCGGTTCATTTTTTTAAATATCTCATAAAATAAAATAGGGGATGGGGGTAGACCTCGTAAAAAAATTTATCCCCTAATATATTTTTGAAAATCGGACCATTAATTGATTTTTCATAGTATATTTTTTTTAAATCCTCTTGTCGTAAGTTGTTTTTGGCTATGTAAAATTTCAGTTGATTTAATGGTGCAAAAATTGCAAAACATTGTTTTTCAATCAATAAACCAAATACGTATAATGCTACAAATATAAATATAATATATGGAATAACAAAATTTAAGTAAGTAAAGTCTGTCGGGGTGGTCTAAAGTCGGTATCAGCCAGACAACAAGGGTGTCTATCCCCTTTTCACTAGCGCTAGACCAAGAGATTGTTTTTACAATCTGAGGTGGCCAAACAAAGCCGCCACACCTACCATCAGCTCCACTTAATATAACCACAAACAACCAGCGCAACATATCTCAACAACACCCGTGCACAAGGGCACCAAGCGGAGCGCGTAACGACGCAACCACCACACACCACAACCAACAACAAACCTTGCGATTCATAGGCGAGTGCCCTCTACCACTGAGCTAAACCGGCCCTATAATAAATCCAGTATAATGATACAAAGTACATATCCAAACACTACTATCTTTAAATAACCCATCTCATACCATCGTACTATTAATCTATAGCATAATATACCAAATCAACCGCGACACACACCACCGCAGACATCCTATCACGTCGCGACACTGAAATACCACTGTCATCGAATGATCACAAATTATCTTTGGATCATAAACCCTATCACCTGAAAATAAAAATTTCACTCTTTACCTCTACACCTCCCTCTTTTGACTCCAATTTATGTTTCAATCACATCTCTAGCTCCAAGCCATAAATCATTCCAACAATACCTCTCTATCGCTACCTCTCAACCAACTCCTGATGCACATTAATCATGTTATTCAGTTTTTATATCTGTCTGTGTACCCTTTAATGGATTTATTTGTAAGATTATTAATTAAGTTATTTTCCGTTCATTATGTAGTAAAACATTAATTTAGTTTAAGTGTTTGTTGTATTTTATCTAGTACACCCAATTCTCTGAGAAAAATTAGGTATCTAATATCTTATCTTTCGATCCAACCTCGACGTCTACGTATTATTTATAAATTCTACCTATGAAACCAATCTTACTATAACACTTATATACCAAAGTATCCACAACATCCTCATGTACATATCCTGTATTTGTCTATTAGTTACTTCGAGCTCTACCTCATTTACGTAGACTTACCTACTTAAACACAACACTTCCATTCAGCCACTGCCATTTTATTCTTCTCGATATGTGACCTATCGCGGCATTTGCATCACTTTATTACCTCTTCTCCAATCACCTCTGTCAGCTACAATCAAACAATTATATAAATTTTATTAATTCTATGTGTAATAAGTATTATTATTTCTACCCTGTTGTCTAGTTCACACACCAAACAACTAACTATAGTTATCTGGCTGTTGACTAAAATCAAGTAAATAGTTGTAAGGATTGTTGGTGAGTCATAGAACAAAGAATATAAGTATGTATTAGTTAGAGGAAATATCAAATATGTGTTGTGATTCGTGTCTGGGATTAAACCAGACCCTGTCCAACGCATACGTGTCTACAGAGGACTGAATTACCACAAACATCACAAAACAGGCACCACTACCTAAATCTATTCTAATAGCTAGCTTCATTAGCGTGTTAATCAATAGTTCTGATCTCCAGTCTGACACATCTCCGTTCTTAGGCATTTCCTTTTGCCATTATGAACTCAGGCCACAGCTCATCTTTCACACTAATTACATCATATTACGAAGTTTGGGCATGTCATGGGCATGAGTTCTATCCAGAGCGACGCTGCTAGATAAGAAAATGCGATCCATCAATCACGCCTTATGAACATCTCCATCTTAAAAATTACACAACTAAAGCACAGGCAATACAAATCTCTCATCCCATAAACCACATCCTATCATCCTATACGATTCATCTTTACAATCCTAGTTATCCTGATGTCAAGCATCAGACCGAACTGATCTGCATATTAAGTTACAGATCTTCGCTCTGTGTTGTCTCTCGTCCTGGCCCTAACTCGATCAAGGTAGTTAGAAGCAGCCCACGGCGACGGTGCAAGTTTACCCGCTATATTGGCGAATAATTAGAACTTTTGCTCCCATATATTGGTCTGCACAGGCTAGTAACATTCGTACAGAATGAAAAAATAATATATGAAATTGATTTAGACAAGAGTTCGTGATCTCGTATGCCGAGAATATGAATCCTATCAGGATTCAGCAGCAAATGCGCGCCATTCGTCTATGATTGTGATAGATTACATATATCAAACTATAAATCAGGAGCAGACATCCTACCGCTAGCTCCATAGTTCCACTCCCATATATGAAAACCTACGCAACCGCCCTACGAGGCCACTCCGTTGCCTGCCAGCTAAGAAGTGTGTTATACATGAGATTTCCACCTATATATTCTTAAGAGTTGAATAATGTTGAATTATCACGGGAATTGTGATTGACCTACACGTGTCCAGAACGACAGAACGTGAACCCACCCTGGGCGAAGACATCAGAACAGTGTAACACGACAGAGAAGAAAAAAATACATTGAAAGAGTCTTCAGAGTCTTTACAACATACACTACATTTTCTTAAACCACCCCACTCTAGATGAGCCCATAACAAAGCACCATTTTTCCAATAGCGTAACTAAAGCTCCTAAAAATGCGACAAGAATCATAGCAGAATAATTGTCTTGCAATAAAAAAAATAAAGTTAACTAATAAAAATGCAGTCACTATTTGGATTAAAAGCAAAAGATGAAACATTTTAAAACAAAAAATAAAATAAATAAGCAAAGAAACAAAAAAAAACAAATAAGCCAAAGAAAAGAAAGAAAAAGAAAAAAAAAAAAACTAAAATAAGCAAAGAAAAAAAAAAAAAAAAAAAAACAAATAAAGCAAGAAAAAAAAAAACTAATAAGCAAAGAAAAAAAAAACTAAATAAGCAAAAGAAAAAAAAAAAAAAAAAAAACAAATAAGCAAAGAAAAAAAAAACTAAATAAGCAAAGAAAAAAAAAACTAAATAAGCAAAAGAAAAAAAAAAAACTAATAAGCAAAGAAAAAAAACTAAATAGCAAAGAAAAAAAAACTTAAACAAGCACAAAAGAAAAAAAAAAACTAAATAGAGCAAAGAAAAAAAAAAAACTAAATAAGCAACGAAAAAAAAAAACAAAAAAAACTAAATAAGAAGCAAGAAAGAAAAAACTAAAATAAAGCCAAAACAAAAAAAAATAAAAACAAAATAAAAGAAAGAAAAAAAAAAAAAAAACTAAATAAGCAAAAAAAAAAAAAAAAAAAAAAAACTAAATAAGACAAAGCGAAAAAAAAAAAAAAAAAAAAAAAAAACTAAATAAAAAGAAAGAACAAAACGTAATCAAAGAAAAAAAAAAAAATACAATAAGAAAAGAAGAAAAAAAAAACAATAGCAAAGAAAAATAAAAACAAATAACAAAAAAAAAAAAACTAAATAAGCACAAAGAAAAAAAAAAAAAAAAAACTAAATAAGCAAAGAAAAAAAAAAAAAAAAAAACTAAATAAGCAAGAAGAAAAAAAAAAAAAAACTAAATAAGCAAAAAGAAAAAAAAAAAAACTAAATAAGCAAAGAAAAAAAACTAAATAAGCAAAGAAAAAACTAATAAGCAAAGAAAAAAAAACTAAATAAGCAAAGAAAAAAAAACTAAATAAGCAAAGAAAAAAAAAAAAAAAAAAAAAACTAAATAAGCAAAGAAAAAAAAAAAAAAAAAAAAAAGAGTAAAAAATAAAACAACTTTTTTCATCTTTTTTCTCTATTATCCAACAACAGAGTTTTAGTATCTGTTGTTGGTTCTTGTTTTACATCAGGAGTTTTTGAATCTGGAGAACTTGTTCCATTATTTTGGGTACATTGGTCGGCTTTTGAACAAGAAAAGAAACCAATACAAAAAATCAAAACAGGAGAAATTTTATCTTCATGTTATACAAAGTTATTTTTAATTCTCAATAAAACAAATATAAAAAGAATAAATCAAAAAATCCTAAACAGCCATTAAAAACTTAAAAACTACAATTTCAGTTGTACTATATGTGGGTGCATTGCGGACGAATTTATATTTATCTCAACCTGTTGGGTTATTTTAAGCTGAAGATGTTTTGTTCTATTCATGCTTGAAGAGTATTCAAATTTTTTTTTTTTTTTTAAACACATGGACCCTAACAGGATAACTACTACTCCAGAATAAAGAAGACTAGGAGACCTAGTAATGGAGTTGAAAGGAAGTGTCAGGGAATTGGAACTTACCACTCCAAATAGAGTATAAGATCATACCCAGCACCCTCAGCCACAGCCTTCTAGCAGAAATATATGAATAAAAAGTGATTAGGGTCTTGGCCATAAAGGACTAAAGAATATCAGACTAATCGACATCATAAGCATGCTAGACTGACCTGCCAGTTGACTTGGAGACGAGCCTCTCCAACCTAACTAAGAACCACAGAATGGAATGCTGCAGGTCAACTCAACTGCTCAGCCATAGGGTTCCATCCTTAGCATCCTGTGGTCGCATCCATGGCAACAGGGCAATTGGGTTGTCTTTACCTCTCTGCAGAGTGTTATGTATAATCAATTGTCAGCAATTAGAAAACTTTAGAATGTTCTTAGGGACTCTCTTTGACGCCAGAGTTTGAGTTGGGAGTCCCAGAAAGTGACCCCAACTTCAGCACGTCAAAAGCAACATATTTTTACCGACGAAACGAATAGAAATAGTTCTGTTTGGTCATATCATGTGGACATCAAAAAGAAAGAGGAAGCAAAAGGTAATAGACAAAAACGGGACATCATCACCTTTTGGGGGCAGGGAATTACTACTACTAACACAGTTTAACCCCAGAGCCACGCCGGGGCAGTCGGTAAAGCATATCCCGGAGAATATAAGAAGAAAAACTTTGTATCTGTGATAGGAGGAGAGAATTTCATAACGAATGAAGGATAATTACTGGACACAGTTACACGAATTGAATCAGCTACAGCAAAGATAATACCATATTCCATTCATGGAAGCCTTACTATAGACTGTCTCTTTTATATTTTATTCAAGTTGTATGTGGGTTTGAATCGTTCCACCCGATGAATATCTCCATTATGGATATATCATATAACAACACATATAGGCTTATGAAACTTTCCACCTTTTTCTCTCCTCCCAACTCTCACTGACTCGCTGAATAAAATATCTTATAAATATATATTATGTTCATTGTTCTTTGCCAATTTTTGCATGTGCACCTTTCATTTTATTTGGTCTGATGGGACTGCGTGTAAAAGTTTGAAAACGATAGGCGAACGTACAAGAGGTGCAGTTGGTATATTCTAAGCCCCAGTCAACAAAACTAGATTCTTTGTTAGAATGAGTTATTAAAAACCTTTGCAATGAGGTAATATTATTTTAATTATATTTAATTACATTAAAGAAGTGAACTTACCATTTTTGTAATATCTGTGGATTGAGATTTTGAGATCGTCAAAAATTCAAGACGAAACTTCAAGCATCCGCATAAACAATTCTCGTCCTTTAAAAAATTAAAAATAAATAAATATTTGAATTAGAAATTAAATAATCATTGCACTTATCAAAATTCATGGAAACACATATTTAATAAAAAATTTTAATATCAATATGCAAATTAGCTTTCCTGTTCACACATAAACCGCTATTGTGTGTTGTATATATAAATACAATTGCATGTTATTAGTATGCAGATATGGTCAACAGTATTGATAATGTAACACAATTTTATTGATAATTGAGTTTAAATAAAATAAAATCATGGAGAATGTGACAAATAATGGAATTGTGACTTGAGTAGAGATATAGTTTCGATTACAAACAGAAAAGACACATAATAAAACTAAATATAAACTAAATCTAAAACTAAATATCTAAACTAAATATCTAAAACTAAATACTCTAAACACTAAATATCTAAAACTAAATATCTAAAACTAAATATCTAAAACTAAATATCTATAAATAAACAGAAAAGATAATCTTCCATTATAATAAGATATACTCACATTCCCACTTTCTTGATCACTCTTGGTCAGAATGCATTCAACAAGATTGAGAATAATTTGCATGACATTGTTTGGTATACTACTCGGTAGAGATTCATCATGTACATTCTTGCAAAAAACAATCACAGCAAAGAGAGGTCATTCAGAGGTAGGTTTTGTCACATGGTGAATTAAATCAGCAGATTACTGATTGCTAAGGGTCTGAAAAAAAGAGAGAAAGAAAATATAAAATCTTTTAGGCTGCTGCTGCCTTAACTAAGTATATCAATGATGTTATATACACACACACACAAAGAAAAATGAACACAAAAATTCATGCAAACAAAAAAAAAAAAAAAAAAAAAAAAAAAAAAAAAAAATAATGGTTAAATCGAAATTAACGCGACCTAAATTCCACCTTCGTATGTCACCCTGCGAAAGGAAAAAAACTTCTTTTTATTTAAATAAAAAAAAAAAAAAATTAAAAAAAAAAAAAAAAATTTTTTTTAAGGTTTTTTTAAATAAAAAAAAAAAAAATAAAAAATAAAAAAAAATCAGGAAATTAATCGAATTTAATGAAAATTTCTGTGCTGATATATTATGAAAAAAAGATATAACCACAGCAGTTACATTTTTTCATGTCAGTTAACTTTGAACCATCTATCTTGAGAATCTGTGTTACGCCTCAAAGATATGTGGTCAAAGTCACTGACCTGAAAAAATGTAAAAGTTTTTAAAATAAAATAACTGATTCACTATATCTTTTATTCATTAATATATCAACACTGGAAAAATATTAAATTCGGTTAATTCTGATTTTTAGTATTTTTTTCTCGGCAAGGTGACATACGATGATGGAATTTAGGGCCATTAAGTTCGATTTAACCAAATTAATTTTTCTTCCATTAGTATATCACTAACAGCACCTGTGGTATACCACAGTATGATAATTTAATTATTACAAATGTTTGATATGTTTACTGTTGCAAAAATAGTTCAATATGTAAAAAGTATAATAAATCTTGATTTAACTATCACACTTTTTTCTTTCTTTTCATCTTTTCCTTATGTTTGATTGAAATAGATTAGCATTATCGCTTCCATGCAACTCACCCCCTTTCTCTATCTTTCCATCTTATATAATTTTTTGTGTAGCATGTCCTTTTTCTTCCCTTTATAATAAAAAAAACGGAATGAGTCTATTATTCAGCTGATGGGGAACAACACTCATAAGAATTCGGTGCATAAGCAAACACACAGATAATCTGGCTTTACATTTTTGCATTTCATCTTTGGATGATTTGGACGGTCATATTTTAACCAGAGGGTGTGCAAGATTATAACAGTCGGAAGATTAAGAACAAACAGTACTTCTGGCTTCTGTTAGAATGTGCCTTTGAGATAGTCATATCTAGACGTATGTGTACTATAGTATACCAACATAACTTAGTTTTGCTTCTTATTGATTGTTGTGTCCCACAGGTTGTAAAAATGAAAAATATGTAGGTTATACACATGATAATTCATGCATAATTTATAAGCAAATTAACAACGGGGACTCGAACTTGCACAATGCGCACAAATCACATTACAAATGTGACGCTTACACAAAAAATCATGAATCGATGCGTTTTTTTTTGCCTTAAAACTCTTAACATCCTATACCACCTCATTCCACCCGGCCAGAAAGTCACATTCATTTCCCTAATCTGCACAAAACGATAGCCTTTGTTTAAATGTTAATTTAAACATATTTAGAAGTCTTTGATTTAAGGGAAATAAACAGCAACTTTTATGAAACGGTTATTTTTACCCATTTTTGATAAATGGTTATAGGAACTGGTCTCTGGACTTAAAGATTTTTTGTTTGTTTTGCTTTTACGCATATCAACCTCAGTAGGCCATTTAATGTGATAAATTTTGAAATAAATCAATTCTTAAATGGATAATACAATTTTTTATGAATACATTTCTATTTAACCCATAGATGGGACCTAACAGGTACTACCACTCCCGAATCAGAGTGGACCAGGGCAGCAATGGTGATGAAGGGGTGCTCACATTCCCAAACCTCCAAAACTGGAACACTCACCATCAGATAGAGAACTTAACGTCATTCCCAGGACATGTAGACCCGCAGCCACGCCCTGCTAGCACCCATATGATAAAAAGGGGTTGGGCTGCCATAAAGGCAACTGGTTGGGAAAATCATATAGAGTGCTAGGGCTTGACGTGACCAGCGACTTGATCGGAGGGGGCCTCTCCGACACCCTTAACCATATAGAGTAATATCTTCTCTGAAAGGAACAACAGGTGGAATGCAGTAACAGGTCTAGCTACTGATCAAATGACTGCGATTAACGAGGGCCCTCTCCACTCTACCGCTACTCAGCGTCGACAACAAAGGCCAACAGGGATAGCTAGTGACTACCACTGGGGGTTCAGAGATCACGTCTCAACCCACGCAGCGCTACAGTCCATTACGGGAGTAGTGCACCTCGATCCATATCGTCTAACGCCCCAGCCGGACCAGGAGCAAGCCCTGCTTCAAGTAATACTCAATCTAAATCAAGCACCTGTGGATAATACCAACAACGTCTTGATAATTATACATACTTATCTACAATGTTTATAATGAGCATCACTTACTGTTGCAAAATATCATCACACTTAGTATGTGATAAGTAAGATACTTATCCGCAAAATCTATAAAGCACAACATGCGCCAGCCCATCATAAATCCACAATCAAGATAAATATGTGCATATTCTTATACATAGACGTCAAATACAGAGGATCATACATTAAGCACATAACTGAACCAACTGTGAGATTCCTGTGCAGTCCATCTCTCACTGCCAATTTACTCTACATTCTTTTGAAACATCTTATCTATGCAAAGGCACAATACTCTACAAACAATAAAAACTATGAATTTTTTTAAGTTTTATTCTTCTTTTCTTTTTATTAAAACATTGATCTAAGAAAATAAAAAACATCACGTGGTCAAAATCAGGATCTTTTACAAAATGAAAATTAAAAAAAAAAAAAATATATATAAAATATTAAACAACTATCTATGGCCAAGGCACAAAAACTCTACAAAAATAAACAACATCTGATTTAAGTTTTATTTATTTCTTTTTTAATTTCTTTTATAAATTGCAATACAGATATTAAAACATCACTGTGTGTCCAATTGGTATCTTTTACTAACAAATTTAAATTTTTACAAAATTTTACTTAAAATAAATTTCAAAAAACAAAAAAAAAAATATATACCATGATACGCAACGGCAACCAAACTACTACACAAATATAGAAATCGATTTATAAAACGTTCTTTTCTCTTTTCATACTCTCTCTCAGCACACTAACGCAAAATTAAACAATGACCTGTGTCACAACTCCCGATCTTTTGATTAAAGCGTGGATATTTTTTGAAAATAATTTTGAATTAATAGGCTTTAAAAACAATAAGTATATTTGAACTAGAAAATATAAGAACACAGACGCCATTTTTTTTAACTCTCGAACTATTAACGGCTAACGTATCCAAGATCAACTAATAACACTTTCTAGGGTATGTTAAATAGAGAACCTTACAACAACACCACAATTCCGCCATCATACTGAGTCACCCACCAAAAGAAAGAAAGAAAAAAAAAATATCTCTGGAATTTAACCAAAATTTAATGAACTTTTCAGTGCTGAATATATAAGAATAAAGATATAATGCACCAGCTTATTTTATCTTAAAAACTTTTACATTCTTTTCCGGTATTACTTTTGAACCACATATCTTTGAGAATCTCGTGTTACGCCTGCGTTCAAAGTTAACGACCTGAAAAATGTTAAAATGCCATTATATCTTTTATGATTGATATCATCAACACTGAAAAATTTCATTAAATTTCAGCGGACCGAGGTGATCATACGATGGCTGGAATTAGATCCTGTTAAGTTTGATTTTAACCACACTTAGAAAATGATACAAAACAAAATACAGAAAGAAAATACAGGCCCAAATTCATTTGAACGGGGCCGACTCAACTGACCCGGATGCAACGCTGTCATAATTTTCTACAAAACAGCCTTAAATGAAAATTAAATAAGTAATGAAATAGAATTTAAAAAAAAATAAAAGGCCAACATACTAATTTCTTAGCTTCTGTTGTAAGTAATATGGCCGTGCCGCAATTAAAAGATCTATTCATAAAGATGAGCAACTTCTGGGGGACAATAGTGACAACAATCCGCAAAAAGAGCCTTGCACCAGCTGGCTAGGAATTGCTTGGATACCAGATCCTGAAAATATAGGCCGAATAAAAAATCAACATCTGCACATTTAAAGTAGATTTTCAAAATTCTTATATTCAAATGTTAATTTTAATTAACTACTTACAAGAAAAAAAAATGTAATTGATTTCAAATTATTTACAAATAATGAAAATAAAATACTTTGAATTTTTAAGCTGAAGCTTGATAATTTGCATTATTTGGACTAGCAAAAAACACCCTCCGAGTGGTGTAAAAATTAAATGTAAAATTTAATTAAATTAAGTGGGAGTTAAAAATTCAACATCAGAGGGTTTATATCAGGAGTAAGTAAAATCAAATTTATCAAAGGAGTAAAAATTAAACCATTTTAAATGGAAACTTAGTTCTGTCCCCTAATCTAGATTTTATATTCTCATATGAGTATATAAAAAGTAATTTTCAACCCTTTACATATGGCCCTCAATATTTCCTGCACACGTTTGAGGGCCATATGTGTTTCTCAAACAGCATTTAAAATAAAGGGTTAAATAAATTAAAATATTCAAAAACCAAAAAGATAAGACTAGTCACCTGGTAAGATTTGATGATGTATGCAAGAAAAGACAGAGTTTTAATTTGTGCTCCAATGAAATCAACAAACACTTCTTTGTTGAAGGCAGGATGATTACTAAAGAAAAAAAAGAAAAAGGTTATTTTAAACTGGTTTATTTGATAAAGTAAAAAATTTAATACATAACAGAACATTTTTTTTATTTCTAATTACAGTGCAAACGAAACCTGAAAAATGTAAATTTTCTATAATCTGTAAGGATTAAAGTAAATTAAAAAAAAAAAAAATGAAATAAAATAAAAAAAATAAACTCCCATGAGCCTTCAGGACGAAAGAACCTTCCAAGCATGTTCGGGAAAAAGATCCACTTCTGACCGAGATAATCTCTTATAAAGTTATTTTAAAACTGGTTTATTTGATAAAAGTCAAAAAATTTAATACATCAGTGATACTGATAGTTTTTTTTAATTTATTTTAGTGCATCCTGGGACGCACATATTTGCTTTGAATGAGTCCCCATGAAAATTTATGGGTCCCAACTAAAGTTTCTTAATAAATTGTAGGTTTTTTATTTATGATCTGGTAGAACAAATAAATCCATGTAACACCTACCTTGTAACCTATCCTGTGTAATTTGTTTCTAAGAAACTATTGAAATGTATTTACAGTTAGCTTAAAATGGTGAGGGAAGAAAAAGAAAAATACTGGGACATATGGATATGATTTTACTGTGGCCTTTTAGATTTCTTTTGCATTAGGAACGTAGGACATGTACCTATCAGCATCTGATACATTAACAGAAAACTTTTTTATTAATAATTACAGTGCAAACAAAATCTGAGAAGTGTAAATTTTCTATATTCCAAGCCAATCTTTTGTTGTTTTGTTTTACGGCATAGCAACCTTGGTGGTCATTTAATGCTGACAAAGTTGTGAAATAAATTAATTCTTAATGCACAATACAATTTTGTTTATAAACTCATGTTTTTCTATTCAAACCATAGATGGGACCCTAACAGGTACTACCACCCCAGGTCAAAGTGGACAGGGCGCAATGGTGATGAAGGGGTGCTCCACATTCACCAAATGTCCAGAACTGGAACTTCACCATCAGATAGAGTTTAACATCATTCCGCCTTCTAGCACCCATATGATAAGGATTGGAGGTTGCCATAAGGGCAATAGGGTTGGGGCAATCATATAGGCGCTAGGGCTTGACATGACCAACCAATTGATCGGAGGGAGCCTCTCCAACCGCCCAGCCCAAGAAAAGCCTAAAGCGAAATATTGCAAGTCATGGACTAGCCACCTGGGTTCTATCCTTAAGCATCACGGGTTGTCACCCATGGCCAACAGGTGGCCCATTCTTACCCCCCTACACAGATAAATTAATTTCCATCACTCAGCTTTATTAGAAAAAGAATGCACGGCTTGTAGCCATGGTGATTAAAAAAATTATTAAAAAAATTTTTTTTTAATAAAAAATAAAAAACACCAATAAAAAGAATCCTTTTTGTTTTGAGTGAAACAAAACAGCCGACCATAACACTTAAAAACTGTGCCCCCCCACCACCCCAGCAATTAATTTTGATTGAATAAAGCCTAGTTTTCTATGTGTTCTTAATACAATTAAGTTCATTTCAAATAACGCGGAGGCACAATTAAGAACACATTTTATGATATTTTCGTGTTAAAACATGCAGTTGTATTGATTTGAACAAATTCGTATTTTCAGTGTAGATTTACGGTGAGATGAAAATGGCCAACCAAAACATACGGCTTGCTCAAAGTGAAACAAACATGTGGAGGTTTACTCTCATAGCTAATGTTCAGATTACAGAATAAAGTGTGTAAAAAAAATTTTTTTAAATAAATAAATAAATAAAAAGTTACTTACCGAAGATGACTGGGTGGTTGAAGTGTGATTGTATTCATAATGAGAGGGATAAGTTCAGACACATCATGATCAACATTTGGTTTATAAATCTGATACATAAGAACAACTATGATGTGTCTGAACTTATCCTCTCATTATGAATACAATCACACTTCAACCACCCAGTCATCTTCGGTAAGTAACTTTTTATTTATTTATTTATTTATTTAAAAAATTTTTTTTACACACTTTATTCTGTAATCTGAACATTAGCTATGAGAGTAAACCTCCACATGTTTGTTTCACTTTGAGCAAGCCGTATGTTTTGGTTGGCCATTTTCATCTCACCGTAAATCTACACTGAAAATACGAATTTGTTCAAATCAATACAACTGCATGTTTTAACACGAAAATATCATAAAATGTGTTCTTAATTGTGCCTCCGCGTTATTTGAAATGAACTTAATTGTTATTAAGAACACATAGAAAACTAGGCTTTATTCAATCAAAATTAATTGCTGGGGGTGGGTGGGGGGCACAGTTTTTAAGTGTTATGGTCGGCTGTTTTGTTTCACTCAAAACAAAAAGGATTCTTTTATTGGTGTTTTTTTATTTTTTATTTAAAAAAAAATTTTTTTAATAATTTTTTTTAATCACCATGGCTACAAGCCGTGCATTCTTTTTCTAATAAAGCTGAGTGATGGAAATTTAATTTATCTGTGTAGGGGGGGTAAGAATGGGGCCACCTGTTGGCCATGGGTGACAACCCGTGATGCTTAAGGATAGAACCCAGGTGGCTAGTCCATGACTTGCAATATTTCGCTTTAGGCTTTTCTTGGGCTGGGCGGTTGGAGAGGCTCCCTCCGATCAATTGGTTGGTCATGTCAAGCCCTAGCGCCTATATGATTGCCCCAACCCTATTGCCCTTATGGCAACCTCCAATCCTTATCATATGGGTGCTAGAAGGCGGGAATGATGTTAAACTCTATCTGATGGTGAAGTTCCAGTTCTGGACATTTGGTGAATGTGGAGCACCCCTTCATCACCATTGCGCCCTGGTCCACTTTGACCTGGGGTGGTAGTACCTGTTAGGGTCCCATCTATGGTTTGAATAGAAAAACATGAGTTTATAAACAAAATTGTATTGTGCATTAAGAATTAATTTATTTCACAACTTTGTCAGCATTAAATGACCCACCAAGGTTGCTATGCCGTAAAACAAAACAACAAAGATTGGCTTTGGAATATAGAAAATTTACACTTCTCAGATTTTGTTTGCACTGTAATTATTAATAAAAAAGTTTTCTGTTAATGTATCAGATGCTGATAGGTACATGTCCTACGTTCCTAATGCAAAAGAAATCTAAAAGGCCACAGTAAAATCATATCCATATGTCCCAGTATTTTTCTTTTTTCTTCCCTCACCATTTTAAGCTAACTGTAAATACATTTCAATAGTTTCTTAGAAACAAATTACACAGGATAGGTTACAAGGTAGGTGTTACATGGATTTATTTGTTCTACCAGATCATAAATAAAAAACCTACAATTTATTAAGAAACTTTAGTTGGGACCCATAAATTTTCATGGGACTCATTCAAAGCAAATATGTGCGTCCCAGGATGCACTAAAATAATTAAAAAAACTATCAGTATCACTGATGTATTAAATTTTTTGACTTTTATCAAATAACCAGTTTTAAAATAACTTTATAAGAGATTATCTCGGTCAGAAGTGGATCTTTTTCCCGAACATGCTTGGAAGGTTCTTTCGTCCTGAAGGCTCATGGGAGTTTATTTTTTTTTTTTTATTTTATTTCATTTTTTTTTTTTTTAATTTTACTTTAATCCTTACAGATTATAGAAAATTTACATTTTTCAGGTTTCGTTTGCACTGTAATTAGAAATAAAAAAAATGTTCTGTTATGTATTAAATTTTTTTACTTTTATCAAATAAACCAGTTTAAAATAACCTTTTTCTTTTTTTTCTTTAGTAATCATCCTGCCTTCAACAAAGAAGTGTTTGTTGATTTCATTGGAGCACAAATTAAAACTCTGTCTTTTCTTGCATACATCATCAAATCTTACCAGGTGACTAGTCTTATCTTTTTGGTTTTTGAATATTTTAATTTATTTAACCCTTTATTTTAAATGCTGTTTGAGAAACACATATGGCCCTCAAACGTGTGCAGGAAATATTGAGGGCCATATGTAAAGGGTTGAAAATTACTTTTTATATACTCATATGAGAATATAAAATCTAGATTAGGGGACAGAACTAAGTTTCCATTTAAAATGGTTTAATTTTTACTCCTTTGATAAATTTGATTTTACTTACTCCTGATATAAACCCTCTGATGTTGAATTTTTAACTCCCACTTAATTTAATTAAATTTTACATTTAATTTTACACACCACTCGGAGGGTGTTTTTTGCTAGTCCAAATAATGCAAATTATCAAGCTTCAGCTTAAAAATTCAAAGTATTTTATTTTCATTATTTGTAAATAATTTGAAATCAATTACATTTTTTTTTCTTGTAAGTAGTTAATTAAAATTAACATTTGAATATAAGAATTTTGAAAATCTACTTTAAATGTGCAGATGTTGATTTTTTTATTCGGCCTTATATTTTCAGGATCTGGTATCCCACAATTCTAACCAGCTGGTGCAAGGCCTTTTGGGATTGTTCACACTTTGTCCCCCAGAAGTTGCTCATCTTAGAAAAGATCTTTTAATTGCGGCACGCCATATACTTACAACAGAACTAAGAAATAGTATGTTGGCCTTTTTATTTTTTTTTAAATTCATTTCATTACTTATTTAATTTTCATTTAAGGCTGTTGATAGAAAAATTATGACAGCGTTCATCCCGGGTCAGTTGAGTCGGCCCCGTCTAATGAATTTGCCTGTATTTTCTTTCTGTATTTTGTTTTGTATCATTTCTAAGTGTGGTTAAATCAAACTTAACGGATCTAAATTCCACCATCGTATGTCACCCCGCTGAATTTAATGAAATTTTCAGTGTTGATATATCAATCAATAAAAGATATAATGCATTTTACATTTTTCAGGTCCGTTAACTTTGAACCAGGCGTAACACAGATTCTCAAAGATATGTGGTTCAAAGTTAACTAACCGGAAAAAATGTAAAAGTTTTTAAATAAAATAACTGGTGCATTATATCTTTTATTCATTAATATATCAACACTGAAAAGTTCATTAAATTTGGTTAATTCCCAGATATTTTTTTTCTTCTTTCTTTCTTTTGGTGGGGTGACATATGATGGCGGAATTTAGGTCTGTTAAGTTCTATTTAACCCTAAGTGTTATTAGACTATACTACCTATATAATCGGATGTCTTTTTTTCATTATCAAATATAGTTTTTTAAAGCTATTAATTCAAAATTATTCAAAAAATATCCAGCTTTAATCAAAAGATCCGATTTGACACAGTCATGTTTTATTTTCTTATCAAAAGAAAAAGAAATAAAACTTTTTAAATCATTTTTATTTTGTAGAGTTTGTGCCTTGCATAATATTTTTTTTTTTTTTTTTTTAAATTTTTTTAAAATTTTTTAAAATTTAAATTTTTAGTAAAAGATCCAATTTGACACACAGTGATGTTTTATATTCTTATCAATTTAAAAAAAATTAAAAAAGAAATAAATAAAACTTAAATCATTTTTATTTTGTAGAGTTTTGTGCCTTGCATAGATATTTTTTTTTTTTTTTTTTTTTTTTTTTTAATTTTCATTTTTAGTAAAAGATCCGATTTGACACACATGATGTTTTATTTTCTTATCAATTTTAAAAAAAGAAAAAAGAAATAAACTTAAAAAAATCATTTTTATTTGTAGAGTTTGTGCCTGCATAGATAAATGTTTCAGGAAAATGTGGTAATTGGCAGTGGATGGACTGCACAGGAATCTCACAGGTTGGTTCATATTCTTATATCCTCTGTATTATACGTCTATGTATAAATAATGCACATTTATTTATTTCTGATTGTATTTATGGTGCTGCATGATTCTTATAGAATTTGCGGATAAATCTTCTTCATACAAAGTGTGATGATATTTTGCAACAGTAAACCTATCAAACATTGTAATAATTAAATTATCATACTGTGGTATATCCACAGGTGCTGTTAATGATATACTGAAGCATATGCCCTGTCGGCTGGGGCGTTAGAATGCATCGACTGCACCTCTGCAGAGGGGTAAGACTCCCCCAATGGGGCCACCTGTTGGCCGTGGGTGGCGACCCGTGATGCTTAAGGATAGAGCCCAGGTGGATGAGCAGTTCATGACATGCAATACTCCACTTTGGCCCTATCTTGGGCTAGACGGGTGGTCGGAGAGGCCCCCTCCGATCAATCGGCTGGTCACGTCAAGCCCTAGCACCTATATGATTTTCCCAACCCTATTGCCTTTATGGCAAGCCCCCCCTTTTTATCATATGGGTGCTAGAAGGCAGTGGCTGCGGGTCTACATGTCCTGGGAATGACGTTAAACTCTATCTGATGGTGAGGTTCCAGTTTTGGAGGTTTGGGAATGTGGAGCACCCCTTCATCACCATTGCTCCCTGGTCCACTCTGATCCGGAGTGGTAGTACCTGTTAGGGTCCCATCTATGGGTTAAATAGAAAAATGTATTCATAAAAAATTGTATTATCCATTAAGGAATTGATTTATTTCAAAAAATTTATCGACATTAAATGGCCTACTGAGGTTGATATGCCGTAAAACAAAACAAACAAACAAATCTTCTAAGTCCAGAGACCAGTTCCTATAACCATTTATCAAAAATGGGTAAAAATAACCGTTTCATTAAAAGTTGCCTGTTATTTCCCTTAAATCAAAGACTTCTAAATATGTTTAATATTACATTTAAACAAAGGCTATCGTTTTGTGCAGATTAGGGAAATGAATGTGACTTCTGGCCGGGTGGAATGAGGTGGTATAGGATGTTAAGAGTTTTAAGCAAAAAAAAACGCATCGATTCATGATTTTTGTGTAAGCGTCCATTTGTAATGTGATTTGTGCGCATGTGCAAGTTCGAGTCCCCGTGTTAATATTGCTTATAAATATGCATGAATTATCATGTGTATAACCTACATATTTTCATTTTTAACCCTGTGGGACACAACAATCAAATAAGAAACAAAAGCTAAGTATGTTGGTATACTATATACAACATACGTCTAGATATGACTATCTCAAAGGCACATTCTAACAGAAGCAGAAGTACTGTTTGTTCCTTAATCTTCCGACTGTTATCATCTTGCAACACCCTCTGGTTAAAAATATGACCGTCCAAATCATCCAAGATGAAATGCAAAAATGTAAACCCAGATTATCTGGTGTTGCTTATCCACCGAATTCTTATGAGTGTTGTCCCCTCAGCTGAATAATAGACCATTCCGTTTTTATTATAAAGGGAAGAAAAAGGACATGCTACACAAAAAATTATATAAGATGGAAAGATAGAGAAAGGGGGTGAGTGCATGGAAGCGATAATGCTAATCTATTTCAATCAAACATAAGGAAAAGATGAAAAGAAAGAAAAAGTGTGATAGTTAAATCAAGATTATTATACTTTTTACATATTGAACTATTTTGCAACAGTAAACATATCAAACATTGTAATAATTAAATTATCATACTGTGGTATACCACAGGTGCTGTTAGTGATATACTAATGAAGAAAAATTAATTTGGTTAAATCGAACTTAATGGACCTAAATTCCATCATCGTATGTCACCTTGCCGAGAAAAAAATACTAAAAATCAGAATTAACCGAATTTAATATTTTCAGTGTTGATATATTAATGAATAAAAGATATAGTGAATCAGTTATTTTATTTAAAAACTTTTACATTTTTTTCAGGTCAGTTGACTTTGAACCACATATCTTTGAGGCGTAACACAGATTCTCAAAGATAGATGGTTCAAAGTTAACTGACATGAAAAAATGTAACTGCTGTGTTATATCTTTTTATTCATTAATATATCAGCACAGAAATTTTCATTAAATTCGATTAATTCCCTGATTTTTTTTTATTTTTTATTTTTTTTTTTTTATTTTAAAAAAAACTTAAAAAAAATTTTTTTTTTTTTTTAATTTTTTTTTTTTTTATTTAAAAAAAAGAAGTTTTTTTCCTTTCGGCAGGGTGACATACGAAGGTGGAATTTTAGGTCCGTTAATTTCGATTTAACCATTAATTTTTTTTTTTTTTTTTTTTTTTTTTTTTTTTTTGTTTGCATGAATTTTGTGTTCATTTTTCTTTGTGTGTGTGTGTATATACATCATTGATATACTTAGTTAAGCAGCAGCAGCCTAAAAGCATTTTAATATTTTCTTTCTCTCTTTTTTCAGACCCTTAGCATACAGTACACTTGCTGATTTAATTCACCATGTCCGACAAAACCTACCTCTGAATGACCTCTCTTTGGCTGTGAATGTTTTTGCCAAGAATGTACATGATGAATCTCTACCGAGTAGTATACAAACAATGTCATGCAAATTACTTCTCAATCTTGTTGAATGCATTCTGACCAAGAGTGATCAAGAAAGTGGGAATGTGAGTATATCTTATTATAATGGAGATTATCTTTTCTGTTTATTTATTTAGATTAGTTTTAGTATTTAGTTTTAGATATTTAGTTTTAGATATTTAGTTTTAGATATTTAGTTTTAGATATTTAGTTTTAGATATTTAGTTTTAGATATTTAGTTTTAGATATTTAGTTTTAGATATTTAGTTTTATTATGTGTCTTTTCTGTTTGTAATCGAAACTATATCTCTACTCAAGTCACAATTCCATTATTTGTCACATTCTCCATGATTTTATTTTATTTAAACCTCAATTATCAATAAAATTGTGTTACATTATCAATACTGTTGACCATATCTGCATACTAATAACATGCAATTGTATTTATATATACAACAAAATAGCGGTTTATAGTGTGAACAGGAAGCTAATTTGCATATTGATATTAAAATTTTTATTAAATATGTGTTTCCATGAATTTTGATAAGTGCAATGATTATTTAATTTCTAATTCAAATATTTTATTTATTTTTATTTTTAATTTTTTAAAGGGACGAGAATTGTTTATGCGGATGCTTGAAGTTTTCGTCTTGAAATTTTTGACGATCTCAAAATCTCAATTACCACAGATATTACAAAAATGGTAAGTTCACTTCTTTTAATGTAAGTTAAAATATAATTAAAATAAATATTACCTCATTGCAAAGGTTTTTAATAACTCATTCTAACAAAAGAATCTAGTTTTGTTGACTGGGGCTTTAGAATATACCAACTGCACCTCTTGTTACGTTCGCCTATCGTTTCAAACTTTTACACGCAGTCCCATCAGACCAAATAAAAATGAAAGGTGCACATGCAAAAATTGGCAAAGAACAATGAGACATAATATATATTTTAAGATATTTTATTCAGCAGTCAGTTGAGAGTTGGGAGGAGAGAAAAAGGTGGAAAGTTCATAAGCCTATATGTGTTTATAGATATCCATAATGGAGATATTCATCGGGACGATTCAAACCCACATACAACTTGAATAAAATATAAAAGAGACAGTCTATAGTAAGCTTCCATGAATGGAATATGGTACTTATCTTTGCTGTAGCTGATTCAATTCCGTGTAACTGTGTCCAGTAATTATCCTTCATTCGTTATGAAATTTCTCTCCTCATCACAGATACAAAGTTTTTCTTCTATATCTCCGGGATATGCTTTACCCACTGCGCTGGCTCTGGGGTTAAACTGTGTTAGTAGTAGTTAATTCCCGCTCTGCCAAAAGGTGATGATGTCCGTTTTTGTCTATTACTATTTGCTTCCTATCTTTCTTTTTGATGTCCACGATGATCATGACAAGACAGAATCTATTTCTATGTTCGTTCCGTTCCGGGTACAAAAAATGTTTCTTTGGACGTGCTGAAGTTGGGGTCACTTTCTGGGACCCCAACCTTCAACTCTGCGTCAAGAGAGTCCTAAGAACATTCTAAAGGTTTCTAATTGCTGACAATTGATTATACATAACAACTCTGCAGAGAGGTAAAGACAACCAAATTGGGCCACCTGTTGGCCATGGATGGCGACCCAGGATGCTTAAGGATGGAACCCTAGTGGCTGAGCAGTTCATGACCTGCCACATTCCACTTGGTTCTTAGTTAGGTTGGAGAGGCCCTCTCCAATCAACTGGCAGGTCAAGTCCTAGCACCTAATATGATTGTCCTAACTTTATTGCCCTTATGGCAAGCCCTAACCCTTTTATCATATATCTGCTAGAAGGCTGTGCTGAGGGTGTGCTGGGTATGATCTTATACTTCTATTTGATGGTAAGTTCCAATTCTGACACTCCTTCAAACTCCATTACCCCAGGTCTACTCTATTCTGGAGTAGTAGTACCTGTTAGGGTCCTAAGTGTTTAAAAAAAAAAAAAAAATTGATACTCTTCAAGCATGAATAGACAAACATCTTCAGCTTAAAATAACCCAACAAGGGTTGAGATAATATAAAGTCGTCCGCATGCACCCCACTATAGTAAACTGAAATTGTAGTTTTTAAGTTTTAGGCTGTTTAGGATTTTTTGATTTTATCTTTTTATATTTGTTTTATGAGAATCTAAAAATAACTTTGTATAACATGAAGATAAAATTCTCCTGTTTTGATTTTTTGTATTTGTTCTTTTCTTTTCAAAAGCCGACCAAGTACCCAAAATAATGACAAGTCTCCAGATTCAAAAACTCCTGATGTAAACAAGAACCAACAACAGATACTAAAACTCTGTTGTTGGATAATAGAGAAAAAGATGAAAAAGTATGTTTATTTTTTACTCTTTTTTTTTTTTTTTTTTTTTTTCTTTGCTTATTTAGTTTTTTTTTTTTTTTTTTCTTTGGCTTATTTTAGTTTTTTTTTTCTTATTTAGTTTTTTTTTCTTTGCTTATTTAGTTTTTTTTCTTTGCTTATTTGTTTTTTTTTTCTTTGCTTATTTAGTTTTTTTTTTTTTCTCTCTTTGCTTATTTAGTTTTTTTTTTTTTTTCTTCTTTGCTTATTTAGTTTTTTTTTTTTTTTTTTTTTTTTTTTTTTTTTTTTTTTTTTCTTGCTTATTTGTTTTTTTTTTTTTTTTTTCTTTGCTTATTTTAGTTTTTTTTTTTTTGCTTATTTAGTTTTTTTTTTCTTTGCTTATTAAGTTTTTTTTTTTTTTTTCTTCTTTGCTTATTTAGTTTTTTTTTTTTTTTCTTTGCTTATTTAGTTTTTTTTTCTTTGCTTATTTAGTTTTTTTTTTTTTTTTTTTTTTTCTTTGCTTATTTAGTTTTTTTTTTTTTTTTTCTTTGCTTATTTAGTTTTTTTTTTTTTTTTTCTTTGCTTATTTAGTTTTTTTTTCTTTGCTTATTTAGTTTTTTCTTCTTTGCTTATTTAGTTTTTTTTTTTTTTTTTTTCTTTGCTTATTTTAGTTTTTTTTTTCTTTGCTTATTTAGTTTTTTTTTTCTTTGCTTATTTAAGTTTTTTTTTCTTTGCTTATTTAGTTTTTTTTTTCTTTCGCTTATTTAAGTTTTTTTTTTCTTTGCTTATTTTAGTTTTTTTTTCTTTGCGTTATTGTAGTTTTTGTTTCTTTGCTTATTTTAGTTTTTTTTTTTTTTTCTTTGCTTATTTAGTTTTTTTTTTTTTTGGCTTATTTTAGTTTTTTTTTCTTTGCTTATTTATTTTTTTTTTTTTTTTCTTTGCTTATTAGTTTTTTTTTTCTTTTTCTTTGCTATTTTTGCTTATTTGTTTTTTTGTTTTTCTTTGCTTATTTATTTTATTTTTTGTTTAAAATGTTTACTTTGCTTTTAATCACAAATTGACTGCATTTTTTATTAGTTTAACTTATTTTTTTATTGCAAGACAATTTATTCTGCATGATTCTTGTCGCCATTTTAGGAGCTTTAGTTACGCTATTGGAAAAATGGTGCTATTGGGTCACTGGGGGAGAAAATATGATGTTGAAAGACCTGAAATTTTCAATGATCCCAGGTGGTAGTCTGGTGTAGTTGTGAATACATTTTCAACAAACTGGAAACTTTAAACTTTTTCCCTGTTTCTAATATGGGTGTTGCTGCTGTGTCTGCCTATATATTCTATAGGAAATGGGCTTGTGATCTGAGTTCAAATCCTGGCACGGCGTTTATTACATTTATTTATGTAGAAGTTATTCCTCCAGATATAGAAACCAATATGATACTCACCGTCGCAGTGGGGTTCTTAAACTACCGTCGAGTTAGCAGACGAGAACAACAGGCAAGCTGTAACTTAAATACAGTCCTTGCATGCTGCTGGCATAATGCAAAGTGATGGCTGAGAAGTGGGTACTTTCCATGTTCTTACTCACCTCTGAAATCCAACAGCCAATCAGAACTCAGGAAATGAACTTGCCTGATTCATAATGACACATCCAAAGCTCCATATAAGCCCCCTACTAAACTCTAGTTTTAGTTTTGTATTCATCTGTAACAGAGTTGAATACTTTACACAAAATCCAACAATTTATATATTTTATATCATATATTGTTTTTATAAATTTATTTTATTTGTTACAGCATACTCGATTTGGTGTGAACAGCAACTAGTAATACTTATTCAAATAGAATTATATTAAATTAAATACTAGAATCTCCCACCTGGAATTGCTTGGTAGAGGGTTTAATAAAAGGAGCTGTCTTGCAAATCGATGGATGTTTTTGGTCTTACATAATTGGTTTGTGTTTTAATTACGAACGCCACCAATGACTTTCCTCTTTTTTCTATTCAAATCTTAATTTTTAAATATCTTTCCAGATATAGTATATATTTACTTATCATTGTTTTATTTTCATAGTTTCACCAGACATGCATACATACACACACTGCCTTTATATATATCATAGATTTATATACATATTTATTATTTAATATTATATATATTTGTACATTATACATTTATTATAGGGCCGGTTTAGCTCAGTCGTAGAGCACTCGCCTAGAATCGCAAGGTTCTTGGTTTGATACCGGCCCTCACCAACTTGGTAAAGGAGCTGATGGTAGGTGTGGCGCTCCACCTCAATTGTAAAAACAATCTCCTTGGTCTAGCGCTAGTAAAAGGGGATAGACACCCTTGTTGTCTGCTGATACGACTTAGACCACCCCGACGACTTACTTACTTAAATTTGTTATTCATATATTATTTATTTGTACATTATACGTATTGTATTGATTGAAAACAATGTTTTCATTCTTGCACCATTAAATCAACTGAAATTTTACATAGCCAAAACAACTTACGACAAGAGGATTTAAAAAATAATACTATGAAAATCAATTAATGGTCCGATTTTCAAAAATATATTAGGGATATAATTTTTTTACGAGTCTACCCCCATCCCCTATTTTATTTTATGAGATATTTAAAAAATAAACCGAAATGGGTATTACCTATCTCTTATTTTTTCGCCATATGTTATTCATATATTAATATATTTGTACGTATATCGTATTTGTATTCATATATTATATATATTTTATTTTATAAATTTATTTTCTTTGTACAGCATACTCGATTTGGTGTGACAGCAACTCAGTATAATACTTATTCAGTTACTGATTGCCGTGGATTGTTAAAACCCTTGTTTGTGGAGTGAAGACAATAACGTGGGGACTTATTGCTTGCAAAGGTGGGACCTGACCTACAGCTGGTACAAAACAAGCAGTTTTTACCAAAGGAAATTCTTGTTTCATTCGTCTTGTCGCTTGCTTTTCAGTCATTTGGATATTTATACTGTCAATGTGTCCCCCACGGACAAGCAATAGTCCAGACCAGCCGTGTAAGTATTTTTTTTTTTTTTTTTTTTTTTTTTTTTTTTTTACTTTTACTATTTTTAAATGGAAAAAATTTAAAAAGAAATAAGATCATCTGATCAATTGTTAAGTAAATAAGTGCCTATTGTGTGTTGTGTGTGTGTGTGGTGTTATATGTATGTAAAAAAAACAGAACCCTAACCCTAAACCCCCCTAGTTAAAATTACCCGTTTATTACAAATTTGTCGTTCTGTTTTTTCTGGGACACTCTAATTTACTAAACAAAAGTTCGTAATTACTATTTATTTATGTATTTTTCTTTTGCTTTTACTATTTTAAATTGAAAAATTTAAAGAAATAGATGATTTGATCAATGTTAAGTAAATAAGTTGCCTATTGTGTGTGTGTGTGTGTGTGCTGTGTGTGTGTGTGTTATATGTATGTAAAGCGCCGGCTTAGCTCAGTCGGTAGAGTGTTCGGCTAGAAACCACAAGGTTCCTAGTTCAATATCGGCCCCCGCCAACTCAGCATATGAGTAGCACAGGAATCTGTGCGGTAAAGTAAGGAGCTGATGGTAGTTTGGCGCTCCACCTCAGATGCTAAAACAATCTCCTTGGTCTAGCGCTAGTGAAAAGTGGATAGACTCCCTCGCTGTCTGGCTGATACTGACATTAGGCCACCCTAAGACTTTACTTTAATGTGTATTATAAAAACAGAACCCTAACACTAAACCCCCCCCCTAGTTAAAATTAACTTTTTTATAAAAAAAATTGTCGGTCTGTTTTTTCTGGGACACCCCTAATTTACTAAACAAAAGTCCATAATTACCTATTTATTTATCTAGTACAAAATAAAAAAAACGCCCTCCGGGTATGTATAGATTTTTGAACATATTGCCTGAGGGGTGGGAGTAAAAAAATTCAATGTCAGCAAGTTTGTACCCTAAGTAAGATAATCATCAAATTCATTAAAGGATTAAAAAATAAACAATTTGAAATGTAAACTTTAAATATGTATTAAAATAAAACCAAACTATATATAGATATATAATACCAGTCATGTATTTATTAAAACTTGTTTAAAAAAACAATGAGGACTGTCTAATGTTGCATGTTCAAATTTTGAGTGATTTATTCTATGTTATGATGATTTTAGGTAATGTGATGCAATTTTTGTTACAAAAACCGGAAGCGAATCTCCATTATTAATAGATATGATAAATAATGAGTGCAATTTCCTTATTTTTATTTTTCAGGGGTCAAAGTGTCAGAACAAAGGAAGAAAAAGAAGTATTGGAGCATTTTGCTGTTGTTGTAAGTATATAACATTATATTACAAAATAGGAATGTTCTTTTTTAAAGATACATTTAGCAAATCCAAAATCTGTAATAGTAACAGGTAACATCACTGATGACCTCCTTAATGCATTTAGTACTGTTTTTTTTTTACTTATGTAAATTGTCATATTTTAATTTATTGTAACAGTGTATGTCTGTCTAGTTCACTCACCTGATGGGAATACTCATTTCTTTGACATTGTCGCTAGAGTTTTGCGTGGAGATACATTAGCAAATCTGTAATGATACCAGGATAAATCACTGATGACCTCCCTTAGTGCATTTAAGTACTGTTTTTTTTATAATGTATTAATTTGAAAGCAATTACAATGCAAGTAAAAATAAAAACAAAAAGATGTTGTTTTTGTCTTATCGATTTCAAAGTAAAACTTTATCTTCAGAGACGATTTTCGGAAATGGACGCGTTTTTTTTTTTTTTTTTTTTTTTTTTTTTTGTCGTTTTTTTTTTTTATGTTATAAACACGCGTCTCGTGTTCTTTTTTTTTAAAAACGTCACGCGCACTTTGCGTGATGGACATTTTAGCCGTTCATTCAATTTCAATTTTATTATTTTCATCTATTCATATATTTATGTAATATTCATTTGATATATGTATAATGAAATGTTTTTTTACTTTTTTATGTAAATTGTCATATTTTTAATTTATTGTAACAGTGTATGTCTGTCTAGTTCACTCACCTGATGAAGATACTCATTTCTTTGACATTGTCGCTAGAGTTTTGCGTGGAGATACATTAGCAAATCCGAAATCTGTTAATGATACCTGGGTAACATCACTGATGACCTCCCTTAGTGTATTTAAACAATGTTTACACGATTGTTTATCTCTTAACATCCTATAACCACCTCATTCCACCCGGCTAGAAGTCACATTTGTTTTCCTAATCCACCCCAAACGATAGCCTTTGTTTAAATGTAATATTAAACATATTTAAAGTCTTTGATTTAAGGGAAATCAGGTAACTTTAAATGAAAAGGCCATTTTTTGATAATCCTTAGAGGAATGGGACTTTGGACTTAGAAAATTCATGAGATGTTAAGAGTTGTAGATATATCCCAAGGCATTTGACTCCATACACAAAGGAGTGACACTGATTTCTTGGACATTGTTGCTAAAGTCTTGCAAGGAGATACATTAGCAAATCAAAATCTGTATGGTACCAGGGTAACATCACTGGATGACCTTCTTTAGTGCATTTAAGTACAGTTTAAACATCACTGATGACCTCTTAGTGCATTTAAGTACAGTTTAACAAGATTGTTTATTGATATATCCAAGGCATTTGACTCCATTCACAAAGGAATGATGGAGGAAATACTTCTATCAGATATGGTCTCCCCAAACAAACTGTTATTGCTATAATGGTACTCTACAAAAGCAATGCCATTTCTTTAACATTGTTGCTGGAGTCCTACAAGGAGATACATTAGCACCATTCTATTTCTAATCTGCCTAGATTATGTACTAAAAACACCAATATATCTAAAAATCACAAGAAGGCAAGAAACATGATATCCCACGTATTATGGATGCAGACTACCAGATGATCTAGCACTTTTCACAAAATACAAGCCAGTGTTTTTGCTGCATAGCTTAGTATGTCTGTCTAGTTCATTCACCTGATGGTGACACTGATCTCTTTGACATCGTCCACAGGAGTCTAACAGGAAGTATTATGCATGCAGACTACTCAGATGATCTAGCACTTTCCGCAAAGCCAAATTTTAGTTGTATAACCTAGAGCAGGCAACAACTATTTGGCAATAGCTTTAAGTAAATATATCAAAAATTGGGACCATATCACTTTTAGCGACCCTTTGGAGATCTCGATTCATAAGGACATTTTTTTCATTTACACCTTCAAAATCCGGTTGTTTGTTAACGACTACTTTTAGTTGTTTTTTTTTTTTTTTTTTTATTTTTTTATTTATAAAACTATCCCTAACAAACAACCGGATTTTGACGGTGTATGAAAAAAAATGTCCTTATGAATCGAGATCCCTAAAGGTCATATGGTCCAACATTGTAATAATCAGCTCATCATACTGTGGCATATCCACAGGTTCTGCTAGTAAAAAAAAAAAAAAGGTAATTATGAGAAGTGCGTCCCATCTCCTGCCTAGAAAATTGCTACCCGGTGACTATTAAATAACGACCCAGGTCAGTCTATTCAAAACTATCCATCTTCATATCTATCTATCTTAATTTGTTCATATTTATCTATATTACTTTAATACTAAGATTTTCTTTTATTCATGTTTGTTTAATGTCTTGTTTTTAGTTAATAAACAGAATTACGACAAAAAAAAAAAGCGCCGCCGCCCCTCAATACATTTACTTGTCGAAAATATGCTATCTCCTTTGTTCATATCTATTATATTATTTTGTTTGTTTATCTATCTCCGTCTATTCCAAACTAATATCCATCTTCATATTTAAACAAAATTACAACAAATTTACGATAAATAAACAAGAATTACGACGAGCTGGGGTCGTTATTTTGATAGTCACCGGGTAGCAATTTTTGAGGCAGGAGACCGGGATGCACTTCCTTATAAATTACCAAAAATAAATCTCTAATAAAAGATGGCAATATTTTAAAAATTCTTATTTGAGTAAAATGTTTTTATGTAGATAATAATTTTTATTTATTTATTTCTTTTTCTTTCAGTTTACAATGATGAACCCTCAAACCTTCAAGGAAATCTTTTCTATACAATTGAAGTAAGTTTTTATTATTTATTTAAAAAAAAAAAAACAATCTGATTGCTTGTGTGAAAGATAGGATATAATTTTCTCTGTGGAAAATAAGAGATTTAATATTTGAAATTTAGTGGACATCTTCATTGTTATTTGTACAACGTTTCGGCTGATATGCCCTCCGGCTCTTTCTTCAGGTATTTCTTGTCGGACTTGGGAACTTTCTTGTTGTAATCGGAAACCATCACGTTCAAAGTTTCTGTGATGGCTCCCGATTACAACAAGAAAGTTCCAGAGTTCGAATAGAAGGTTCCTGAGTCCGACAAAGAATACCTGAAGAAGGCTGGAGGGCATATCGCCGAAACGTTGAGACTCCCCCAAATGGGGCCACCTTTTGGCCTGGGTGGCGACCCGTGATGCTTAAGGACGGAGTCTTGCGGATGAGCAAGTCCATGACCTGCAACACTCCACTTAGACCCTTACTTAGGCTAGACGGGCAGTTGGAGAGGCCCCCTCTGATCAATCAGCTCGTCACATCAAGCCGATTAAACTCTCTGAGGTGAAGTTCCAGGTTTGGGGAATGTGGAGCACCCCTTCATCACCATTTGCTCCCTGGTCCATCTCTGACCCGGAGTGGTAGTACCTGTTTAGGTCCATTTATGGGTGAATAGAAAAATATGTTTTATAAAAAAAAATTGAGTATCCATTAAGAATGACTTTATTTCAAAACGTTATCAGCTATTAAATAACCACTGAGGTTGATATGCCATAAACAAACCCAACCAAACCATAAAGGTGATATGCCGTAAAAAACCAAACCATAAAGGTTGATAGCTGTAAAACAAACCAAACCATTTTTTACGGCATATCAACCTTTATGGTTGATATGCCGTAAAACAAAGATTATTGATTGAAATGATAATTACTATTAATTTTTTACATAAACCTATGTTGTATATTTTATTTAGTGTAAAATGACTTTTTTACTGCATCTTATGTTCACGCAATATGCTCAATGCCTTCATTTACTCAGAATAGTTCTGGGAAAGAGAAATAAAGATTTCAGTAGCATTCAGTCTTTAATGCATTAGGTTACCCTTTTTGGATAACCTAAACACAGAATAATTCGGTAGAGAAAAAGACAAGTTAATTAATATACATTTAATTATACAACATACAAAGAGGGGACATAGTTCCTGTCCCAAACCACAAATGAGGCACAAGGTGTTCCAAGAATATGAAGAAGGTTTGAACGACAAAGAAGTGGAAACCACTTACTATTTCTCAGGAGGTTCTGGTAACAAAGACAGGCACCATTGGTAGCTGTTGTAGTAGTTTCGTTCCAAACCACAAAGTCACAAGGTGTTTGAGGAACATTAAGAAAAGTTTGCAACAAAGAAAGGTGGAAACCACTTACTATTTTTTTTTTTTTTTTTTTAGAAGGTCTGTAACAAAAACAGGCACAGTATGTAGACATCTGTCGCTTCCAACCTCGTGTTGATAAAAGATAGATTTTAGGATTCACTTGTCACGTGCCAAAATAGATGACGTAGGAAAATCACCCACTCAAATAAAAAGGGAGACAATTCTATTTTTTTCTCTTTAAAAAGAATGTGGGGTGTTAAAATACCCCCGGTACTAATGCAGGGTTTACATTTTTAGATTATGAAATTGTATTCTCTTTATAATATGGACTTCAGCATAAAATGACCCAATGGGTTTGACATGCCATAAAACCCAAACAACCAACAATCTGGTATGATGTTTAACATCATCTAAGTTCCAATTCTGGAGCTCTGGGGAGTACTAATGTAGGGTTACATTTTTCTAGATTATAAAATTGTATTCTCTTTATAATATGGACTTTGGTGATTTTTTTTTTTTCTGTGAACTTACAAATTGTTGTTTTTCTTGCAGTACATGGTGGATCGTATTCATCATAATTATGCTCTTCAGGTAAGGTTTTTATTTATTTATCCGCCCTGTCGGCTGGGGCGTTAGAATGCGCCGACTGCACTTCTGCAGAGGGGTAAGACTCCCCCGTGGGTGGCGACCCGATGCTTAAGGATAGAGCCCAGTGGATGAGCAGTTCATGACATGCAATACTCCACTTTGGCCAGTCTTGGCTAGATGGGCGGTCGGAGAGGCCCCCTCCGATCAATCGGCTGGTCACGTCAAGCCCTAAACACCTATATGATTTTCCCAACCCTATTGCCTTATAGCAAGCCCCAACCCCTTTTTTATATCTGGGTGCTAGAAGGCGGTGGATGCGGGTCTACATGTCTTGGAATGACGTTAAATTCTATCTGATGGTGAGGTTCCAGTTTTGGAGGTTTGGGGATATGGAGCACCCCTTCATCACCATTGCTCCCTGATCCACTCTGACCCGGAGTGTAGTACCTGTTAGGGTCCCATCTATGGGTTAAATAGAAAAACATGAGTTGATAAACAAAATTGTATTATGCATTAAGAATGAATTTATTTCACAGCTTTATCGGCATTAAAATGACCCACTGAGGTTGATATACCGTAAAACAAAACCCAAAGAATCTTCTAAGTCCAGAGCCAATTCCTATAACCATTATCAAATGGGTATATGCCGTAAAACTAACCAAATTATTTATTAACTTTATTGAAAAAAAACAATTATTTTAGATTACAAAAGTAAAGTTTTTCTTGATAAAATCTAATTAGGTCATTGAGTTTAAATGATCACTCCCTCTTTGTAAGCCCCCAACCCTTTTTATCATATGGGGCTAAAGGCGGTGGCTGATTGTCTCATGTCCTGGAATGACGTTAAACTCTATCGAATTGTGAGGTTCCAGTTTTGAGGTCTGGGTAATGTGGAGCACCCTTTATCACCATTCCCAGGTTCACTCTGACTCTGGAGTGATAGTCCTGTGTAGGGTCCCATCTATGGGTTAAATAGAAAATTTATTTTACTCAAAAAAAATTGCAGTTTAAAAAATTTTTTCTTCCCAAACTATCACTACAAATCTTTCAAAACTTTGCTGGCATTAAATGACCCACCGAGGTTTGTTATGCCGTAAAGCTTTTTGATATATAATCTGATTAATTTGAGTTAAAATAATCGCTCCTCTGTTAACTTTTATGGATACATATGATACCGTTATCATCTTGCGGCAACACCACTGGTTAAAAATGAGACCATCCAAATCGTCACTAGTCACTGAGGATTTTGGGCGGGAAAAATAGTCACTGAGGGATTTTTTGGAGAAAAAAAATAGTCACTGAGGGAATTTTTTTTTGAGGAAAAATAGTCACTGAGGGAATTTTTTTTTTGTTTTTTTTTGTTTTTTTTTTTTTGAGGAAAAAATAGGTCACCGAGGGATTTTTTTTTTGGGGGAATAATTTGACCTGATTTTGATAAAACAATTAACAATGTTTGGGTACGTTCTTACAACGCTATACTCTATGTCATGATTAATTTCAAAGTATTTTCTAATACATATCTGAAAATAGATAAGAAAATAATTATTAATGGTAAATGGCAGTCATTTGAAGCAACCCGTCAGTGATCTCTTGGCCACCCTGTATTACAGAAAAGAAATAGGCCCTTTCAAGAGAATAATTAGTATTGTTTTAAATAAATTGTTTTTTGTTTGGTTGTTTTTTTTGTTTTTTTCAGATCATTGCCTAATACTTTCTTTCCAATATTAAACATCAGCAACCCTTGGCAAGCATTTTGGTAGAATTCTTACTTGCCAGAATGGAAGAAATGGGAGTGTAAGTATCTTTCGTTTTTATTGTCTCTGACAATTGGCATAATACGCTATGCGCACAAAGAATTAATCCATTTTTAGTGACTTACTAGCAAATATATGCAGACCCTCTCGGGTGCAAGTATTGTAGTAAATTTTTATAATAAAATATCATAAAATTAGAAAGGCTAATATGAAACTGAATATAGCAATCGTAGATAAAAAGATTTTGACAGAGGCGGGTATGAATGTGAAAAAAGAACAACTTCAAAACTAACTCTTCCATCATTTTCCGTTCCTCGTCTTTTCATTGTAAATTTGCCTAATAACTGTTTTAGTTTTAAAATAGGAAGTAAAGAATAATATTACAGTTATTATTTCTTGCTATGTTAAGGATTTCTTTAAGATTTATTGAAGAGATTTTTGCTCATACTTCAAGTAAGATAAAACAAAGAATTAGAAGATCAATATAACTAAGGCATAATATTTAATTAAAATCAATTTTTTATTAGATCATNCCAAGAGAGAGATCTCATGCGCTACTCTTTTCCTATCTTTCAATCTTATAATACGATTTTTTGGTACATGTCGCTTTTTTTCGCTTAATAACATAAAATGGAATGGTCTTCTTCATTCAGCTGAGGGGACAACACTCATAAGAATTCGGTGGATAAGCAACACCCAAGATAATCTGGGTTTACATTTTTGCATTTCATCTTGGATGATTTGGACGGTCATATTTTTAACCAGAGGGTGTTGCCAGATGATAACAGTCGGAAGATTAAGGAACAAAAGTTTACGTACTTCTGCTTCTGTTAGAATGTGCCTTTTAGATAGTCATATCTAGACGTATGTTGTATACACATACTTAGCTTTTGTTTCTTAATTGATTGTTGTGTCCACAGGGTTAAATGAAAATATGTAGCTTATAACACATGATAATTCATGCATATTTATAAGCAATATTACACACGGGACTCGAACTTGCACATGCGCACAATCACATTACAAATGGACGCTTACACAAAAATATGAATCGATGCGGTTTTTTTTGCTTAAACTCTTAACATCCTATAGACCACTATTCACCCGGCCAGAAGTCAAACATTCATTTCCCTAATCTGCACAAAACGATAGCCTTCTGTTAAATGTAATATTAAACATATTTAGAAGTCTTTGATTTAAGGAAATAACAGGCAACTTTTAATGAAACGGTTATTTTTTACCCATTTTGATAAATGGTTATAGGAACTGGTCTCTGGACTTAGAAGATTTGTTTGTTTGTTTTTGGTTTTAACGGCATATCAACCTCAGTGGGCCATTTAATGTCGATAAATTTTTGAAAATAAATCAATTCTTAATGGATAAATACAATTTTTTTATAAATACATTTTTCTATTTAACCATAGATGGGACCCTAACAGGTACTTACACTCCGGGTCAGAGTGGACCAGGGAGGCAATGGTGATGAAGGGGTGCTCCAATTCCCCAAACCTCCAAAACTGGAACCCTCACATCAGATAGAGTTTAACGTCATTCCCAGGACATGTAGACCCGCAGCCACCGCCTTCTAGCACCCATATGATAAAAAGGGGTTGGGGCTTGCCATAAAGCAATAGGGTTGGGAAAATCATATAGGTGCTAGGGCTTGAACGTGACCAGCCGATTGATCGGAGGGGGCCTCTCCGACCACCGGTCTAGCCAAAGATAGGGCCAAAGTGGAGTATTGCATGTCATGAACTGCTCAATCCACCTGGGCTCTTATCCTTAAGCATCACGGGTAGCCACCCACGGCCAACAGGTGGCCCCCATTGGGGGAGTCTTACCCTCTGCAGAGGTGCAGTCGATGCATTCTAACGCCCCAGCCGACAGGGCAGATGCTTCAGTATATCATTAACAGCACCTGTGGATATACCACAGTATGATAATTTAATTATTACAATGTTTGATATGTTTACTGTTGCAAAATATCATCACACTTTGTATGAAGAAGATTTATCTGCAAATTCTAAAAGAATGATGCAGCACCATAAATACAATCAGAAATAAATAAATGTGCATTATTTACACAGACGTATAATACAGAGGATATAAGAATATGAACCAACCTGTGAGATTCCTGTGCAGTCCATCCACTGCCAATTACCACATTTTCCTGAAACATTTTATCTATGCAAGGCACAAACTCTACAAAATAAAAATGATTTAAGTTTTATTTCTTTCTTTTTAAATTGATAAGAAAATAAAACATCACTGTGTGTCAAATCGGATCTTTTACTAAAAAATGAAAATTTAAAATAAAAAAAATATTTAAAAAAAAAAATATAGAAAAAAAAAAAAAAAAAAAAAAAAAAAATCTATGCAAGGCACAAACTCTACAAAAATAAAAATGATTTTTTAAAGTTTATTTCTTTTTCTTTTGATAAGAAAATAAAACATGACTGTGTCAAATCGGATCTTTTGATTAAAGCTGGATATATTTTTTTGAATAATTTTGAATTAATAGCTTTAAAAACTATATTTGATAATGAAAAAAAGACATCCGATTATATAGGTAGTATAGTCTAATAACACTTAGGGTTAAATTGAACTTAACAGACCTAAATTCCACCATAATATGTCACCCCACCAAAAGAAAGAAAGAAAAAATATCCAGGAATTAATCAAGTTTAATGAACTTTTCAGTGTTGATATATTAATGAATAAAAAGATATAATGCACCAGTTATTTTATTTAAAAACTTTTACATTTTTTCTGGTCAGTTAACTTTGAACCACATATCTTTGAGAATCTGTGTTACGTCTCAAATATACAGGGTTCAAAGTTAACTGACCTGAAAAATGTCAAATGCATTATATCTTTTATTGATTAATATATCAACACTGAAAATTTCATTAAATTCAGCGGGGTGACATACGATGGTGGAATTTAGATCCATTAAGTTTGATTTAACCACACTTAGAAATGATACAAAACAAAATACAGAAAGAAAATACAGGCAAATTCATTAGACGGGGCAGGCTCAACCGACCCGGGATGAACGCTGTCATAATTTTTCTATCAACAGCCTTAAATGAAAATTAAATAAGTAATGAAATGAATTTTTTTAAAAATAAAAAGGCCAACATACTATTTCTTAGTTCTGTTGTAAGTATATGGCGTGCCGCAATTAAAAGATCTTTTCTAAGATGAGCAACTTCTGGGGGACAAAGTGTGAACAATCCCAAAAGGCCTTGCACCAGCTGGTTAGAATTGTGGGATACCAGATCCTGAAAATATAAGGCCGAATAAAAAAATCAACATCTGCACATTTAAAGTAGATTTTCAAATGTTAATTTTAATTAACTACTTACAAGAAAAAAAAAATGTAATTGATTTCAAATTATTTACAAATAATGAAAATAAAATACTTTGAATTTTTAAGCTGAAGCTTGATAATTTGCATTATTTGGACTAGCAAAAAACACCCTCTGAGTGGTGTAAAAATTAAATGTAAAATTTAATTAAATTAAGTGGGAGTTAAAAATTCAACATCAGAGGGTTTATATCAGGAGTAAGTAAAATCAAATTTATCAAAGGAGTAAAAATTAAACAATTTTAAGTAGAAACTTAGTCCCCCTCAAAAAAAAAAAAAAAAAAAAAAAAAGACTAATCTAGATTTTATATTCTAACGAGTATAATAAAAAGTCATTTTTAACCCTTTCACATATGGCCCTCAATATTTCCTGCACACGTTTGAGGGCCATATGTGTCTCTCAAACAGCATTTAAAATAAAGGATAAAATCTTATGAAAACGTGTGAGTAGACCATTGTAATTTTGCCTTAAACAGTCAAAGGGTTAAATAAATTAAAATATTCAAAAAAACCAAAAAGATAAGACTAGTCACCTGGTAAGATTTGATGATGTATGCAAGAAAAGACAGAGTTTTAATTTGTGCTCCAATGAAATCAACAAACACTTCTTTGTTGAAGGCAGGATGATTACTAAAGAAAAAAAGAAAAAGGTTATTTTAAACTGGTTTATTTGATAAAAGTAAAAAAATTTAATACATAACAGAACATTTTTTTTATTTCTAATTACGAAACCTGAAAAATGTAAATTTTCTATAATCTGTAAGGATTAAAGTAAAATTAAAAAAAAAAAATGAAATAAAATAAAAAAAAAAATAAACTCCCATGAGCCTTCAGGACGAAAGAACCCTCCAAGCATGTGCGGGAAAAAGATCCACTTCTGACCACAGAGATAATCTCTTATAAAGTTATTTTAAAACTGGTTTATTTGATAAAAGTCAAAAAATGTAATACATCAGTGATACTGATAGTTTTCTTTTTAACACAAGAATACAGTTATATAAAAATACCATCATTAAAAAATTTTTAAAAAATAAAAAAAAATTTTAAAATTCATTTAAAAAGAAATGCCATAACTAGACTGCTTCAGTTCCAGTGATCTTTTGAAAAAGATATCTCGAAAATTCAAGAATTAAATACAGGTTAACACACATCATTGTTACCGTATTATTTTTTCTTTACACCTGCATTGTGATAGCCTTCTAAATCAACCTCCTAACCAATATATACACAATGCTTCAAGCAAATTATAAAACTTTTTTTTTTTTTTATTTTAGTGCATCCTGAGACACACATATTTGCTTTGAATGAGTCCCAATGAAAATTTTTGGGAACCAACTAAAAGTTTCTTAAATTGTAGGGTTTTTATTTATGATCTGGAAGAATAACTAAAGCTGTTTAACCCCTACCTTTTAACCTATCCTGTGTAATTTGTTTCTCAGAAACTATTGAAATGTATTTATGTTGAGAAATTTTTTATATAAGGTGTGTGCTAGACGCCCGCTCCTATTTATAGACTCTGCAATAACCATATGATCATACTCTTGGCCAATCACTGACAGTACTCTGCTGCCGAGACAATACTTAAACTGAGCATACTGGCCATAACTGCTTTGAACCTTCGTGAACAACGGACATAGGATTGAATCACTGGACCTTTAACACTACACAGGATAGGACTTATTCACTTACCAAAGGATTCCATAACTCAGGACTTACTTACTTTAAGTCCTTTTCAACAAGCCAAGGATGGCATTTAAAAACTTAATTTACAGTTAGCTTAAAATGAAAGAAGAAAAGAAAAACACTGGGACGCGTGGTTATGATTTTACTGCATCCTTTTAGAATTTTTTTTGCATTAGGAACGCAGGACGCGTACCTATCAGCATCTCTGATACATGATTAACAGAAAACTTTTTCATTAGTAATTACAGTTCAAACAAAATCTGAGAAGTGTAAATTTTCTATATTCCAAAGCCAATCTTTTTGTTTTACGGCATATCAACCTCGGTGGGTCATTTAATGCCGACAAAGTTGTGAAATAAATTCATTCTTAATGCATAATAAAATTTTGTTTATAAACTTGCGTTTTTCTATTCAACCCATAGATGGGATCCTAACAGGTACTACCACTCTGGGTCAGAGTGGACCAGGGAGTAATGGTGATGAAGGGGTGCTCCACATTCCCCAAACCTCCAAAACTGGAACCTCACCATCAGATAGAGTTTAATGTCATTCCCAGGACAGGTAGACCATCAGCCACCGCCTTCTAGCACCCATATGATAAGAAGGATTGGGGGTTGCCATAAGGGCAATAGGGTTGGGGCAATCATATAGGCGCTAGGGCTTGACATGGCCAACCAATTGATCGGACGGAGCCTCTCCAACCGCCCAGCCCAAGAAAAGCCTAAAGCGGAATATTGCAAGTCATGGACTAGCCACCTGGGTTCTATCCTTAAGCATCATGGGTTGCCACCCATGGCCAACAGGTGGCCCCATTCTTACCCCCCCCCACACACACAGAGATAAATTAAATTTCCATCACTCAGCTTTATTAGAAAAAGAATGCACAGCTTGTAGCCATGGTGATTAAAAAATTTAAAAAAATTGATTTTTATGTCTAAAAAAAAAAAAAAATCCTTTTTGTTTTGAGTGAAACAAAATGGCCGACCATAACACTTAAAAACTGCCCCCCCCCTCCCAGCAATTAATTTTGATTGAATAAAGCCTAGTTTTCTATGTGTTCTTAATAACAATTAAGTTCATTTCACACAATTAAGAACACATTTTATGATATTTTCGTGTTAAAACATGCAGTTGTATTGATTTGAACAAATTCGTATTTTCAGTGTAGATTTACGGTGAAATGAAAATGGCCAACCAAAACATACGGCTTGCTCAAAGTAAAACAAACATGTGGATGTTACTCTCATTTATGTAGCTAATGTTCAGATTACAGAACAAAGTGTGTAAAAAAAAAATTTTTTTAAATAAATAAATAAATAAAAATTTACTTACCGAAGATGACTGGGTGGTTGAAGTGTGATTGTATTCATAATGAGAGGGATAAGTTCAGACACATCATGATCAACATTTGGTTTATAAATCTGATACATAAGAACAACTATGATGGGTAACTCTGCCAAAACTTTAAGTGAGAGCACTGCACGGGGTATAATGTTGTACTACAAAAAAGAAAAAGGAAATTTATAAAGAAGGTACTTCAAACATGCATATGTAGCGAGATGGAAGGTCCTGAGTTTTGCGAGGACTACTATTAGAAAAGGAGGAAGAAGAAATAAGAGATAGTAAAGACTTAAAAAAAAAAAAGAAAAAAAGTGATGAACATAAAACAGGTTGTCGTGAGTTTGACCAGGGCGGGACCCCCCCGAATGGAGAATTGAAAGCCAACCGGAAGTTTAGGGTGTTGACCGGAACCGGAAGTCACGTGGAACAACAAAGAAAAATACCAGTCTCTTTTTGCTTTCGGACTGGACCTCTGGTCCCTGTTGTGGGATCACAGTAATTTAACAGTGTCCTCTCTCTGCCTTTCCTCCTCTCCGACACAGCCCCACGAGACTAGCCCTGGAAATAAAAGCTAAGCAGCTTGTGACGATATATTTCTCACATTGTACTTTTTTTATCGACAAAATGACCGCCACGTGCTGAACACCTTTTAGTGTCGTGAATTTGGAGGCACGTTGACAGGACCCACTATTAGAACGTTACGTATATTCGTTTTGGTACCATAAATATACCGCCACATTACACATAGTTTACAAGTGATGCAAGAGTGTTTTTTTTTTTTATGTTAAAACACCACTTTATTTTAAATACCGTATTTGACAGCATATAGGATGCACTTTTCCCCCAAAATTTTGTCTCAAAAAAATTGCCCTGCGTCTTATACATCGTAGGTGAAGTATTATTATTATTATTATTTCCTGCTATTGAGATGTCTTGTGTATGCTTATTGCTTGCCTATACTGCCAAATTGCTTTTATACAGCTATGTTTCTGCTTGTTTAATGCACAGCTACACTGTTTTCAACAATATATACTTAAATACACTAAAAACTTTTTTCCAGAATCTGCTGAAATGGGCGGTGCGTCTTATATGCCATCAAATACGGTATATAAATGAATTTGTTATCTATAAATATATAAAGGGCAATGATGTATACGTATGTCCAGAGGAAATTATCAAAATAAAACAATTAACGACTAATATATATATATATATATATGTTGTAGTAGGGTCCACGTAGGCTTCTTAGTTTATATATATCTGTCTAACATATATTGTTTGGGATCTAGTATGAAGTATTGGGTATATAAGAAACTCAGCTTTTGGATGTTAATTTTCGGGGATGTTTATACCCTTCTTCAGAACGAATAGACTGACTGATCTGTTCTTTATGGCATTCTTTAAAACATAAATCAATTATATACATCTTTCTCTCTTGGTGGCTCACACTAACTGTTCAAAACTGACAGTACGCCCATTACAGTTAGACAGGCACTGAATCTCCATTATAATAAGATTTTTCAACTTACCGATACACTTTGATTATCAGCGTTTTTTTTGTCTGTGATGATAGTGGTGATGGTGAAAATTTCTTGTAAATAAACATCCACATTAACTTCTGTGATATCTTTCACTTTGATTTGTTGCCGGGGCTCAAATATCTTGTGTAAATAATTTGGAAGATTTGCATATATATTTTTTACAAATTGAAGAAATCCCTGGATCTGAAAAGGAAAAAAAAAAAAATTATTCAACTCTTAAAACTAATTGTAAACCATATGCTCGACTAAGCAAAATAACTCACGAATCATTGGTTTCTTCATAACCTGATTTTAACACTGTACATACATTTTGTTCAGTTTTTTTTTTCCGATAAAACTGAGTTCATGAGTTTCAAAAAGAAAGGAGACATCTCCACACAATACGGTAAGCCTCTTAAGCCAGTAGAACAATTCCCATACCTAGGTAGTAATATCTCATCTACAGAAAGCGATGTTAATACACGGATAGGAAAGGCATGGTCGGCCACAAACAAATTATCAGTCATATGGAAATCCGATCTCACTGACAAGCTAAAGCGACAATTCTTCCAGGCTGTGGTTATATCAGTACTGTTGTATGGCTGCACCACTTGGACCCTAATAATGCCTTGAGAATAAGCTAGATGGGAGCTGCACAAGAATGCTGCGTGCAGTCTTGAACAAGTCGTGGAAACAGCACCCCACAAGGAAGCCCCCCAGCACACAAACCATCCGAGTGAGACGGACTAGGTATGCAGGACACTGCTGGAGAAGCAAGGACGAGCTCATAAGCGACATTCTCCTGTGGAAGCCAACACATGGACATTCTAATGTGGGCCGCCCACCAAGGACCTACATTGACTAACTATGCGAGGATGCTGGTTGCTGTGCGGAGGACCTCCCAGGGACGATGAATGATAGGGAAGGTTGGCGAGAGATTGTCATGGATATCTGTGCTGCTTGCGCAACATGATGATGATACATTTTGTTATCAGCATTAAAATCTCCTCGTAAAACAGGACCACCACACCAAATTTGGATATCAAAAATTATCCCTTCAATTTTTTTATATATGCAGAATGCTGTTATAACAACTTTAAACCTCGCAAGTGATGACCCCGACAGTCGAACGTGCTTTAAAAACTTCCTTTTATTTTTAAGTCTATTTCCGGGGTCATTCCTCGGTCACATTACTGGCATCCCGCTTAGTGTTTACTCTTCCAAATTTTAACCTCTATTCTTATTTCTTCTTCCTCTCTTTCCCTGTCAATATCCAAATTCTCCATAGACCATAATTACGCTACACTATGTTTGTTACACTTAATAACTTCTTTGTAGGAATATTTCTTGTACTTATGTGTTGATTATGAGTTATCTCCCTTGGACGGTTTCAGTTGAAGGAACTCTTTGGCAAAAGAGTTAGAAAGTTGGTTGGCAACTGATATATATATATATATATATATATATATATATATATATATATATATATATATAGTTCAATGAGAAATCAAAACAAATAAAAGTTTTTGCTTTTATTTATTTAATTACGGGAACGGTATTACAATGAGCGGTTTCTTGCTGAAAGCATTCATTGGGTAAGACGAAACGGTTCCTTTGAAAATGACAGAAATTGTGTAAATGGTCAAATGTGTGCGTTTTTTTTAACTGTATTCTCGTGTTTGCGTGTTTACATGATGCGGAATGTTTTTTTTTTTTTGCTTCTACGTGTGCGTATTTTTGTTTGTGCGTAGGTGTATGATGTCATGCGCGTGTGCATGGAAATGCGTGAAGGCTGTGATGATATGATTGTGTCCACGCGCGTGTGTTGTGTATATATATAATATATATATATATGATGGTTGTCCACCACTAGAGTTGTCTCCTGACAATGACCTAAAGCCGAAACTAGTTGAGAACAATCAAAAAATAAATAACATAAAAAAATATTTCTGTTTTTCTTATCACTTTTTGTTCACCTATTTTTTATATATATAGTAAAAGTTAGTGGAATCGTATCAGTCAGACAGTGAGTCTGTCTATCCCATTTTCACTAGCGTTGGACCAGGGAGAGGGTCAGTATCAAACCCAGAACCTGGCAACCATGCAACGTTTCTTCCCATCATTATTATAAATACACATATACGTAGACTAATAATATCCTTATCTCGGTTGTTGTAGTCATGTTGAGCAAACATGTTGACGTCCTCCTTTTTTAAAAGGCCCCAAGGAGAGATATAACAGAGTTGAGTTAAAAATTCTCAAAAAGTTACTAACAGACATCTGAAAGCTGGAGAGTGCAACGGCTGAAACATTATGGCTATAACAACAATCAAGATGATAACACTAGTCTGAGGGCATCAGTGTATAATAATTAAAAAATGTGTAGATTATGAGTTATCTCCCTTTGACTGTTTCAGTTGAAGGAACTCTTTAGCAAAAGAGTTAGAAAGTTAGTTGGCAATAGACTACATATACGACGATCGTCCACCATTTGAGTGACTGCCATTAAACTGCCTATTGACATTGGTAGCAGATTGAGACTCAGTTGTGGGATAATTTATATTGTTTTGTGTTTTACACATTGCCACCTATACTGCGTCTCAAGATGGTGAATCAACAGGCTTTAAAATCGCCACCAATTTTGCAAAACGAGGATTTCTACGGAGAATGGAAGCACGACTTAACAGTATGGCAAATGTATACAGACTTGCCTAGAAATAAACTGTGACGGAGAACGAGAAAGGAAAGGGAGCAAGACATTGTCTTGCCTGCCGGGATCGAACCCGCGTCCTCCCGCATGCGAAAACAGATGCGATGTAATAACTGGAAGGACGCAAGGTTTGATCAACATGCCCGGATGTTTGGCTAATATGCCCATAAAATAACAAGTGAGTCAAGCGCCGAGCAGTCAGCAGTTGACGACACTGCACTTTTCAGTAAGGAAATGTGATTTTGAACTGCTAAAGATTATTTCGACTAAGACGACAGATTTTTTTAGCTGCTAGACGAAGAATGTGTTGACCAACAGAGGGTCTGACTTGTGAGAAGACTGAGAACTCTCTTGTTTTGGTTCCCCCTTGGCGGGAGCTTGTTGATTCGAAGGTCTATTTCGCCCCATATATTTCCCCCCTTCTATATAAACAGGACCCTGCAGTTTTTCTCACTTTAACTGGACGAGCAAGAGATTGTATTAAACAGCCTATTGACAATATGTACCCACATGGAAGGTCACTAAATCATAATACCCTTTAAATCCAACACTGTATTTTTTTGTAGGTACATACCGGAAACTTCATCCAAAACAGATCATTCTCGTCAAATTTTGGCTGATAGTCATTAATACGCTGTTAAATTAAAGATGAAAAAGGAAATACAAGCAATTTTATCATCGTACAAATTTAAAACTAAATGTAAAGCAGCAGAAACTGCTCACATCCATAAGTATTTGGCCCGGGACTCAGTCATGGAATACACAGCTCAACATTGGGTTAAAGATCTATTACTACTGAATAGCGAGTTCGGTCCTCGCAGTGTTACATAGTCATTAGATACCTAATGATTATGACAATAGTGTAGAAATCATATTAGTGCAGCTGAGGGCCTTGAGAGTGAGTGACAGCGTTTGACCTCACTCTGACCTTGCGTTCTGGGGATGATCGTGAGAATCGGAAGGCAATAGAAAGCCCCCTTCTGGTTTAAGGAGTAAGCAACTCAGTTAGTTAGAATTAGAACTTAGAAGCGAAGCTAGCAAGATGCGAGTCTCACTGCGTGATTGTCTGGTCTGGGGTTCTACGAATAAAGTAACATCATCGTAAATCGAAGTCTTGTGGTTATTACTAAAAGCTAACAATAGCACAGGGCTTCTGATAACAAGAAATCCCTAGCAACAGAAACCAGACCCGAAGTCCCCAAGAAACACCACGACAAGACCAGACCAAGATAGATGATAGAAGAACCAAGCCGGCCAGAAGAGTAGACGACAGAGTAAGAAGTAAGAGAAGTATATAACATAGATATTTAGCGCCGTCAAAGAAAAGGCACTACGTAATAGCAGGATGACCCATAAAAATCACCAAATAAAAACAATCTTAATTTAATTCTACCTGGTGGGAGGTCAGGGAATTTTCTTTTCGTCAGATTTGAGGGAATGACATATGGCTAAACTTGCAAATCGGTCGAAAAATTAAAACATATCACAGCCGAGTTAGCTCAGTCGGTAGAGCATTCAGCTAGAAATCACAAGGTTCCTAGTTCGATACCGGTCCTCGCCAACTCAGCGTTATGAGTAGCACAGGGATCTGTGCGGTAAAGCAAGGAGCTGATTGCGCTCCACCTCAGATGCAAAAAACAATCTCCTTGGTCTAACGCTAGTGAAAAGGGGATAGACTCCCTCGCTGATTGGCTGATACCAACATTAGGCCGCCCCGATGACTTTACTTACAGGTGACCTAGAATAAACAGAACCCAAATTATTTATTTTCCCATTAAACTAACCCTAAACCCCACCTCTAACCCTAACCCCTAGTTAAAATTAACAGTTTTATTACAAAATTTATGCGTTCTGTTTTTTTCTGGGTCACCCTAAATTTTCCGCCCGATTTGCAAGTTTAGCCCATCACATAATGATATAGTAAGAAATTTTAATTCAATGATGAACTATATTTTTTAAATAAAATATAAATGACGCGATTTGCTAAATTTCAAATTAATATTTGAAAAAGAAAAAAAGAATTAAATAAAGTAATCAAATTTATGTAAAATGATAAATAATCTTATAACATTAATTCAAAAATGTAGTCGATCAAATGTCAAATTTGAACCAAGTATTTTTACTGTTGGGTCATTCCATGTCAAAACACCGGAAAAATTTGACATCTGCACCCACCGACACCGAAATTTGGCACAAATGTTCCCCTTCATGAGTTAGGAAAGTGTGCCAAATTATTTTGTCTTAAACCTTACCGTTCCGATTTTAGAGGGGGGGGTATAATTTTCCTATTTTGCCTCAAAATTAAGGCCGTGTGGAGTCGCAAAATCTCAGTGGTTTTTTTTAATTTAAAAAAATACCAAATTTCAGAAATATTGAATGTATGAAAGTATGTAAGGCAAATAAGGACTGTAGAATCCAAATATCCAACTATTTTAACCCTATACCTGATAGAAAATTTTATTTTGCCCACCCAAATGCATGACTCCAAAATCAACAACTTTTCACCCATGTAGCTTACGGTCAGTCTATCGAAAATATGTCCTCTTCAATTTTCATATTTTTTTTCTTAACATCTATGTCTGCCTAAGTTCATCAACGAATTTTGTGTGGGAGCAAAGTCTACTTTAGAAGATATGAACCTGCCAAGTTCAGAGTTTTTTTCCTATGTTTGTGCAGGATTTCAGTGAAAGATTATAATTAAAGACAATCATCCTAATGCTCCATGAACTCTCAAATGTTGATATTGTGCTCAGTGACTTCTTAAACTATTCAATAATATTGCTTTTATCAATTTAAAAAAAAAAAAAAATATAAATAAATAAATACGAGGGCGAGTCAAAAAGTAATGCCATTTTGTTTAGTACAGGTATAATTACCGACACAGGAACATGTATCATGAATTAAAATGAAGTTGGTCCTCAGTGGATCACCTCCCTACTTTCCCACAGTCACTGTTTTTTTTTCAAGTGACACTGCGTTTATATTGCCAGGGCTCGTTTTTGATTTGTTACTCAGACCAATCATAAACGGACTGGTCTTCTCTCCCAAATAAAAAAATGAAAAATAAATTGCTTAATTGTTATAAAGATATGAGGAGTAAAGAGTGACTTACTTCCTCATTCATTTGGGGTCTATATTGACGATGAAGCTCCATGATGATTCGCAGACACACCAGCACATTTTCTTCATTCTCCACCTGGATGGCGAGACAAGGACAAAATAGAAATATTTAAAGTCAATAAAAAAAGAAAGAAAATGAAAGAAAAGAAAAATTTTTTAAAAAGTTTTAATTTTTAAATTTTTTTTTAAAAAATTTAAAATTTTAAAAAAATAAAAAAAAATAAAATAATTAAAATTTTTAATCTTTAAAAAATTAAAAAACAATTAGAAAAATAATTTTAAGAAATAATTTAGAAATTTTTATTTAAATAGTGAAGACTGAAATAACATTTTCTTCATTCTCCACCTGGATGGCGAGACAAGGACAAAATAGAAATATTTAAAGCCAATAAAAAAATAAAAAGAAAGAAAGAAAATAAGAAAAATCTTAACAAATTTTGAATTTTTTAAAATAACTTTTAAATTTTTCAAAAATTTAAAAAATAAAAATAATTAAAATCTTTAATCTTTAAAAAATTAAAAACAATTAGAAAATTTTTTTTTAAATAATTTAGAAATTTTTATTTAAATAGTGAAGACTGTAGTAACTAGATAGAAAAACTCTACTTGCAAGTCCACAGTACAGTAATACCCCACTTTAATTCATTTTAGCCTATTGTCACTTTTCTAGATTAAATTTCAGTTTAGCAAATATCACCTATGTTTTAATAAAAGGATGTGAAATTAATTTTTCCTTAAAAATCTATTTAGAATAAATAAAAAAATCAATAAAAAGCTAAAAGAATTTTAATTGCAATAAAGACTTTAAAAAAATATGTACAATATAATGTTTACATTGAAAAATTGTAAACAAAATTTAAATAATTGTTATTTATTATTTTTATTAATTAAAACTAAAATATTTTTAAAATTCTTTGATGCTTTAACAAGAATTATATTCTTCTGCATGTTGTTTAGAATAATTGAAAGGAATTTTTAAGGGAAAATCAAGTAAATAAAAAAAACAATCAATATTGTATTCAGTATTGTTTTTAAAAATAAAAGTAAAATCTGTTTTTAGTGTTCTTAAATGTCTAGAAATAGTTATATTCTTTCCAAGTTATTTATGCTAGTTTTACAGTGTTTGTTCTCAGTTTAAGGGTTTTACATCGGTTTTTTTTTAAACCAATTAATGACAAAGCATATGACTGTTTCACGAGAGAGAGAGAAATAGCAAAAAATTATAAAATTACCTTTAAAAGTTTGAACATCAAGGGAAGGATTTGAGGAATATATTTTTTTAGATGTTCATTGCAGGGTATTCTGTGTATAATCTCAAGTAGCAGTTTGCGCAGTTGCTAAACAAAAGAAAAAAAATAAATAAATAATTAAAAAAAAAAAAAATAATATATATATATATATATACAATGGAAAAAAAATTTCACATACACAAAATTACGAATTGTTTGTTTTTTTTTTCAGAATTTTATTTTAAAAAATAAAAAAAAAAATAAAATAAAAGCAATTTTTGAAACTAAGTGACTTGGTTTAAAAATCACATAGGCAAGAAACTGACAAACTTGAGTCCAAAGGGTTAAGAAATTAATTTTCTCAAAATGAAATAATTGATCAAAAAGGTTATGTTTAAGGAATATTAAAGAAGAAGAGACAAGTGCAAAAAGCTTTTGTAAAAAAAAAAAAAAAAAAAAAAGAAAAAAAAAAAAAAAAAAAGAAAAAATTCCTACCTGCATATTCTGTTCTGCAATGAAATGAGGTTCTTCCTCATCAAGAATCTTGAGAAAGACTCGCAGTGCATCCTGCAGAAACGTTGAGTATTGAGGAGAAATGACAATGCTCTGGAAAAGAATAAAAAAAGAGAGAAACAAATTGTTTTAGTATTGTATAGGATTAATTTTGCATCAGTAGAATGTGTGTGAACCATAACCCATCAAAAAACCGGAGGGGGCGGTTACTAGAGAAATACACTTAAAATCTTATTGTAATGGAGATTGTGTGTTTTTCTGTCTGTAACCAAAACTATATTACTACTAAAGTCACAATCCCCTTAATTATTTACGTCACATTCTCCATGATTTTATTTTTAATTAAACCTTAATTATTTGATAAAATTGTTTTACATTATTATTACTGCTGACCATATCAGCAATGACTAATCAGAAATTTAGCAATGAACGACAGGAGTGATGGAAGAATAAGTTTCAGTTGTACTATTTTTCAATTATATCCCCTTCTCCGTTTCAAATGTTTATCTGCATTCTTATTTAGTTTCATTAGCCTTTCTAATTTAATATGAAAGGTTATTTCTATAACTCCAACCTAAAAAGAGGAACCACTCTGAATGAATTTTATCTGTTAATTAATCTACCCATTATTTTCCCATTAAACTAACCCTGTCTTCTTTTTTCCTAGTAGATCAAATAAATAAATAATTTATCAGTCAATCAGAGTGGTTCCCCTTTTTAACCATATTTTATTATGTTAAAACTTAAACAAGACACGCAGGACACTGCTGGAGAAGCAAGGACAAACTCATAAGCGACGTCCTCCTGTGGAAGCCAGCACATGTGCACGCCAGTGTGGGCCGACCAGCAAAGACGTACATTGATCAGCTCTGTGCGGATACAGGATGCTGCATAGAGGACCTCATGAGAATGATGAGCGATAAGGAACGGATGGAGAGAGATTGTCATGGATATCCGTGCCAACAGCGTGACATGATGATGATGAAAACTTAAATACTTGCATATATTTGCTAGTTTATATATGTTTCAAAATACAAAATTTATACAATATTTTGAGTAAAGTTACCTTTAACTCAAAATACTGTGTAAATTTTGTGTTCATATGAAAATGTAACACAAAAAAAAAAAAAAAAAAAAAAAAAAGGGACACTCACCTCAAAGTTTTTCACTTAGTTCCTGGGCAGCTTTTAGCTTTTTCTCAACAACTTGAAAAGAAAAGAAAAAAAGTTAAGAGATATTAATTTCTAAGTTTTACAGAGAGACACACAGAGATAGAGAGACAGAGATAGAGAGACACACAGAGATAGAGAGAGAGAGAGAGAGACAGAGACAGAGAGAGACACACACAGAGAGAGAGAGACACACAGAGAGAGCGAGACACACAGAGAGAGCGAGACACACAGAGAGAGTGAGACAGAGACTTTAGGCCACCCTGACGACTTTATTAGTCAGTTTAAAAAATCCAATAGAATTCATAAAATTCTCCAAAAATAAATGCCTGCACTCTAAAAATAATAATCACATAACTATTTGCATATTTGGCAGAATAAAGGTCAATTAAATTTTTAGTAAACAAATTAAAAATATTTTCTTCATATCAAATTTACTTATGATCAGTTTTATGTTACTTAAAATCCTAATCTGTAGAGCATGTTTTCAGCTAATCATACAAATTTATATTTATCAATATAACAGTCAAAATTTTTTCTGATTAATCTTCTTATAATGGTGATTTGGTTTGTTAGTCTGTACCCAAAAACACATCACTGCTTATGTAATAATACCCTCAGGAATTGTGTAAGTTTATTAAGGATGTCTCTAAGAAAAACTGAGTTAGATTCACCTCAAAACAGCTCAGGTTACTAGTGCATTTAAAATTCTGCAATGTGTTTTATATATATCACTAAGAAATAAAGGTTTACATTATATATTACTAGCAAATATATGCAACCTCCGGGTGCAAGGATTAGAAAAGCTAATGAAACTGAATAAGAATGCAAATAAAAAGATTTGGAACAGAGGGGTATGATTGAAAAATAGAACAACTTGAAACTAACTCTTCCATCATTTTCGTTACTTCCGTCTTTCATTGATAAATTTTCCTATTCACTATTTAGTTAAAATAGGAAGTAGAGAATAATATTAAGTCATTTGTTCTTGTTAATGGTTTCTTTTAAGATTTATCCAGAGATTTTTGCTCATATTCAGTAAGATAAAACCAAACAATTAGAAATCAATAATACTAAGTATATATTTATTAAAATCAAATTTCTAATATCAATATGCAATTAATTCACACTATAAACCGCTATTTTGTTGTATATATAAATACAATTGCATGTTATTAGTATGTAGATATCGTCAACAGTCTTAATGATGTAAAACAATTTTATAATAATTCAGGTTTAAATAAAAATAAAATTATGGAGAATGTGATGAATAACGAGGGAATTTTGACTTGAGTAGTAATATAGTTTTGGTTACAGACAGACAAACCCACAATCTCCATTATAATAAGATATGGTTTATCTGCAGGCTGGTTTTAACAAAACCGGGTTTAATAAATAATTTGGTGTTATTGATCTATTATTTTTTTTATTCTCCAGTATATTAAAATCAATCCTATGAATGATTTTATATGGAAACCAATTAAAATATAATTAAAAAGTGTAATCTTTTTATATGCATTCTTATTTAATTTTGTTAAGTCTAATTTAATATATTTCATTACATTAAAACTTGAATACTTACGCCTGGAGGGTGCATATTTTTGCTAGCTTACTTAATGAATTCAGTAGTAAATATTGCCACATTTTAATTAATTAATAGCGGTCAGATCTTATCAGCAAATTAAAAATCATGATTACCTCAACTGAAGTGTTGAACAATTCTCAACCATTTAAGGGAAAAACTGAATCAAACTTTCTCCAGGAGATAACTCAAATTTTGTTTACATCACTCCGCTATAAAAATGGACATTTTTAAAACAGAAATTAATTTGGATTATTCAGACTATTGTTCTCATCTCTATTGTTATCTGCACAATGTGTCCTCTGGCCACCATCAGGTATTTCCTGTTGGACTCGGGAGCCTTCATGGAACTTCGATTGATTTTTTTATTTGTTCTTGTTTTACGGCATATCAACCTCAATGGGTCATTTAATGCCGACTACGTTTTTGAAATGAATTGGTGATAATGTTTAATTTTCTAAAGGTTTTTTTTTTTTTTTACATTTTCTTTTGTGAATGAAACTTTTAGATGTTTTTGTTAACATATTTTTGTGTTTTCATTTTTTTTGGAAGATTTTTAGATTTTGTTGTAGATGTGTGCTTCTTTTATGTATCCAAGTAGTTTTTCTGGATTTCTAACCCTTTATTTAAAACAGAAATTAATTCATAGCTCTACAGAACTCTTTACAATTATTTTAAACGTTCCTGATAGTTACTAAGCTTAGCTTAGATTCACAGACCATTGTTAGTGAGTTCGATTATCATTGGGCGCTCCATACTTCTGGCCTTGTGCCACATCTAAGCTTAGTAAATAACTATGGGCATCTCATGTGGTGTAATGGTTAACAATCTAGATTTGCAGACCATTGTTAGTGAGTTCGATTCTCATTGGGCGCTCCATACTTCTGGCCTTGTGCTACATCTAAGCTAAGCTTAGAAGATAACTCAAATTTTATTTACCTCATTCCACTATAAAAAAAAAAAAAAAAACATTTTAAAAACAGAACTCTTTATGATTTTAAATTTCAATTTTAGAAAAAAAACAAAAAAACTTACAAGCTTGTATTATTAAAACTTAAAAACACACACCAGTCCAGCTGCTGTGAAAAGAATGTATATTAAGAGGTTTCTATTTCTTGTCTTATACACATAGTAAATCAAAAATATTTAGAGTTCAAATCATTTATCTATTTAAGTTGATACTACTAGCAAGAAATATGTGCCCTCAGCCGTAATATATCTAAGTATTTTATATAAGTAAAGTCGTCGGGCGGCCTAAAGTCGGTATCGGCCAATCAGCGAGGAGTCTATCCCTTTTCACTAGCGCTAGACAAGGAGATTGGTTTTTTTGCGTCTGAGGTGGAGTCCACACCTACCATCAGCTCCTTTACCGCACAGATCCCTTTTACAACACCCTCTCTTAAAAATGAGACCATCCAAATCATCAAGATGAAATGCAAAAATCTAAATCCTGATTATTATGTATTGCTTATCCACCAAATTCTTATTTCTTATGAAATCGCCTCATTTTACTCAACCAATTCAATATGTTTGATAAAATGAAAATGAAAATAAAAAAATGTATATCAATTTTCTAAGTAAAACTTTTTCTTTCTAAAAACATCCTTTGATAAAATGCTTTACTTCTTTTTGCATAGTTAATAAAAAAAACAAAAAACTTTTTAACTGGGTTTGTAAACTTATACAAAAGCAATGGTTATACATAACAGCAAAAATTGAAAATGGTAAAAAAAATTTTAAAATGAATTAAATTTTAAAATCAAAAATAAAATTTCTGCCAAAGTTATTTTTTATAATCATTTAATTACTAAAAATTAAAAAATTATCACTGATGACTAAATAATAAATTCATAAGATGATTTTTTTTAAAAAACTGCTTGGTACTATAAAAAAAAAAAAAATAAAAAAAAAAATAAATATCATTCATTATTTATAATAATATAATAATAATAATCTATATATCAATTATGAATGAAGCTGGGTTAGCTCAGTCGGTAGAGCATTCGGCTAGAAACCACAAGGTTCCTAGTTCGATACCGGTCCCGCCAACTCAGTGTATGAGTAGCACAGGGATCTGTCGGTTAATATAAGGAGCTGATGGTAATGTGTGACGCTTCTACCTCAAACGCCAAACAATCTCCTTTGGTCTAGCGCTATGTGAAAAGGGATATGACTCCCTCGCAGACTGGCTGATACTGACTTTAGGCCGCCCCGACACTTTGCTTATATATCAATACTCTTGTTCTAATCTTCCAAACAATATATATGCAACATACTTGGTTAAAAATGAAACTGTCAAAAACGTCCAAGAAATGTAAATCCCGATAATCGGGTATCGCTTAATCGCTGAATTGTTATTAGTGTTGTCACTTCAGCTAAGACCATTCCATTTTTTATATAAAGAAAAGAAGAGAAGAAATAGGATATACTACACACAGAAAAAATATAAGAAAAAAAAGAGTAGGGGAAAATACAGGTAGAGGAAGAGAGGGTGGTGCTCGAAAGCAATTAATGCTAATCCATTTCAACTGAACATGATGAAAAGAAAGAAAGAAAGAGTTAAATTCAAATATTTATACTTTATACATATTGAACTATTTGCAATAACTCTTAAGTAAACATATCAAACATCATAATTTAAATATCCTACTATGTATAACACATACTGCTAGTAATATTTAATATAAAGATCATCCAAAACCACAACACTTAAAATCGGCTAGAAATTATCAGAAGAATCTTGAAGAATATTAAAATCTTATAACGGAGATTCAGTGTTTGTAACCGAAACTACTTCACTGCTTACACCATAATAACCTTATCTCTATGATATTTAATTCTATAGTCAAAATCATTAATACACAGAATAAATCCTATTTATTAACAAGGTCTCTGAAAAATTTGAGTTATATTTGCCTCAAAACAGTCCATGTTATTAGTCCATTTAAAATCCTCAATACATCTAATATATCACAAGAGATAAAGGTTTACATAATATATGGTGTGGTAATTTGCATACTGGTTTAAAAATAAAGGTTTAATAAATAACTAGACAAAGCGTGTACCTGTTGGGTCACCCATTTAACTCTGAGTAGATAATTGGGATTTCAGAAAGTAAGTTTTGCAAAGCGAATTAATTTTTTAAAAATATAAATGCAGCCGGAATCTGTTTCACTCTCTAAATCACTCTTTACGCAGATAGAGAAACTAACATATATAACAAGAAAGTAATCAAAAGTAATATAAAGAGAGGAAAGTGACAGACAGAAAGTGTAGTGATTTAACGTGTGCAAAAATGTAAACATTGTTTTCGTTCATAATTTTCATTATTTCCGTAACTGAATTTCTTTTTTAATCATCAGGAGTTTTTTAAGTTTCTTCTTTGAATAGACAAAAAATTTCAAGATGATATTAACCTTTATGCAAGTTCTCGTGTTAAATATAGGGAGGGGTTAATTTCACAGGGAAAATTGTGTACCTAGAACTTATTACTAAAAGTACAAGTAAATGAAATTATTAAGGAAAATACAACTGGATTATTGGAAGCAGAATATTTTATTTTATTGTTTTGTATTATAAACTGTACAAAAAATAAGATAAATTTTTTTAAAAAAGAAAGCACATTATTATTTATAGAAAAAAGTGTTTTTTTTTTAAAAAAAAGCTTGTACTAAAAACAAATACTAAATATATCTTATTATATGGAGATTCGGTGGTTTACGGACAAATAAAAATATAAGTATATTATACGCACATACACACGTGCAAATCCCGCGCTAGGATACAGTCATAACGTCACAGCCAACAGCATTTTCAGGGACGCGGGCTGCATATAACATAACACACGTATAAAAAAAAAATTAAGAAAAAAAAAAAAAAAAAAAAAAACATTCACGTAAACATGCAACACGAGAATACATTATATAAAAAAATACCATCATTTCAAAAAAAAAAAAAAAAATTTTTTTAATTCCTTTAAAAGAAATGCCATAACTAGACTACTTCAGTCCAGTGATCTTTGAAAAAGAGATCTCACAAACAATACTAACAGTTCCGTATCTATTCATGCATTTATCTTTAAATACAAAATTAAAAATAAATTTACATTTTTGTTTTTACACACAAAACTAACCATTTTAACCGTATTTTTTTTTTTTTTTTTTTTTTACACCTTCATGTGTACTCTTCTAAATCAACCTACCTAACCAAAATATAAGTGTTTACCAACAATAAAAACATAATTATCGTAAAAGGAGCATTTTTTTATTTTAATCTCAACATTGCAAATCATGATTTATTAAAGCTAAGTTGATTTGGATTAATTCTCACCTTAGGGCCGGTTTAGGCTCAGTTTGGTAGAGCGTTCAGCTAAAACCCAAAGTTCCTAGTTTCGATAGCCGCTCTCAGCAATCACGTATGAGTAGCAAGGATCTGTGCTTGTAAAGTAAGTGAGCTGGATGTAGGTGTGGCACCCCACTTCAGACTGCTACAACAATCTCCTGTCTAGCCTAGTGAAAAGGGATAAACTCCCTCGCTGACTGGCTGATACCGACATTAGGCCGCGTCGACTTTACTTAGTTATGATAAAAACTTGTAATTCTTTTTTAAATTTAAGTAAGAAGTGTTGATAGCGATTATCAGTTATGGGTATGAAATGGTAACAATTAAGAGGGTGGGTCAACTCACATTGCGCTCTTAGAAAAATAATAGCATATAGGGAGTGTTTAGTTAAGCAATGTATAGTGAGTTTGGTTTGGTTTGGTTGTGTTTTACGGCATATCAACCTCAGTGGGTCATTTAATCCGATAAAGTTTTGAAATAAATCAATTCTTAATGGATAATACAATTTTTTTTAAATACTTTTTTCTATTTAAACCCATAGATGGGACCTAACAGTACCACTCTGGGTCAGAGTGGACCAAGGAGCATTGGCGATGAAGGGGTGCTCCACATTCCCCAAACCTCCAAAACTGGAACCTCACCATCAGATAGAGTTTAACGTCATTCCCAGCACATGTAAGACCCACAGCCACGCCTTCTAGCACCCATATGATAAAAGGGGTTGGGCTTGCCATAAGGGCAATAGGGTTGGGAAATCATATAGGTGCTAGGGCTGACCGTGACCAGCCGATTGATCGGAGGGCCTCGCCGACCGCCGTCTAAGCCCAATTTAGGACCAAAGTGGAGGAGTATTGCATGTCATGGACTGCTCACCACCTGGGCTCTATCCTTAAGCATCACGTGTAGCCACCCCAGCCAACCCCATTGGGGAGTCTTACCCCTCCGCAGAGGGGCATTCTAACGCCCCCCACAGGGTGGAATGTATACGTGAGGGTTAAATTTATGCAGAAATCAAGAAAGGGATTGGTGACTTTATGACTCAATTCCAATTACTGCAATTAAAAGGATGAAATTTTTTTTTTTTTTTTCAACATAATTTAATCATAGAACCTAATGAATAACTTAAGCTAATTTTCATGTCATTAAACTAAACAGTAAAAAAGCCTTAGGATGTAAAAAGTGATTCGCTCATGCTTTAGTATAATAATAGATTATGGTATTATTGACCTCTAATATTGTTTTTATTCTCTAATGTATTAAAATAAATCCTGTGAAAGATTTTATATAGAAACAATCTAAAATAAGTAATTTTTTTTATAAGTGTTCTATTTGATTTTGTTAGTCTTTCTAATTTAATATATTTCATTACATTAAAACTAAATACTTGTACCTGAGTGCACATTTTTGCTAGTGTAATAATAGATGTTGAATATTGTTAATATTAATTAATTAATATAAGACCATTCCAGAACAACACACTATTTAAATCAGCAGGACACCTACGTGTAGTAGGGTAGTGAGCTGATTAGCCATACGTGGAGTTGGTTCGATTCTCACAGGGTGACCCATATTTCTGGTTTTATGCTACATCTAAGCTAAGCTTAGTAAATAACTATACCCTCTCGGTCGCTACTGAGCTAAAGGGCTCACAGAATTTACCAAATTGGCCGTCAAGATTGGATTTTCTGCATCAACCAAGGATTGCAGGGTCTCTATATTTGCCGAAAGTCTAGCCAAATGCCCACGTTGTGTTCAGATCTCAAACTACTGGAAATCTGCTATAGAAACTGATTTCCAAGTTTAATGGCAGCCTAGTTGTCACAAAAAAAAACATCGACTCTTTCTTCTTCAAACTTAACAAAATTTATATTCAAATAAAAGAATACAAACAATTATTTCTCAAGACTGTGGGAGTGATGGACCCGTAATTAATAACTTCTGGTCTTCTGCAAAGTTTTGCGAAAAACAGTTTGTAAGTTGACTAAGTTTTCAAATGGTCTTAGCTGAAGTCAGTTTCTCTCAGCTCTCAGTATTTGCATTAATCTTCTCAGCTAGCCCTGTCAGCTCATGTGATTCTCAAGCAATCACAACTTCATCTCTCAAGCCCGGTGTGGCTTCATCTGATTCTCAAGCAAAAACGTCGCAGTTAAATAATATTTCAATTTCCGGCTGGCATGAAGATATTAGGAATTTTCTCTGCACCTCCAACTTTGGCAGGGTAACCGCCCTCCTTTAGTTCTAACCAGCCAATCGAATTCACTTCCGCCAAATCGACAGGGGCTTCAGTTCTTCCGGCTACTTGAGTGTTTTCAAATACATTTGATTTTTTTTAATTCCAATTTTCAACAAGAGTTTATCTCTTTCCTTAAATGGAAAAGGAAAACAATAAAAAAGATTCTTTTCAAGACAATCATGGTCAACTGACCATGTTTATCTTGTTCCGCGCCCTTAGTCTGGTCACTTCAAAGGACTGTCTCCATCGCCGCCAATTCTCGCTTCTGGGAGTTCCGATCCACTTGAGATTTTACTTCTGATATGGTCAGCCTTATCCTGGCTACCATCTGTTTCGATTCTCCGACCGAGGTCACCCGGCGAATTACATTTCCATTTTTTTCTTCTTTTTCTAATTTCAAAACCTGAATCAGGTCACATACCCAATAGTGTAATGATTAGCAAGCTAGATTCGCAGACCATTGTTAGTAAGTTCGATTCTCACTGGGCGCCTCATACTCCTGGCCTTGTGCTACGCTTAGTAAATAACTATTAAAATCAGCATCTCAGAAGAATCCTGGAGACCTAAGGAGACTTCAGTGAAAAAAACTATCAAGACTAAAATAACAACAATGAGGAGAATAGAACTTACTTCCAGGTGTGGGATCTGCAATTAAAGAGATGTATGATTTCACAGTTGTCATCTGGGCACCCACATCATGTGGGCTCATTGCTGCTGCTAACATCATGGTTGAAAAGTGGGGGGCAACACACCACCTGAAATAAAACAACAAATATAAAATACAATTTATATTATTTGGGCTAGCAAAAAAAAAAAAAAAAAAAAAAAAAAACGCCTTCCGGGCAGTATAAAAATTGATTTTTGAAAGTATTGCCTGAGGGGGTGGGAGTAAAAAATTCAGTGTCAGAAGGTCTGTATCATAAGCAAAATCAAATTTATTAAAAGAGTAAAAAATAAAACAATTTGAAATGGAAACTTAGTTCTTTTCCCCTCAAATAAAAAGTTGCATACTGTGATTCTGATAGGTTTTTGATTTAGTGCATCTTGCAGGACATATATTTGCTTTGAATAAGTCCCCGAGAAAATTAATGGGTCCCAACTAAAGTTCCTTAATAAATTGAAGGGTTTTATTTATGATTTGGGAAACAACTAAAGCCATCTAATGCCTACCTTGTAATCTATCCTGTGTAATTCATTTCTAAGAAACTATTGAAATGTATTTGCAGTTAGCTTGAAATGGTGAGGGAAGAAAAAAGAAAAACATTGGGATGCATGGATATGATTTTACTGCATCCTTTTAGATTTTTATGTACCTATCAGCATCTTTGCATAATGCAAGCATATAGAAATAAGGGTTGCATTTCTTAGTGCTATAATCATAAATGAGCCTGGGTAAAAAAAAGTCTAACAGTCAACTCGGTAATAACAAAAAATAAAATAAATAATTATCTACTCAACGGTTACAAACTGTATAGAGGATTTTAGGAAAAAGTAGGAATCTTTTATTTATAAATATATACATATATATACATATGTATATTAAAAGGGCCGGTTAGCTCGGTCGGTAGAGTGTTCGGCTAGAAACCACAACGTTCTTGGTTCGATACTGGCCCTCGCCAACTCAGCGTATGAGTAGCACAGGGATCTGTGCGGTAAAGTAAGGAGCTGATGATAGGTGTGGCGCTCCACCTCAGATGCTAAAATAATCTCCTTGGTCTAGCGCTAGTGAAAAGGGGATAGACTCCCTCGCTGTATGGCTCATACCGACATTAGACTTTAGAAAATTTCTTTAAAAAATCAAGTGTCTATAAATACTCAGGAATATACTGAAAGTTGAAAAATCACATTTTGCATATTGTAGTGTCATTTTCATTTTCTTTTAAAAAATTATAAAGTTGCATATTGTAGTGTCATTTTCATTTTCTTTTAAAAAATTATAAAGTTGCATATTGTAGTGTCATTTTCATTTTCTTTTAAAAAATTATAAAGTTGCATATTGTAGTGTCATTTTCACTTCCAACGAGTTGGGGAGCGTCTTCTGATAGAAATTACTATAACTTTTTACTATTGTTACATAATTATTGGATCCCTAATACTTATATAAGGTAGTGTAGAAACATAATGGCGATTAGTGCAGCTGATGGCCTTGAGAGTGAGTGACAGCGCTTGACCTCACTCTCACCTTGCCTTCCGGGGATAAATCGTGAGAATCAGAAGGCATGGAAGACCCTGTCTTCCGGTTTAAGGATAGTAAGTTTAAGTCAGTTAGAAGCCGAGCTCGTAGGATGTAAGGATCTGCGCAGATGTCGGGTTTGGGGATTAACAATAAAACAAAAGTAAATCGAAGTCGTGTTTATTATCTAAAAACTAACAATGACACAGGGCTTCTGATAAGGAGAAATCCCTAACAGAAACCAGACCGAAGTCCCCAAGACAACTCCAGATGCAAGATGTTAGAAGATAGAACCAAAGCCAGCCAGAAGAGAAGACGACTAGAAGTAAGAAGGGGTATACAACACTATTTCTAGCCATATATCAGTGACTAATCAGGAATCACTGAAGTATCTTATATAGAAACCAATGGAAATACGGTGAGGAAATTAATCCGACAATATGAGAAGAAAATATTTTAAAAATATAACAAACACAGGATGTTATGATCAGGAAAACAATTTTTAGTGTCAATACTTAAGCATTTCGGTATATTGTACCACCTTCAGGACACTTAAGTAATGTTTATATATTTTATTTATTTATTCTGATATTCACTTCAATGTGTATATTCTAAAAGTTTTTATTTTGTGAGAATGGTTAGTTTTAATGTGTGTGTGTGTGGGGGGGGGGGCTCGTTTTACAATTTAGGCATAAACAACAACAACAAAAGGAGCCCCCACTTTAAAACTAACATTCTCACAAAATAAAAACTTTTAGAATATACACATTGAAGTGAATATTAAATAAATAAAGAAAATATATTTAGTATTGTAAAATAACGGGTGCAAGAAAAATAAAACATTTATTGCAAAAACACGGACATAAAATGAGGGTTCAGTTTATTTTATGGTAGGAATATACGAGGAACTTGTTCTTTTTTACCAGACTAGCTTGCTAACCTTATACCACTTTTTTCTCTTTCTTCTCTATCCAGGTGACGCCAGGTAGTCACTTCTAGTACATATATAAAGTACAGTTGGTGTGTATGTATGTATATCCAGATGAAACTACAAAAATAAAACAATTAATGACAAAGTAAATGTAAATACACATTAACTATCACCAGAAGTTGCTTCTTGTGCGAAAATAATGAATTTTTTTTATTTATATTCATGAAGATATTTAAAATTTGGATTTTACAAGTAAGAGAAAGGAAAGTCATTGGGGCGTTCTTGATTAAAATTAAAACAAATCAATTATGGAAGACTAAAACAATCAATGGATCTGTGAGACTAACTTTTCATTATCCTTCCGCTCTACCCAGGCAAAGCAAGGTAGCTTTTTTTTTAGTATCTTATTATAATGGAGATTGTGTGTTTTTCTGTCTGTAACCGAAACTATATTACTACTCAAGTCACAATTCCCTTAGTTATTTACGTCACATTCTCCATGATTCTATTTCTATTTAAACCTCAATTAATAATAAAACTGTTTGACATTATTAATACTATTGGCCTTACCTAAATAGTAATAACATGCAATTGTATTTATATATACAACAAAATACCAGTTTTCAGTGTAAACGTAAAGCCAATTTGCATATTGATATTAAAAAAACTGATTTTAATAAATATGTGCTTGCTATTATTGATTTCTAATTGTTTGGTTTTATCTTAATGAATATGAGTAAAAATCTCTTCAATAAATCATAAAAGAAATTCATTAACAAGAAGAAATAACTAATTTTATTCTTTACTTCCTATTTTAACTAAATAGTTAAATTAGGAAAATTTAGCATTGAAAAACAGAAGTGATCTAAGTTTCAGTTGTTCTATTTTCCGATTATACCCCCTCCGTTTCAAATCTTTTTATTTGAATTCTTAATTTGTTTCATTAGCCTTTCTGATTTAATCTAATATTTTTTTACATTTAAACTTAAATACTTGCACCCGGAGGGTGCATATATTTGCTAGTATAGATAAAGGAAAAGAAAAGTAGGGAATGTAGAAAATTTGAATATTAAGGTAGATTGATTTTTCACTTTTTTAAAATCTCAATTTACATGAAACATCAGAAGCTGTGCATTGGTCTATTAAGTATGATTCCAAAAATTACATCTTGAACTTGTACCAATTTTCGGTTTTGCAGGAGGGGGATGGGCATATTTTTAATTTGAACTTTAAGTTATAAGTTTGTAATTTAATTTCATTTTGATAAAATAAAATGACAACATTCTCTGGTTTAAATACTAAAATTTAGATTTTCTGATCAATTTTTTTGTCCAAATGTTGCAAAACCAAGGATTTTTCAGTAGATTTTTGTCTACGAACTTTGATGCCATTTCCTCAAAAATTGGTACAAGTTCAAAATCTAATTCTTGGTATCAGAACTTAATATACCAATACACAACTTTTAGTGTTTCATGTAATTTTATATTTTTTAAAAAGTGAAAAATCGACCTACCCTAATGTATATATACCCTCCACCTTCTGGTGACTAAGGAGGATATTGCAAACTATGACAATAAGTGCTAGCAAAGTCTATGATAATCGTGTATTATTTCTTAAATAAGAAGTGCTGTCACAATAGCAGAAATTTCATTTTTAATTAAGTGTAAAAAGTGTGGGGGGCGGATACCAAAGTTTTAGGAAAATAGGTTAAAAAATTATTCTGCTGAGAGCCCTGCTGATAACAGGAAATTTCTATTTAATGTTGTTGTTTTGTGCTTTTTTTTTTGGTTTCGTTTTTTTTTTTTTTATTAAATTTTCAAAGTTTTTTTAATTTTAATTTTTTTAAAATTTTCTTTAAAAATCTATTGGATTGGAACAAATAAATTAAAAAAAAATGACAAATTTTTTTTTTTAATTTATCAAGTTATATTTTCATGGATTTTTTTTTTTAATGAGGTAGGAGTAATGTGATTTTTTCAAATAAACACATACGATTTAATTAAAGTTTGTTTTTTGTTTGGTTTTTATGGGGGGGGTGCAAAATAATACATCGTAAATCTCGAAACTTATTACACCATTTTTTTCGTAAGTGTTTCTGTTTGGTTGTGTGGTTAGGGCGTTGGCTTGCAATTCCATTGATACGGTTTCAAATCACGCCAGTTCGAAATTGAAAATGTCAGGGATTAAAATTAACGTTATCACAGTGATAAACTAATAAATTTGGGGTAAGTTTTTCACTAAATTAATTATATACCATTGCTTGAAGGGTTGTACTACTTGAAAATAAATATTAACACTAAAGAAAAAAAAATTTTTTTTTTTTTTTTTTATTATATTAAAGTTATCTATACCAAAATTTATTTTGTAAACTTGCTGAGAAGTAAAGTTTGGATATTTAAAAGTTTTAAGATTAGTTGGAAATTTATAATATCCCTAATTATACCGCCAATAAATAAAGAAATAAAAAAAAAATGTGATATATAGTTGTCTTTTCTTCACTATAAAATGTGTCCAGTGTTTTTCTTGGTCGCGGTAAATATTTTGTTTCATGTCGATTTAATTTTTATTTACTCCCCCACGTGCTTATTTCTTAAGTTGGTTTAAAAAGGGGGACCCTAAAAATTTTGAAAACAAACTCAAAAGGAAATTTAAAAAAACAAAAAAACATGAGTGAAATCTGAAATAAACGACATATATACATTACAATTTTTCCCCATTTTTTTTTTTTACGTTTGTTGCAATTGTCATTGTCAAAATTCGTAAAAATCGTTGGTTTGCCAAAAGAATACTTAAAATTTTAAAATTTCCTTGTATATCTTTTTTTTTTTTAATTAAATTTTAATCTTTTAATTCGAGAATTTAAGAATCTTAAATTCTGTTATTCTTTAATTCAAATGGATTATTTATGAACTAGAAAAAAAAAAAAAAAAAAAACAACAAAAAAAACTGAAATAATAAAAAAGATAAATAATTATTTGTTTTTCTTTCTTTTATTAATATTAAAATATAAAAATATAATAAATAAATGATAAATATAATAAATAAACTATGTTCTTCAACTCAAATGGACTAATTAATCATGAACTAGAAACAAAAAAACTGGGAAATAATTGCAACAATAATAATAAAAAGATAAATAAATAATTGTTTATTTTTTCTTTTTTTTTTAATATTAAAATATGAAAATATAATACATAAATAATATAATAAATAAACCATTTTCCAGCAAGTTTAAGGATTTAAAAAAAAAAAAAAAAAAAAAAAACCTTCAAATCAAAAAAATAAATTAATAAAAATTAAATAATTGCAATAATAATAAAATTAAAGATAAATAAATAATAGTTTTTCTCTTTTTAAAAATATTAAAATAGTTAATTTAATAATAAATAAACCATTTTGTAATAAGCTAAGTTTAAGTGATTAAAAAAAAAAAAAAAATCTTACCCTCCTCAAAAAAAAAAATAAATTAAGTGTTCATATTTTGGGTTCTAGGCTTTTTTCTAAATAAATAAGGGAAAAAATGAATACCTACTTTTTTTAAACAAATAAATAAATAAATTATAATCTAAAATAAAAATAGTTTTAAAAATATTTTCCTTTTTTTTAAATAAAAGTAAAAATTAAACAATAAAGAAACATTTTCAGCCAATTTAAATAATGCAAGTTTTCTCTTTTTTTATGTCCAATTTCTTGAACACTTAAAACCTAATCTCAAAAACAGGGATCAAAACTAAATTTTCTTAATAAATTAACAGGTAAATTACGAAATTTAAAATACTTTAAATATCCCAAGAAAATAAAAATAAAACTTTCTTTTGTACATCGTACATCAAGAACAATAAATTATAAGTCAAATATATATATTTATTTATTTCTAATACCCGGTAGTAACTACCGGCTGTACCAACCGTTATGAGATTGTTTTTAGAAAATTGCAAGCGTATTTAGTTCTTCAATACTCCAGCAATATAATTTCAATTTACCCAAACATAAAATACCAAGTTTGAATAAATAAAATAGTCAAAAGTATGACTAAAAACTTACAATTTCTTTCGCTTCACCTCGCCATGCGATAAACGAACCCAACTACTGGGCTTTTTTTATTAAATTGTACAGGAGAAAAAACCGGAAGTCACGTTTGCGCATGTCAAAAGGTGACACTTCCGGTATTATTTTTATTTTTATTTTTTTTGCCATTATGAGTTCTGAGCATCCACGTGGGAAAAATATATTATTGTTGTAAAAGATAGACTAAAGTCTGTTCTTATAATTTCTTTATTAAACAAAATTTCGAAATGGATTTTTTTAATTCACTTAAAAGAAAAAAATCAAGAGAATTATATTCTTTTAGGTGAAAATAAATGTGAAATTTCGTTAGCAGTAACTGCGCAAAATTATCGAAATTATAAAAATAAACATTACTCGGTTAAAGTAACACATCATTTGTTTGTATACAAACACAGCAACAATAAAATTTGAACCCACCCTAGCCACCTCGATTTACATGGACTTATCGGTTTTATTTACTTTAGCAAAAAAAAAAAAAAAAAAAAAATTAAAATTTATATATAAGTAAAACAACCAGAATAATAGAATTTTTAAAATCATTAACAAAAACAAAAAAAAAATCAATGAATAATGTAATGCTTAAACACAAGAAATTCTTTTGTGCTAATCTTCTTTAGACCACGTACAACTGTATTTGGGTCAAGAGTAAGGCTATACCAAGAAGAGGCCTAGTAGCCATACAACTGGAGTATTCAACTGGAGGCAGGCTTGTGGTGACCTGAATTACTATAAACCTACAATTATTGAGAATATTTTTAGCAAGGGACCTGTCTGTGATATCTGAAAATTAACTAATATGCCTCTCTAACTAAGAAACTATTATATAATAACTAGACAAAACGTGATCTGTTGGGTCACCCATTGAGCTCTGGGTAGATAATTGGGATTAGGGAAAAGTGAATTGGCAAAGCGAATTAAATTTTCAAAAAAAGGAATTTGGTCGTAGAATTTAAAAAGAAAAACATTAAAATCATTTTGTAAGATTTCTAAGAAAGGGATCGTTTGACCTAATTAGTATTATTAAGAGGCAAGATGTTGGCCTGGCTTGTTTATGAAACGTAACATACAAATACGCTTCATAAGTCTCCCATTTCTCTCTCTCTCTCTCTCTCTCTCTCTCTCTCTCTCTCTCTCTCTCTGAAAAATTAACATATGTAACGAGGGGGTAATCAAGATATACATAGAGAGAGGGAAAGTGATAGGCAGAATGTGAAGTGAGAGACTGGTCTGTTTTTAACTTAATTGCAAATTACGATTAATTAGAACCAATTAAAATGAAATTCTTTCAAACATAACTCAATCCTAAAACTAAGGAATAATTTAGTATAATTTTCATGTCATTAAACTAAACGGTAAAAAAGCCTTTTGGAGATTCACCAAGGTTTAGTATAATAATAAATTAGCATGGTGTTAATTCGTAGCTAACACCCGTATTCATATAACACATTAGGTTATCCAAAAGCAGGTAATCTAACACAGAATATTCAGTAGGGAAAAAGACAAGTCCATTAATACAATATCAGAGCCAGTTTAGCTCAGTCTGTAGAGCATCTGACCAGGAACCACAAGGTTCCAGGTTTGATACCAGCCCTTGCCAACTCAGCATATGAATAGCACAGGGATCTGTGTGGTAAAGTGAGGAGCTGATGGTAGGTGTGGTGCTCTGACTCAGATGAAAAAACCGATTTCCTTGGTCTAGCAATAGTGAAAAGAGGATAGACTCCCTTGCTGTCTTTGTGATACCGACTTTAGGCCAAGACTTTACTTTTTACTTCTATACAATATACAAAAAGGGGACCAAGTTCCAAACCACAGAGTTACAAGGAACATGAAGAAAGGTTTAAACAACAAAGAGGTGGAAACCACTTACTATTTTTTAGGAGGTCTGGGAACAAAGACAGACACCATTGGTAGCTGCTGTAGTAGTTCCCAGCCCAAACCACAAAATTCACAAGGTGTTTGAGGAACATGAAGAAAGGTTGAAACAACAAAGAGGTGGAAACCACTTACTATTTTTCTGGAGGTCTGGTAACAAAGACAGGCTCCATGTGTGTAGCACTGCTGAAGACGCGAATCAACGCCTCTTGCTTCCAATCTTGTGTTGGTACAAGACAGAGATTTGTGGGGTTTTAAGGTTTTATGTGTTCGTTTAAAGATCGCTGGTTAATTCTGGTGCATGTTGTAGAGGGCAACCATGTGTATTTTTTTTTATTATTTTTTTTATTTATTTTTTTTATTTTTTTATTTATTATTTTTTTTATAAAACCTCGCGCGACGGGTGCACCAAATTTTCTGCGATAAAATGTGTTATTCTGGCCGCCCACTTTTCTTCTCAAGTCACTGCGCACCGACTTTGAAAAGAAATAAAAATACACCCGTGTGTCTCCACCTTCTCGTTAAAGCCCTCCTCTCACTCCACAAAATAAAGCATGCAAAAAGGGAGTGTCTTATTGGGTAAAAAGCTTGGTGCTTAAGAATTGCTGTTATGTGATTAGTTTTCAACAAATGACGTGCAACTAAAAAAATAAAAAATGAAATAAAAAAATAAAAATGAAATGAAAAAATAAAAAAATTCCCATGACCCTAATTGAGAGGGGAAGTGACAAAAGAGTATCTTAGGAATATATATCTTTTAAATTCTGTCTTTATTTATTTATTTATTTATTTATATTTATTTTTATTTTTTATTTTTATTTTTTATTTTTTCTTGCATAAAATTATGAAAAGTGTTCTATTATAATCTAACGGAGAATAAATTTGTAAGTATTTAACAAATATGTGAATGTTCAAAAGAAATGTAAAAGTGCGATTGTTAAGTTTGGAAAAGTTCGTTTTGATGTGGACAGAAATGAGAAATAAGTTTGTGTATCTGACCGGCTGAAACAGATTCCTGATGTTGACTGCGGTGTATGATTGAATAGTAATAGTAGTAATTGTGTTGAGGACGGTGGAATCGTTGGGTATCTCTCCTCCTTCGTGAGGTCTGACACTGTTTCTTTCTTGGTCGGGTCTATGTGGCAGAGATTCTGTGTGTTGTTTGTCGTTTGGGATGTCCGGTTTGAGTATGAGGTGAAGTTCGTCTCGTCTGCTAGCGAATGAATTCTGTCTAATTGTTGATTTCTTATCCATCATTATAATCTTTAGTCGGATCACAAAGTAATTAACTTATTGGCACAAACGCACTGAGCGTAGTAGAAAGCAATACGAACCCAGCCAATCAATTTCTGATTTTGGTTAACCTTAGGTTTAATCACTTTCCTAAATCTTGAAAAGGATTTGTATTCGTGTGTTTGCTTTAATTACTTTCCCTTAAGCTTGGAAAAGGATTGTGTGTGTGTTTGTTTTTAAATCTCTTCCTTAAGTTTGGAAAGAGAAATGTGACATGTATTATTTATAGAATATAGATTGTATTCTATAATGTTCACGAGGTTTTCCTTTTAGCCCCATTATATTTGGTGATCGTGCTGAAAAGGAATAAAGAAGGAAAAGACAAAGGTAGTTTTAGATTAGACTTTTCATCTGAGTCATAGCACCACGTGAGAGGAAATTCTTCGGTAATTATGAGGAAGTGCGCTCCGGTCTCCTGCCTCATAAATTGCTACCCAGTGACTATTAAATAACTACTATGTACTTGAAAGAAACAACCAAATTTACTTGTTGAAAATATCTATCTATCTATTTATCTCCATTGTTCATATCTATCTATATTATTTGGTTTGTTTATCTATCTATCTATCTATCTATCTCAGTCTATTCCAAACTAATATATCCATCTTCATATCTAAACCGGCATTACACAAATTACATAAATAAACAAGAATACGACAAATGACGATAATATAAGAAATTACGACAAAAGAGAACTGTTGCATATGCGCCTTCTTCACTGGCACTAAATAATTATAATGTTATATATTTCTTTCTTACTTCACTTACTGTCGTATTTTCTTCTGGCCGGCTTTGCTTTTCTGATCGTCTTGGTATTTCTTCATCTTGACTTGGTTTGGCATCTTCTAAGATCTTGCATCTGGAGTTAACTTGGGGACCGGTCTGGTTTCTTTTACTATGTTCTTGCTGGCTGGTCGTCATTTCTTAGTCTTGTTACCAAGAACATTCATCTAACCACAAGAACATATAATTATCCAACTTTTATTTCTTAACTATACATAATCCTCTACTAACATAGCGCGCATGAGTTCCAGTTTAAGGCAGGACCTAAAATGGCCGACTCTCTGCCTGACGTCTAACTGAAAACTGGGGACTGACAGGTCCCACATACTCACGTATTTTGGCGGGCTCTGTAATTTTCCATGGAAGGACCCGGCCATGGTATGAAAGGGTCATTCCACAGTATTACAGGGAATTGACAAAATCTTATGCAACCGCATAGATTATTGTAACAGAACTCCCCCTAAAATCATTTTAACCCTTAAGTTGGTTGTTTTCTTTCAAGTAAACCGTAGTTTGGGGTTGTTATTTAATAGTCACCGGGTAGCAATTTTTGAGCAGGAGACCGGACGCACTTCCTCATAAATTCCATTTCTTCCTGTCCATAATAGTGTCTGTCCCAGTTGTGGCCCTAGTCTGAATGCCGAGAGATTATCTGGTGGTAGGAAGTGGTCCTTTCTCCTGCACATGCTCAAAGGGTCTTCCTGTCTGAGGGCTCATGGGAGTTTTTTTTTTTTTTCATTTTAATTTATTTTAATCTCCACAGATTCTAGGGTTTCCTGTCACATGACCAAAACAGACATGCAATGTGGGAAGCCCCTTTTTTTTAATAGCAAAAAGGGAGACAATTCTATTTTGTCTCCCAACAACTATTTCTTAAATTCTAAAAAACTGAAAGTTGATGTGAAAGAATTTAATTTTGATGCAAAACATGGGTTGTTCCATCTACGAGAGATCCTGGAGTAATGTCCATTTTTTTTTTTTTTTTTTTGTGGAACTACATAGCGGGTTGGTATGGAGGATGTGGTGCCCAAGCAGCAAATCCCCTGCTCCACACTGCCGCTGTGGTCAAAGGAAAGGGGCAGCCTAAAGATTAATTTCAATTATTTTGTTAATTTAATTTTAATTATTAATTTTTATTTCATTTATCTTATTTCATTTTATTATTTTGATTTATTTATTATTGATTTCATTTTATTTTATTTTATTATTCATTTTTTTTCATTTCATTTTATTATTTCATTTCATTTTATTTCATTTTTCATTTCATTTATTTTTTATTTTTCATTTATTTATTATTTCATTTATTTTATTTTTTTTTATTTTATTTTTTATTTTATTTTATTTTTTTCATTTCATTTTCTTTCATTATTTTTTTCATTTTATTTTCATTTATTTTATTTCATTTTATTTTTATTCATTTCATTTCTTTTTAATTTCATTTATTTTTATTTCATTTATTTTTTATTTCATTTTATTTTTCATTCATTTATTTTTCATTTCATTTATTTCATTTTTTTCATTTCATTTTATTTTACATTTTTTTATTTTTTCATTTTATTTTATTTATTTTATTTTTTCATTTTATTTTTTTTCATTTCATTTATTTTTTCATTTCATTTTATTTTATTTTTTTCATTTTTATTTTATATTTTCATTTATTTATTTTTTCATATTATTTTATTTTTCATTTTATTTTCATTTATTTTCATTTATTATTATTCATTTATTTTCATTTCATTTTATTTTTTATTTTTCATTTTATTTTATTATTTCATTTATTTTTCATTTCATTTATTTTTTCATTTCATTTTATTTTATTTTTTCATTTATTTATTATTCATTATTTTTCATTATTTTATTTATTATTTTTCATTTTATTCATTTTTTATTTTTTTGATTATTCATTTTATTTTATTTTTTCATTTATTCATTATTCATTTTATTTTATTATTTCTTTCATTTCATTATTTCATTTATTATTCATCTTATTTATTTTTTATTTATCTTATTATTTTAGTTAATTATTAAGAAAGAAAATAAAAATAATTGAAATATCAGTAAACATGTAAAACACGCACGAACACCAATGCAGTTTTGGCAGCAGTAGTGTCCCAGGTGTTGCTAAGTAACACTGAAGTTCAGCATCAAACCACCTTAAGGATTCCATTTCCAGATTTGTTTTTCGAGTTTCTCCCTATCGCTTTCCTTGGAATGAAATAAAGCTGTAAGGCAGCAGGGTTTTATATCAGACTTTTTCCTTGTCCTAGATGGATTGCCGACCATAAGAGTATTTACGGGTTTCGAAGGAGCTCTTATTTCCCGTGGTTGTAGGCAATTGTCGGACAAAGAAGGAACAAACACGAAAGTAAATGCAGACACTTGTATTGACAAAATTACATAAATTTGTTGCAAATTTTAATGGTATTGCTACAGACTTATCTGAGTTAAGTAATTTTCTTGGAGTAATGGTGAACAGGGATTCTTTTCGTCGGTAGGAAATGTTGATAAGACGCTTCGTCTCGGTAGTTTCTCTCCTTCAGTAAGTGTGCTATTGTACCGCCTTTTAATGTATTGCTGATAACAATGCCTTAGAAGTGAGCTGGTTGTAGGTTCTGTGATAAGTGCATCCTGGTTTGGGCTTGGTAATGAGAGCTTGATGTTTTACGTCTCTCTCCAGTACTGTTATGTGATAAGGGAGTTTTTTGGGTTTTTGGCGCGAACATTGTATGTTGGCAATTTGCCCCTAGCGGCAGGGGGAGATAATTGGTTTATGGAATTTCCAATAACCAAGGTATGGATCCCCTTCTAACTGCAAGACCTAATTGCTGGGGAAAGTCCTCATGGTGTAGTGGCTAACGAGCTAGACTGTGACATCGTAAGTGAGTTCAAACTCCAGTCATTATGCTGCTCCTTCTTTTTGTCTCCCCTTTTTCTCCTCTCCCTTTATTCTTCTTTCTATCTATCTTTGCTTGATAAGCAATTTTGTTCTCTCCTCTTCCTTCTTTCATACTCTCTCATCAATATCATCATTCTACTTCATTCTCTCCTTCTTTATATTGCTCCTCATTTGTTTCCAACTTTCTTCTTTCTCTTTATCTCCCACACATTCTTTCCTTTTTCCTTTCTTTCTTTCTTTCATGTATTATAATATTATAAATATGGGTGGATGAAATGTGTACTAATTATTGATACCTAATGATTATGGCAATAGTGAGAAAATCATATGGCGATATGCAGCTGATGGCCTTGAGGTGAGTGATGGCGCTTGACCCATCCACCTCGGGGATAAATCGTGAGAAACCGGAAGCATAGAAACCTGTTCCGGTTTAAGGAGTAACAAATAGTCATCAGTTAGAAGTTAGAAGCCGAGCAGTTAGCAGGTAGCAAGCCCGAAGGTGTAAGTCGCATTTTCTATCGCATCCTGTCATCTGCGCAGATGTCTGGTTGGGATTTTAAATAAAGTAACATAAACGTAAATCGAAGTCTTGTGTTATTACCTAAAACTCACATGACACACGGGCTTCTGATAAGAGAATCCCAACAGAAACCAGATCTCGAAGTCCTCATAGAAGACAGACCTTAGAAGATATACAGACCGCAAGATGTTAGAGATAGAACCAAAGCCAGGAGAAAATACGACCAGATGTAGAAGTAAGAAAGGTAACGACATTTATATCGATTTGGTACTGTGAGAACGTCAGTAACGTTACAATGCAGAATGATGAGACCCATTGAATAGAGAAATAATACAATAGATATGGCCTACTCAACACATTCAAACATTCCATCATCTTTTTTACTAACATAAATCTTTTTTTCTTCTTCACTAGTTCAAGTTGTCCTGAAGATGTTTCTTTATAAACCGAAATTATGAACATCGACACTACGACTAATAAATTTCGATCCATTGTAACATCCCGCGTTTGTTCTACATTTCTTCCCATACTAAGGTAAATACATATATTCTAACAAAAAAAAATTTCGAATTCTAGCTGAAGATACTTGGACTGATCTTTTCCTTGATGCCTTTTAACAAAAAAAAAAGAAAGAAAAAAAAGACTCCCTTCAGGCAAACATGAATTAATCCTTCTGGATAAATATAAATATAAAAAAAAGGGAAATCCTTGTTTAATATGTATTAAATGAATGCATGGCTCTAACGTTCAGATCGTTAGCCGCTATTATTTACTCATATTAAAACTGTTGTTTTGTTATATATATATATGATATCGCGTCTGTGTTTCTTTGGCTTGACCAGTACTGATTTTCTTCTCGATTTATTCACGCTCTCTGGAAGCAGGAAGTAGAGGATTGATTTTTTCCCTTTTCTCACTTCTATGAAATCGTAGCATTTCATACTGGGCTTAGCGTATTTATTTTTTTAACTTCTTGTGCGACACTGTGTATGATCGTTCCTAATCTGCACAGGCGTTCGTAACAGTAGGTAAGTCATTGGTTTTATTTCCATACAGTTGTAGTATTTTCTAATACAAGTGGGACACAACTATGCCTATTACTAAGAAACTATTATCATTTTCTTAAGATTCTTCAACTGAAAGTTGAATGTGAAAGAGAATATAATTTTGATTCAATACATAATTGCGGGGAAATGTTGCATATTTTTTTTTCTACATGACTGATTCAAAAGTAATCATTTTGTTTAGGACAGGTATAATTACAACACAGAACATGTATCATACATCAAAATGAAACGGGTCCTCTGTGGATCACATTCCTACTTCTCCACATAGGTGATCAAAAAGTAATGCCATTTTGTTTAGGAAGTAACAACACAGGAATGTATCATACATCAAAATGAGCTGGTCCTCTGTGGATCACATCCCTACTTCTCCACATAGGTGAGTCAAAGTAATGCATTTTGTTTAGGACAGGTAATATATACCAACACAGGAAATGATAATACATCAAAATGAAGCTGGTCTTCTGTGGATCACATCCCTACTTCTCCACATAGGTGATCAAAAAGTAATGCCATTTTGTTTAGAACATGTATCATACATCAAAATGAGCTGGTCCTCTGTGGATCACATCCCTACTTCTCACATAGGTGAGTCAAAAAGTAATGCCATTTTGTTTAGGACAGGTATAATTACCAACACAGGAACATTTATCATACATCAAAATGAAGCTGGTCACTCTGTGATCACATCCCTACTTCCACATAGTGAGTCAAAAGTAATGCCATTTTGTTTAGGACAGGATAAATTACCAACACAGGAACATTTATCATACATCAAAATGAAGCTGGTTCCTGTGGATACATCCCTACTTCTCACATAGGTGAGTCAAAAGTAATACCATTTTTGTTAGGACAGGTATAATTACAACACAGGAACATGTATCATACATCAAAATGAAGCTGTCCTACTGTAGATCACATCCCTACTTCTCCACATAGGTGAGTCAAAAAGTAATACCATTTTGTTTAGGACAGGTATAATTACCAACACAGGAACATGTATATACATAAATGAAGCTGGTCCCTGTAGATCCACTCCTACTTCTCCACATAGGTGAGTCAAAAGTAATGCATTTTGTTTAGGACAGGTATAATTACAACACAGGAACATGTATCATACATCAAAATGAAGCTGGTCCCTGTGATCACATCCCTCTTCTCCACATAGGTTAGTCAAAAAGTAATCCATTTTGTTAGGACAGGTATAATTACCAACAAGGAACATGTATCATACATCAATGAGCTGGTCCACTGTGGATCACATCCCTACTTCTCCACATAGGTGATCAGAAGTAATGCCATTTTGTTTAGGACAGGTATAATTACGAACACAGGAACATGTATATACATCAAAATGAAGCTGGTCCTCTGTGGATCACATCCCTACTTCTCCACATAGGTGAGTCAAAAGTAATGCATTTTGTTTAGGACAGTATAAATTTCAACACAGGAACATGTATCATACATCAAATGAAGCTGGTCTCTTGGTCACATCCCTACTTCTCCACATAGGTGGGTCAAAAAGTAATGCCATTTTGTTTAGGACAGGTATAATTACCAACACAGGAACATTATCATACATTAAAATGAAGCCTGTCCCAAAGACCTACTCGTATGGCGAATTAGTAGAAGGCACCGCGCCAGTAGAAGAGACATGCTTGTACTTTAAAGACATCTGCAAGAAGACATGAAGAAATGCCACATCAACACTAACACATGGGAGGCTGGTGCAGAAAACCAAGCGGCCTGGTACCTCCTTGTCAAACAAGAGATGAAAAGGAGTGAAAAAGAGAGGAAAGAAGCTGCCACAGAAAAGAGAGTCAAAAGGAAGGAGAGACAACAGCAACTCCAGCAAGTATCACTGTTTGTTTGAGTCACTGCACCAGGGATTGCCATTCAAAAATTGGCATGTTCAGCCACTCACGCAGATAAAAAAAAATGTGGACACTACGCCATCGTCTTTAGCAGATGATAAGATGCCACCACACATTATAGCAGACAGTGTAAATGCTAATCTTATTATAGGAGATGTGTGTTTTTTTCTGGTCTGTAACCGAAACTATTTACTACTCAAGTCACAAATTTCTCTAAGTTATTGACCATCACATTCTCCCATGATATTAATTTCATTTAAAAATCATTTATTAATAAAATTGGTTGTAGCATTATTAATACTGTTAACCAATATCTACATATTAACAACATGCAATTATATTTATATATACAGACAAAATAGCGTTTTACAGTGTGAACGGAAGGCTAACTTGCATATTGATATTTAAAAATGTGATTTTATTAAATATGCTGCTTAGTATTATTGATTTTAACTGTTTGGTTTTATTTTAATGAATATAAGCAAAAATCTCTTCAATGAATCTTAAATGAAATCCATTAACAAGAAAAAATAACTGTCATTTTATTCTTTACTTACTCTTTTAACTAAATACTTAAATTAGAAAAAATAACAATTAAAGATGGGAGTGATGGAAGAGTAAGTTTCAGTTGTCCATTTTTTGATTATGTCCCCCTCTATTTCAAATCTTTTTATCTTCATTCTTATTTAGTTTCATTAGCCTTTCTAATTTAATACAATATTTTATTACATTAAAACTTAGATATTTTCACCAGAGGGTGCATATATTTGCTAGTATATTTAATACATGAAATGAAAGTTTTTGCAAGGCTCAAAAATCACCACCACATTAATTTCTCATTGCATATTATTAGCATTTTAAATAATGATCCAGTTATTTCCAATTGTAACAGCAGTAGCTTAGATGGTAGAGCATTGGCTTGGAATCACAAGGTCCAAGTTTGATATCAATCTGCCTCCCAAAAATGGACTCTCTCATCGATTTCAGGCGCATGAGGGTTCATCCAATGAACAAACCAACACAGTGATTTGTTTATATTGGTGGTTGTTTGGACCATTCCACTTTTGTGCACAGTCGATAGGAAAGAATTTGCACAAGGAATGCCACAAACCCAATCAACGACTGACCTCAGGTTTTTCAAAGTCAGAGTTTCCTTCCCTAGACTGGTTACCTATCCAAGGTAAGAACCAGTCTGTACTATTTTTAGTGGTGGGAGAATATATGGGTTCATACCCATTCTCAAGGGTATTAGAACTATGTGAAATGAAAACAGCCTTGTCCAGGATTTTGTTGATTTTGTGTAAAGTATTCAACTCTGTTACAAGATGAATGCAAGACTAAAACTAGAGTTTGGTAGGTGGCTTATATGGACTTTGGATTGTTCCATTATGAACTCAGGCAAGTTCATTTCCTGAGTTCTGATTGGCTGTTGGATTTCAGGTGAGTAAGAACATGGATAAGTACCGCACTCTTCAGCCATCACTTTGCATTATGCCAGCAGCATGCAAGGACTCTATCTAAGTTACAGCTTGCCTGTTGTTCTCGTCTGCTAACTCGACGGTAGTTAGAACCCCACTGCGACGGTGAGTATCATATTGTTTTCTATACTGGAGGAATAACTTCTACAGATTTGAACTCAGGTTAACAAGTTCATTTCCCACGACTCTAACCATTAATGCCATGCCGCCTAAACCCCTGCCAACTCAGTGCATGTGTGGTAAACATCTGGTACTGACGATAGGTGGTGCTCCACCTCAGCAAAGAAAAAAAATGTTGTTGTGGATCCACGTATGCCTTTGTTGGTATATCTGATGAGTCTAATTTTCAATGTATGATATTATATCTATAATATATATATTTACCAACCCCTCTACATGAGCAGGATGTGACACAAGGTCAATTCCTTAGCAAGAGTTCAACAGGTTTGAATTCAGAGTTTTCTTCTCCTAGACGGTTGCCTAACCAAGATTAAAAAGCCAGTCTGCACTACTATTTACCCATAGCTGGAGGGAGAGTAGGATTCATACCTTTCCCAAGGTATTAGCGCTGTGTGAAATGTAATTACACGTCCAGGATTTTGAACTCGGGGCAATGAGTCCATTTCCATGACTTTAACCATTTATACACGCGCTTCCAAATTATATATTAATTGTCTGTATAGCATGTGTTATAATCATATATATATTATAGTGTATACGAAAAATAACCTACTCGAGTTTCACCATAAGGATCTTCAGGGTTAAATCTACTGAATTAATCAAGATATTGATTAATTACAGCCTAAATCCAGGAGTTCATGTTGTAGTTACCTTGTAAAAGTCCTTATGGTGAAACTCGAGTAGGTTATCCTTACCACTATAATAAAATCTGCTCTACTTACGTATTGAAGCACCTTTATTTGTTTATAATGCTGACTTATCCAGGTAAAACTTTACCAACCAAATATTGAGACAAACCTAATATTTCACCAGTAAGTCATTCCTTTTTCATATATATATATTATATATATATATATATATATATATATATATCATAGAAAGGAAGGAAAAATTCAACAACCGTAATTCCATAATAAATTTATTTCGACAAAAAAGGGGCCTATATAATCTAAGTTGATTTAATAAGCTCCCAAAATTCCAGTCTCATCAGATGGGAGAATCAAGTTATCTGATTGCAAAACTTGATTCTCCCATCTGATGAGACTGGATTTTGGGAGCTTATTAAATCAACTTAGATTTATATAAACCACTTTTTTGGTCGAAATAAATTTATTATGGAATTACGGTGTTGAGTTTTTCCTTCCTTTCTATGATAAAATATTGCTCTGTATTATTCTAAAAATTTTATTATACATTGAGCTCTCTTTAGTGATTTAAAGATTCACTGTATCTTATACATACTGGAATCATACAATAATAATACAGTGGTGTTCTTAGAAAATCACATATAGAATCATCGCTTATCTACCAAGTTTTGGGATACCTCTCATCTATTATATTATATATATAATATATATATTATATATATATTATTTATAATATACATTTTGGGATTTAAGTATAAAGCCATGAGGTAATGTGTGAAATAATGAGAAACGTGTGTGGATGTTATATGCTAAGTTCCATTATATTTCATCCAATATTCAAAAGTAAGTGATTCTTCTTTTATCAAGGATTTTTTTTTTAGGACTGGTTGACTACTGTCGGTAAGCTCAAAAGCAAGCTGAGAACCACACCCAGAACTCATAAAAACTGCCAGCGACACACATATATACAGAAATATAATATATACTTGGAGCAAAATTTAATAACCCATTATATTATATATATATATATATATAAATTATATATCATATATAGGTAAACTACAGACACGTGTGTTTCTCGAGGTATACCTGTCATCAGTGCCAGTTATACGCATCTTTTTAGCAGACGCTAACCCTCTGGCCAGGTTTTTGAGACCCGAATGAAACTTACGCTCGCCAAACCTGCTTACCCATTACGGGCCACAATTCGGAGTATACAATGTATAGCAGGCTATTTAATTGCTACATTTCTAAGGGAAACTGAAATTCAACCAAAGAGTCTCCAAACTTTGTAAAACAAAGTGAGGATGATCTTACGCCTTTAACGCCGAATACGGTGAATTTGCAATTAAATCCCTCCTAAATAAAGCTGCCAATGGAAATTAGGAGCGTGATATAGTAGTAAGACTACAGACACGGTTTCGATATCACCTCTCATCAGTTTGCATTAATCCATTTTTAGCAGCACCTCTGGCGGGTTCGAGACCGAACGAACCGTTACGCTCACCAACTCTTACCCATATATATATATAATTATAAACAATTTTTGGTACAGTGAACTTGTATAAGATTTTTGAAAAAAATAACGACATACTTTATTGATCAGCAAAAATTTTTTTAATTTTTTTTTAAAAATTTTTCGAAAGAGAGGAAAATGGAACTCTTAAGGCCCTTTCGACGGCAGGCCTTTGTTCAAAAGACGAACCGTCTAGATTGTTTAAAAGGCACAATGTAAATCAAATGGGTAAAAGAGAGATCTCAATCGAAGCAATATGTGGGTCGGGGGTAAATGAAGCAAAAGAAGAAAAAAAAAAAATATTTAAAAAAAAAAAAAAATTATTACTATACTTATTAATACTAGATAAATATAGAACGCTCTCTCTGAAGGAGCACTCTATGACGGCTTAACACATAAAAGTGATCTGTGTGGGGTATTAAACAGTAATCCCTATCCCATCTGTAAAGTAGAAGACACACTCAATGGTTAAGGTGTCGGACTGACCCCCAACCGACGAATTTATTTCTCAATCCGGCCTGTAGTTAGCTTTACAAATATCTAGCCCACACTTAAAGAGACCTTGATAAGTTGAAACAACGTTTGTCTGTGGATGGACCCTATATTGTATATATATATATATATAACATATATGTATAATATATCATACTATATATATGATATTATACTATTAGCGGTTGCTGGCTGGTGTCAAGGGTTTAGATGTCCTACGGAAATGACCTGTTGACCCGATGTTATATTCCTATAATTTCTCACTAGAGCTGCCCATTACCTTTGATCCTTCTTGGACATAATCTAGCTCTTAAATAATTATCTGAGAATTCTCGGGGTAATGGGGGTCATCGTACCTTTGTCCTGCGAGCTCGTTTTCTAAAACCAACCAATCATGAGCCAGCATACTTGGCGGCAAAGCCGATTAAACAAACTCGAAATGCTCTTCTCTCTGATCCAGTAGCACTGGGGACAGACCTTCCAAACCAGGATATCGCTCCTCTTTCCCTCAAACACCAGAATCGGAGTCCGGACGCAAAACAACAGAAGTCCTCATTATCCGAACCAGAAAGTGAGGGCCATAGCAAGGCTCCCAATTAATACCCATATCTCAGGATACCCAGATAAGCTGACAAATTATTCATTTTGCGCCAAACGAACTATCTAAAGTCTACACCCTTTATTTGTTATTCTGTAATAAGTGCTTCTGTTTATTCTATGTTTGTTCATTTTTTTTTTTTACTCTCTTACCTGCTGCTGACCACTCCGTGAGTTAACCTCCAATACCATTCAAACTTGGGTTAACTGCTCGCTTAGTTGCTTCTTTTCTTTTTATAAAATACAATAACAAAGCTGTCTGATAAAGGACGTTTTCATAATCGAACTATGCTCTAGGTAACTGGAGAAAACTTTCATGAAACAATGTAAACGCAACTGATAGACAAATGCTAAAAGAAGTTGCTCTGCAATAACAAAATCCCCCAATTGATTAAAAATAAAGTGATTCCGTTCAAAGTTTTCCGCTGAAGGGCTCTCTGAATTTCCAAAATGATGTTCCGGTGAGTTCGACAAGAAAACGCCTGAAGCAGGCCCAAGCAGAGGGATATCCAGGCTTGAAAGTCTTGTACCATAACACATAAACTATGATTTACTTTAAGCATTATATATCTGTAAGATAATACAAAATTGGCTAACAACTAATATCTCCAGCAATCTATTGAGACTCTAACATCTGAGTCAACACAAGCCATGCAAATTTTCCTTTTATGGATGTAAGGATTTTTTTAAAAATATAAAACCTAAGCGCCTACATTATGATAGCCCTAACGATGGCTCAGAGCAAGAGACTCCAGTTTTTTTTTTTCGAAGTAAGACCAAATTAACCAAAATCGACAACGCGGGAGGCGTCTGTTCCTCTGCCATGACAATGCTTGCACACACAAGCCACTTCTCGGATCAACAAGGAACTCTTTGCCCTACCCAAATGGTCCCCCTCGCTGTACTGTAATGAACAAGGTGAAAGAGCCCAGTCTGCCCTACTATTTTATGTGTTTATAGCTGGAGGATATTCTTGGATGCCTCTTATTTGCAAAGATGAGCGGTATGTAATAACATGTGAAATGCAAATAGCTTTGGGTCCAGGATTTGAATTTAGGTTTGCCAGGTATCCTATTTCTAACTTACAATAACCATTACATAGCAGCTCTTATAAAACTACTCCTTGCTATATTTCTCTTGAAATTCATGTCTGACAAACTATTTCTTAGTAAGTAAGGAGATATATGCCAAAAACATGTATCCATAAAATAAGTGTTAATGTGTAATTAGATATCATCTTACGAAACGGCTTTTCAATGGAACCTCTTACACCTTGAATACATTTAAATCATTTGAGGCGTATAATCAGATTGAACTATTTTCTTTAATGTGGATGCAAAAGTTTTAATTATAGATCCATTTCGTTCAATAATAAATTAATTTCTTAAAAAGTAATGTCACATATTTTTCTCTCTCCTTTGTCCTAAAAAATGAATCTGTCTTTAAAAACCGAGCAAAAATATTCTTTTTAAAAACATTGGCTTACCTCCCATCGAAACGCATCTGCTTAGCTTGTCAGGTCTGCCTGAATTACAGCTGAAGCAACGCATGGTCGCGCGTTGACGAGCAGGATTTGTATAGTGTGTGTGGTACGTTCTCGTCATCATTCGTGGTGGTATTAGTAGCCGTTGGCGTCACCATGCAAATTACGCCCGACGATCATATAACAAGGAGCTCATTTATTTGCCAGGGCGGCAGCAATCTGTCACGTACGAAAAGAGGTGTGAGCTGAAGTTCACTGCTTTACGAAAGAAGACCACAAGCTATTTTCGGCTACTACTCACATGATGACGGTTTCGATGTGAATAATCACCCAGTTGGTGATGGAATTCCCCACTGTCCGTCATTGTTGAACTGGGTTTTGAAATTTTCCTGTGGTCAATTTTTACCTGTATGATAGGATATTTCAAAATTTCACTATCTATTTCATCTCAGAAACTCATTCTATTTCAAATAATTTCCCCCTATATTATTTTTATCAGAATCTTTGTGCTCAATTATAGTAACTAACCACAGTTTTTGTACTTGCTTGGGTGCGAATGTGTAGTTTGTGTTTGGTTTTTGGTTGTTTTGTTTTACGGCGATCATCAACCTCCAGGTGGTCAATTAATGCCGAATACAAGTTTTGAAATAAATTCAACTTCTTATGACTAATACAATTCTTTTTATAATACATTTTCTCATTTAACCATAGATGGGACCCCTAACAGGTACTACCACTCTCGGGTCACGAGTGGACCACGGGAGCATCGGTGTATGAAGGGTGCTCCACATTTCCCAACCTCCCAAAATTCCTGGAACCTCACCATCAGAGAATAGAGTTTAACGTATTCCCAGGACATGTTAGACCCACGGCCACCGCCTCTACGCACCCATATTGGATATAAAAACGGGGTTGGGTTGCATAAGGCATAGGGTTGGGGAAAATCATATACGGTGCTAGGCTTGACGTGACCAGCCCGATTTTGATCAGAGGGCCGCTCTCCGACCGCCGGTCAAGCCCAAGATAGGGTCAAGTGGAGTATTGCAATTCATGAACTGCTCACCTCCTGGGCTCTATCCTTAGCAACAGGGGTCACCACCCCGCCAACAGGTGGCCCCATTGGGGAGTCTTACCCCTCTGCAGAGGTGCAGTCGGTGCATTCTAACGCCCCAATGCCGACAGGGCGGAGAATGTGTAGTGGTGGGGAAGCACCGCTGTGAGCAAGTTTAAAGTAGGCAAAGAGTTAAAACAAAATAGAAACTTTAATTAAAAGTAATAATAAAATTGTTTTTGTCATAATTAATAATTACGATGTATTTTTAAAGATTATAATGTTTCTTTAACTACAAAATTCCCAACAATGGCTGTACCAAATTTCTTGGCCTTTTTTTTTTTTTTTTACCGTATATGGGATATTTCAAAGTTCACTGTCCTATTCAACTCAGAACTAATGACACAGTACAAAGATGGCGGGAGTGATTTTTCAGTGTAACAAGTGACACATGCAAGAGCTGCTGTCTGCGACTTATGATTGGATTGCACTAGTGGAGAGTCACTGTAAGAGGTTTAAAGTAAGCAAAGAGTTAATGTGTCTACATATGAGTACATGGATGAAGAAATGCTGAAAAATTTGTACACTGCATTGGTAAGCCTCATTTGGAGTTTGCTAATGTGGTTTTGGAGGTACAAACTCATCAAGGACACAAAACTCAATTAGGGAGTCCAGAGGAGAGCTACTAAATTAGTGAATATTTAAAATCTCTTTCATATGAAGAAGACTTAGGAACATTGACTTACCAAGTCTGGTTTTCGACGTATAGAGGGGATATGATTGAAGCCTACAAATACACGCAGGGTTTCTTTATTCAACGAATTCTGAACCTACTAAACATTGCCAAGAAACCTATACAAGGGGACATAAATTAAAACTCCTTAAAAAATCTTGTAAAGAACCCACAGCACAAATTATTTTAGGCTACAGAGTGGTGAATACATGGAATAAACTACCTTCATCAGTATAGGAATGCCCCATCTCTAACTCCTTCAAGACAAAGTTGGATAATCTGTGGAATGATATTAAATATTCTGTGGATTTAAAATGAATATTTATAAGGAACAGCTGACAGGTCTTAGACCTAATATTACTAGCTGAAAGATATATTATTATTATTATTATTATTATTATTATTAAATGTCTTGTTTTGTGCTTTTCTACTTACATTAACTCTTCAATAACACTATAATATGATCTAGCTCTTTTTTCTTTTACCTATCAGTGTACGTCTAGCAGGGATTTATTGAGCTTAACTAGAAGAAAAAAGTCACCCAGTGAGAATTGAACTCACTAACAATAGTCGGCTAGCCTAGCTTGTTAACTACTACTCAAAGCGAGATACTCAACTACGTTTCGTTTATAACTTTTATTTAATCCGGGACTAATTTCGGTGTGACCGGTTACTTCGCGCTTTGGTAGTTATGGCGTGTTTTTTGTACTAATAATCGCTGTGGTTTAATAAAACCTAACGATAAACAGGCAAGATGCAGTTGTCTTACGCTATGAAGTGAAAATATACAATCTGAGCGCTGGGAATCATTACCAGAGGTAAGACTTTAAATTAGAAATATCTTATATTTATTTATTTTTTTTGTCTTAAGCCTCTACATTTCCGCACACGTGGGAAATTGATGTGATGTACAAAATTATTTCATTTGATTTATTTCAATCTTCTTATTCATATATATATATATATTATAATATAATATATATATATATGGTAATATTTAAGATCTATCAGTTTTTTATAATTGTCAATCGTATATATACCCTACTAACAGAAAATGGGTCTTCGTAACTGTGGCTAGGGTTACACACGTGGAGTTAACTATGATGGATCTGGATTAAAGGCTTGATGGAGCCCATCTCTCTTCAAGTTTGTTTTGGGTACTAATGCAGAATATCGACAAGAGATAATATCATTATATTACGTATAAAAGCTTTACATTTCCGAAATCTAATACTATTTATACGTACAATGCGATTCTAATATATATCTCTTGCGCGCTATTCTGCATTCGTACTTTGTTTATATACGTATATAATGATATTATCTCTGTGGCGATATTCTGCATTAGTACAAACAACTTGAAGAGAGATGGGCTCCATCAAGCTTTATCCAGATCCATCATAGTTACTCCCACGTGTGTAACCCTAGCCACAGTTACGAAGACCATTTTCTGTTAGTAGGGTATATATACGATTTGAACAATTATAAAAACTGATAAGATCTTAAAATTACCATTATATATATATATATATATATATAGATAATATATATATTGAATAGAAGATTGAAATAAATCAAATGAAATAATTTTGTACATCACATCAATTCCACGTGTGCGGAAATGTAGAGCTAAGACAAAATAAATAAATATAAGAATATTTCCTAATTTAAGTCTTACCTCTGTAATGATTTCCCAGCGCTCAGATTGTATATTTTCACTTCATTAGCGTAAGAAACCTGCATCTTGCCTGTTTATCGGTTGAGTTTTATTAAACACAGCGATTATTAGTAAAAAAAACACGCCATAACTACCAAGCGGAAGTAACCGGTCACACCGAATTAAGTCCGGATTAAATAAAAGTTATAAACGAAACGTAGTTTGAGTATCTCGCTTGAGTAGTAGTTAAAAGCTAGGCTAGCCGACTATTGTTAGTGAGTTCAATTCTCACTGGTGACTTTTTTCTTCTAGTTTAAGCTCAATAAATCCCCTGCTGAACGTACACTGATAGGTAAAAGAAAAAGGAGCCTAGTCATATTTTATAGTGTTATTGAAGAGTTAATTGTAAGTAAGAAAAGCACAAAACAAGACATTTAATAATAATTAATAATAATATAATATAATAATCTTTTCAGCTAGTATATATAGGTCTAGACCTGTCAGCTGTTCCTTATAAATAATTCATTTTAATCACAGAATATTTAATATCATTCCACAGATTATCCAACTTTGTCTTGAAGGAGTTTAGAGATGGGCATTCACTATGATGAAGGTAGTTTATTCCATGTTTCACCACTCTGTAGCTAAAATAATTTTGTCTGTGTTTGCTTTACAAGATTTTTTAAGGAGTTTTAATTTATGTCCCTTGTATAGGTATTTTGAGCAAATGTTTAGTAGGTCAGAATTCGTTTGAATAAAAACCCTGCGTGTATTTGTAGGCTTCAATCATATCCCTCTTATACGTCGGAAAACCAGACTTGGTAAGTCAATGTTCTAAGTCTTTCTTCATATGAAAAGATTTTAAATTATTCACTAATTTAGTAGCTCTCCTCTGGACTCCCTAATTGAGTTTTGTGTCCTTGATGAGTCTTGTACTCAAACCACATTAGCAAACTCCAAATGAGGTCTTAACTGCAGTGTACAAATTTTTCAGCATTTATTCATCAGTACTCATATGTAGACCATTAACTCTTTGCTTACTTTAAACCTCTTACAGTGACTCTCCCACTAGTGCGATCCAATCATAAGTCGCAGACCAGCAGCTCTTGCATGTGTCACTTGTTACACTGAAAAATCACTCCCGCCATCTTTTGTACTGTGTCATTAGTTTCTGAGTTGATAGACAGTGAACTTTGAAAGTATCCATCATACAGGTAAAAAAAAAAAAAGAGCCAAGAAAATTTGGTACAGCCATTGGGGGAATATTTGGTAGTTAAAGAAACATTATAATCTTTAAAAAATTACATCGTAAATTATTATTAGAAAAAAACAATTTTATTATTACTTTTAATAAAGTTTCTATTTTTGTTTAACTCTTTGCTACTTTAAACTGCTCACAGCGGTTCTCCACCACTACATCCCATTCTCCGGCCTGTCGGCCTGGGGCGTTAGAATGCACCGTGCACCTCTGCAGAGGGTAAGACTCCCCCAATGGGCCACTGTTGGCCGTGGTGGTGACCCCTGATGCTTAAGGATAGAGCCCAGGGGATGAGCAGTTCATGACATTGCAATACTCCACTTTGCCCTATCTTGGGCTGACGGGCGGTCGAGAGCCCCTCTGATCAATCGCTGGTCACGTCAAGCCCTAGCACCTATATGATTTTCCCAACCCTATTGCCTTTATGGCAAGCCCCAACCCCTTTTTATCATATGGGTGCTAGAAGGCGGTGGCTGGGTCTACATGTCCTGGAATGACGTTAAACTCTATCTGATGGTGAGGTTCCAGTTTTGGAGTTTGGGAAATGTGGAGCACCCCTTCATCACCATTGCTCCCTGGTCCACTCTGACCCAGAGTGGTAGTACCTGTTAGGGTCCCATCTATGGTTAAATAGAAAAATGTATTTATAAAAAAATTGTATTATCCATTAAGAATTGATTATTTCAAAACTTTATCGGCATTAAAATGACCCACTGAGGTTGATATGCCGTAAACAAAACAAACCAAACCAACCAAACTAACATTCTGCACCAAGCAAAGTACAAAAACTGATGGTTAGTACATTATAATTGAGCACAAAGGATTCTGATTAAAATAATATAGGGAATCTATTTGAATAGAATGAGTTCTGAGATGAATAGATAGTGAAATTTTGAAATATTCTATCATACGGTAAAAATACCAGAAAATTTTCAAACCATTCAACAATAGACGGACCAGTGGGAATCCATCAAACTTGGGTATTAATTTCACATCGAAACCGTTCATCATGGAGTAGTAGCGAAATAGCTTGTGTCTTCTCGTGCAGTAACTTCATGCTCACACCTCTTTCTTCGTGACTAGATTGCTGCCGCCCTGGCAAATAAATGAGCTCCTTTTATATCGTCGGCGTAATTTGCATGGGTGACGCCACGCTCACACCACGAATGAGACAGAAAACGCCACCCTTACAAATCCGCTCGTCAACGGCGACCATGCCTTCTTCAGCTTAATTCAGGCAGAACCTGACAAGCTAAGCAGATGCGTTTCGATGGAGGTAAGCAATGTTTTTAAAAGAAATATTTTGCTCTTTTAACAGATTCATTATTTTTAGAGCAAAGGGAGAGAAATAATAGTGACATTATTTTTAAAATTAATTTTAATTGAACGAATGGAATCTATAATTAACTTTCATCCACATTAAAAAATAGTTCAACTGATTAACTCAAATGATTTTAATTCAAGTGTAGAGGTCATTGAAAGCTTTTCTTAAGATGATATCCTAATTACAAATTAACACTATTTTATGATAATGTTTTTGGCAATATTCTACTTACTAAAGATAGTTTTCAGCATGAATTTCAAGAAAAATATACATAGAGTAGTTTTAGAGACGTGCTATGTAATGTTATTGTAGTTGAATAGATATGGCAACCTAAATTCAAACCATGGACAAGCTAATTTGCATTTCACATTTATTAATACCATTTTGAAAAATAGGTCCAAAGATTATCCCTCCCAGTATAATAAATAGTAGGGCAAACTGGGCTCTCTTCACCTTGTGTCATTACATAAGTCAGCTGGGGGACATTTGTAGGCAAAGAGTTATTCCTTCTTGATATGAAGTGGCTCGTGTGTGGACAAGCATTGTCCATGCGCTAAAGGACGACGTTGTCGATTTGTAATTTGGGTTCTTACTCGACGGATTCTTGCTCTGAGCTCGTTAGGCTATCAATGTAGGCCCTTAGTTTCATTAAGAAAAATCACTTAATTCAATTAAGATAAATTGCATGCTTTTGATGACTTCAAGTAGTATATATTATATCAATATGAACTGCACTCGAAGGTATTTAAGTTTTAGCAATTGTTGTATTAATTACAAGATATTAATAGTTAAATAAATCATGCATTTATTGTTAGTGAACAACGATTTCAGCCTATATCCCTCTGGCTTCTTCAGGTGTTCTTGTCCGAACTTTCCTGAACATTCACATTTTGGAATCAGAAGCCTGTCAGGGACTTTGAACGGAACACTTTTTTTAATCAATTGGGATTTTTATGGGCAGAGCAATTCTTTTAGGCATGTTGTCTATCATTTTCCTTACATTGTTCAATAGAAATGTTTCTCCATTCCTAGAGCATCAGCTTCATTATAAAACTTCTTATCAACGACAGCTTTTGTTATTTATATCAAAGAAAGAAGCACTAGCGCCCGTAATTCCAACGGTTTGAATTATGGAGTTAACTCACGAGTGTAGCAGACAGGTAAGAGAAAAAAAAATGAACAACTAGAATTAAACAAAGACCTGTATTACAGAAAACATAAAGGTTGTAGACTTAATTCGTTTGCGCAAATAATAATTTGTCACTTATCTGGTGTACCTGAGATAATGGGGGTATTAAATGGAGCCTTGCTATGCCCTCTGTTCGGTTCGATATATGGACTCTGTGTTGCGTCCGACTCCGATTCTGGTTGTTGAAGGAAAAGGAGCGACCCTGGTTTAGGTCTGTCCCAGTGCTAGCTGATCAGAAGAGAGAGATGATTTGCTTAATCGGCTTTGCCGCCAAAGTATGCTGGCTCATGAATTGGTTGGTTTTGAAAAGAAGGCTCGCAGAACAAAGGACGATAACCCCCATACCCAGAATTCTCATATTATAAAGCTTAGATATGTCAAAAGGTCAAAGGTAATGGGCCACCTAGTGAGCCAATATAGGAATTAAACTCGGCTTCTGTAATTAGCAGGTCCATTTCCTAGGACTTCTAACCCTTATCACCAACACACCTTAATATATATATATTATATATAATATATATATACATTATGTATATATATATAATTATATACATAGGGTCATCACAGACACGTGTTTCAACTTATCAAGTCCTCTTTATGTCTGAAAGCTACCTAACAGCCGGAATTGAAATCCGATCGTTGGGTGTCAGTCCGACACCTTAACCATTACTGTCCTTCACTTACAGAATGGGAAGGGGATTTTAAAACTTTTAATACCAATACTTTGTGTGTAAAGGCCGTCATAGAGTGCTCCATTCAGAGAAGAGCGTTCTATATTATATATATATATATACATATAAATAATTTTTTTTTTTAAAATATTTCTTTTTTTTTCTTCCTTTGCCTTCATGTTAACCGTCCACCATTATGCTTGCATTGAATCTCTCTTTTACCGCTTTGATTTAACATTGTGCTTTTTCAACAATATAACGGTCGTTACTTTTTGACAAAGCCACTGGTCGAAGGGCTTAAGTTTCATTTTCTCTTTGAAAAATTTTTAAAAAAAATTAAAAATTTTTGCTGATCAATAAAGTAATGTCGTTATTTTTCAAAATCTTATACAAGTTCAGCTGTACCAAAAATTTGTTTTATTATATATAATATGGGTAAGAGTTTGTGAGCGTAAGTTCGTTCGGGTCTCGAACCCGGCCAGAGGTACGCTGGCCTAAAATGGTATAACTGCACTGATGAGAGGTGATACCTCGAAAACACGTGGTCGTAGTTTTACTCTATTATACGCTCCTTTCAGTTGGAGCACTTTATTTAGGAGGGATTTAATTGCAATTCACCGTATTCGGCGTTAAGCTAAATCTCACTTTGTTTTACAAAGTTTGAGACTTCTTGGTGGAATTCATTTCCACTTAGAAATGTAGCAAATTAAATAGCCTGCTATACTTGTATACTCTGATTGTGCCGATGGGTAGGAGTTTGGCGAGCGTAAGTTATTCGGGAGTCTCAAACCGGCCAGAAGGTAGCTGTAAAAATGGTATAACTGCACTCGATGACAGGTGATACCTCGAAACACGTGTCTGTAGTTTACTATAATTATATATATATATATATATATATATATATATATATAATGGTTTAATTTTTCAATGTATATATATATCTGTATATATGTGTGGTCGCTGGCGTTTATGAGTTTTGGAGTGTTGAGTTCTCAGCTGCTTTGAGCTTACACAGTCATCAACCGTCTAAAAAAAATCCTTGGTAAAAAGAAGAATCACTCTTTGAAATAATTGGATGAAATACAATGGCACTTAGGCATATAACATCCAACACAGTTTCTCATTTATTTCACACTTACCCATGCTTTATACTAAATCCAAAAATGTAATATTATAAATATATTATTAATTATATTTAACATTATAATATAATATTATTAATAATATATAGATGAGAAGGTATCCTAAAACTTGTAGTAAGGGATGATTATATGTGATTTCTAGACACACTGTTTTTTTGTATGATCCAGTATGTAAAATACAGTGAACTTAAAATCAGCTAAAGAGAGCTCATGTATATATAAAATTTTTAGAATATATAACAGAGCAATATTTATCATAGAAAGGAAGGAAAAACTCAACACCGTAATTCCATAATAAATTTATTCGACCAACGTGCGATCGCATGATTACGCCCCCGCGCAGTTTACCCGACACGGCATCTGGCGGTGAACCAAAGTAACAGTCACAGGCCCGGACATTCAAAAAAAAAAAAAAAAAAAAAAAAAAAAAAAAAAAAAAAAAAAAAAAAAAAAAATCCCACCGCGACCGACCTCCGGCGATCATCAGTGAGGTCGCCTCCCGCTGTCGCCGCCTACTTTATGCATCACCTAGTACGCGTCACCGAGGCTCCACTGCACCTGCAACTCCCTTCGTTACCCTCCTGGAATGGTAGGTTACAGTGCAGCCCGCGCCTAGCACCGCAACTTCTTGCCACGCCGTCCGCACCACGGACAAGTCCCGTTGCTCATCGGATGCTCTCCGCGCGTCACGAAGTCTCCCGATTGCACCCACTACAATCTACTGTCCAACCACCATCCCGCCAACAGACCTACTCGCAGTATTGATGTCACTGACGCTGTCTATCCCCACCTTACCCATTATTCATGCAAAAGTCACCGTTAGGTAACAATACTTGCACCATGGTTTACTTACCCGCCCGACATCCCGACCTCCCCGACGTCCAGAATGCCCCGCGCCTCACTCCATACTTCGGACACATTACACCCCAATCGGCTATCATGCCCACACCGCCCACGAGTGGTGTATCGTCATCCGCCCGCGTCCCGACATACACGGTCGAGGCATTGACCCACCACTGCCTAGATTCGACCGTGCTCCGCACCACGCCTCATACCGCGCCGGCTCACTACTCAATTATCTCCCCGGCGCGCATCGGCATCCGTCTCGGTATGATTCGACGATCAGGTCGTCTGACGATACCTCCTGCCGATGTGCCACTCGCACCACTGCCGAGCCAATCTCTCTGCGATCCAGCAACCTGCCCCCACATACAGTAAATCGCGGCCACTAGGACGCTCAACCCCCCAAAAAAAGTGGTTTATATAAATTCTAAGTTGATTTAATATGCTCCCCAAATGTCTATCAGATGGGACGAATCAAGTTTTGCATTCAGATAACTTGATTCTCCATCTGATGAGACTGGATTTTGGGGGAGCTATATTAATCAACTTAGATTTATATAGGCCCTTTTCTTTGGTCGAAATAAATTTTTATGGAATTACGGTGTTGAATTTTTCCTTCCTTTTAAATGATATATATATATTAATATAATATAATATATATAATATATATATATGAAAAAGGAATGACTTACTGGTGAAAAATATTCGGTTGGTCTCATCATTTGGTTGGTACAGATTTTACCTGGATAAGTCAGCATTATAAAAATAAGGTGCTCAATACGTAAGTAGAGCAGATTTATTATTATAGTGTGTACAGGAAATAACCTACTCGAGTTTTCACACCATAAGGATCTTCAAAGGATAACTACAACATGACTCTGGATTTGCTGTAATTAATCAATATCTTGATTAATTCAGTAGATTTAACCCTGAAGATCCTTTATGGTGGAAAACTCGAGTAGGTATTCTGTATACACCTATAAATATATATATGTACTATAACACATATATACAGATATAATATATAATTTGAAGCGCGTGTATAATGGTTAAAGTCATGGGAAATGGACTCATTGCCCCGAGTTCAAAATCCTGGACGTGGTAATTACATTCACACAGCGCTAATACCTTGGGAAAGGTAGAATCCTACTTCTCCTCCAGTATAGGGTAAATAGTAGGGCAGACTGGGCCTTTTTAAATCTTGGTTAGGCAACGCGGTCTAGAGAGGAAAACTCTGAATCAAACCTGTTGGAATGCCTTAAGGAATTGACCTGTGTCACATCGCTGCTCATGTAAGAGGGTTGGTAAATATATAATATATAGATATAATATATACATTGAAAAATTAGACTCATCAGATATACCAACAAAGAAGCATACGTGACTCCTCAACAACATTTTTTTTTTTCTTGCTGAGGTGGAGCAACAACCTATCGTCAGTTACCAAGATGTTTTACCACACATGCACTGAGGTTGGTCAGGGGTTTTAGGCGCATGCATAATGGTTAGAGTCCCGTGGGAAATGAACTTGTTAACCCTGAGTTCAAATCTGTAGAAGTTATCCTCCAGATATAGAAACAATATGATAACTCCGTCGCAGTGGGGGGTTCTAACTACCGTCGAGTTTCTAGCAGACGAGAACAACAGGCAAGTTGTAACTTAGTTTTTAGAGTCCTTGCATGCTGCTGGCATAATGCAAAGTGGATGGTGAAGAGTGGGTACTTATCATGTTCTTACTCACCCTGAAATCCAACAGCCAATCAGAACTCAGGAATGAACTTGCTGAGTGCATAATGGAACAATCCAAAGCTCCCATATAAGCCACATCTACCAACTCTAGTTTTTAGTCTTGCCATTCATCTTGTAACAGAGTTGAATAAACTTTACAAAATCCAACAAAATCCTGGACAAGGCTGTTTTCATTTCAACATAGTTCTAATACCCTTGGGAATGGTATGACCCATATATTCTCCCACCAGCTATGGAATAGTAGAGCAGACTGGGTTCTTTAACCTTGGATAGGTAACCAGGTCTAGGAGAAGGAAAACTCTGACTTTTGAAACCTGAGGTCAGTCGTTGATTGGGTTTGTGGCATTCCTTGTGCCTGATTCTTTCCTATCGACTGTGGCCAAAAAGTGCGGATGGTCACACAGCTTCACCAATATAACAAATCAGCTGTGTTGGTTGTTCATTGGATGAACCTCATGCGCCGAAATCGATGAGAGAGTCCCATTTTTGGGAGGCAGGATTGATATCAACTTGGAACTTGTGATTCCAAGGCCAATCTACCATCTAAGGCTTACTGCTGTTACAATTGGCAAATAATGGAATCATTAATTTAAAATGCTAATATAATATGGCAATAGAGAAATTAATGTGTGGTGATTTTTGAGCTTGCAAAAAAAAAACTTTCATTTCATGTTTAAATATACTAGCAAATATATGCACCCTCTGGGTGAAAATATCTAACAGTTTTAATGTAAATAAAATATTGTATTAAATTTAAGAAGGCTAATGAAACTGAATAAAATGCAATAAAAGATTTGGAAATCAGAGGGGGATAATCAGAAAAATAGAACAACTTTGAACTACTCTTCCATCACTTCCTACTTACGTCTTTATTGATAATTTTTTCCAATTCAATATTGTTATAAAATAGTAAAGATAAAGACAGTTAATTTTTACTTGTACATTGTTTCTTGTAAGGATTTTCTTGTAAAGATTTATTGGGATTTATTGCTCATTTAGTAAATAAAACCAAACATTAGAAATCAATAATACTAAGATATATTATATTAAAAAATCATTTTAATATACATATGCAAAATTAGCCTCCTATTCACACTGTAAACCGCTATTTTTGTATATTATAAATTAATCAATTGCATGTTAGTTCAATGAGCTCTGATAGTGCGTAACATACGTAATTAATAATGTACACGATTTATTAATTAAATCTTAGTTTTTAAATGAAATTAATAATCATGGAGTAATGTGAATGTACTGATATAAGTAAGGAGAATTGTGACTTGAGTAGTAATAATAGTTTGGTTATCATGACAGAAAACACCAATCTCCATTATAATAAGATTAGCATTTACACTGTCTGCTATAATGTGTGGTGGCATCTTATCCCATCTGGCTAAAAGACGATGGCGTAGTGTCCACAATTTTTTTTATCTGCGTGAGTGCTGAACATGCATTTTGAATGGCAATCTGGTGCGTGACTTCAAAACAAACAGTGATAGCTTGCTGGAAGTTGCTGTGTTCTCCTTCCTTTTGACTCTCTTTTCTGTGGCAGCTTCTTTCCTCCTTTTTTCCGCTCCTTTTTCATCTCTTGTTTGACAAGGAGGTACCAGGCCGCTTGGTTTTCTGCACCAGCTCCATGTTTTATGTGTGATGTGGCATTTCTTCTGTCCTCTTGGCAGATGTCTTTAAAGTACACGCATGGTCTCTCTACTGGCCGGGTGCCTTCTACTAATTTCGCCATCCCGTGGTCTTTGGGGACAGGCTTCATTTTTTAATGTATGATAATGTTCCTGTGTTGGTAATTATACCTGCCTAACAAAAATGGCAATTACTTTTTGACCACTATGTGGAGAAGTAGGGATTGTGATCCACAGAGAAGCAGCTTCATTTGATGTATGATACATGTTCCTGTGTTGAATAATTATATGTCCTAACAAAATGGCATTTACTTTTTGACTCACCTGTGGAGAAGTAGGATGTGGAATCCACAGAAGGACCCAGCTTCATTTTGATGTATGATACATGTTCCTGTGTTTGGTAATTATACCTGTCCTAGAACAAAATGGCATACTTTCTGGATTCACCTATTGGAGAAGTAGGGATGTGATCCCACAGTGGACAGCTTCATTGATGTATGATACATGTTTGTGTCTGGTAATTAACCTGTCGCTAAGCAAATGCGTTTACTTTTTGACTAACTATTGGAAGAAGGGAGGGATGTGATTCTACAGTGGACCAGCTTCATTTTGATGTATGAATACATGTTCCTGTGTGGTAATTATACCTGTCCTAAACAAATGAATTACTTTCTGACTCACCTATGTGGAGAAGTAGGGATGTAGAATCTACGGTGGACGCAGCTTCATTTTAATGTTAATACTGTTCCTGTGTTGGTAATATACCTGTCCTAAACAATGGTATTATTTTCTGACTCACCATGTGGAGAAGTAGGGATGTGATTCTACAGTGGATCAGCTTCATTTTGATGTATGATACATGTTCCTGTGTTGGTAATTTACTGCCTAAACAAATGGTATTATTTATGACTCACCTATGTGGAGAAAGTTAGGGATGTAATCCACAGTGAACCAGCCTTCATTTTGATGTATGATAATTTCCTGTGTTGGTAATTGGTATCTGTCCTAAACAAAATGGCACTTTTTGACTCATCTATGGGAGAAGTAGGGAATGCTGATCCACACGTGCGACCAGCTTTATTTTGATGTATTCGATAAATGTTCCTGTGTTGGTAATTTAGCCTGTCCCTAACAAATGGCATTTACTTTTACTCCTATGTGGAGAAAGTAGGGATGTGATCACAGAGGACCAGCCCATTTTTGATGTATGTACTTTCTAACAAAATGCATGTACTTTTTGAAATCACCTATCGTGGAGAGTAAGGGGGATGTGATCCACAGAGGACCAGCTTCAATTTTTGATGTATAATACATCTTCCTGTGTTGGTAATTATCTGTCCTAAACAAAATTGCTTACCTTTCTTGACTCACCTATGTGGAGCAGTAGGGATGTGATCCACAGGAGGACCAGGCTCCTTTTGATGTTGATGACATGTTCTAAACAAATGGCATACTTTTTGAATCACCTATGTGGAGAAGTAGGAATGTGATGCGCACAGAGGACCCGTTTCATTTTGATGTATGATCATGTTTCCTGTGTTGGTAATTATACCTGTCCTAAACAAAATGGTATACTTTTTGAATCATCATCGTAGAAAAAAAAATATGCAACACTTTCCCCTGCATATGTAATTGAATCAATTATATTCTCTTTCACATCAACTTTCAGTTGAAGAATCTTAAGAAAATGATAATAGTTTCTTAGTAATAGGCATAGTTGTGTCCCATTGTATTAAGCAAATACTACAACTGTATTGGTTGAAATAAACCATGACTTCTACTGTTTACGACGCCTGTGCAGATTAGGAACGATCATACAGTGTGCAAGAGTTAAAAAAATATAATACGATCAGGTCGCCGTATGAAATGCTANCAAGGAAGGTTAACTCAAATTAAATATCTCCCTATTTGGTTGGAGGTAGGATATACTGGACTACCGGCGGTACTTCTTCGTGGATTCCGTCCCCGGCCTCCTGGCTTAAAATCCGCTAGCCGTGGCTGCTGAAAAAAAACCCAGCTACGATGAAGTTCCGAAAACCAACCCAACCCCAACCCTAAACCTACCCTTAAAACACCCTAGTTAAAATTAACAGTTTTATTACAAAATTTCTGGGTTGTTTTTTCTGGGTCACCCTGTATACGATTATATACACAATATACAAATTATTTATTTTCCCATTAAACTAACCCTAACCCCAAACCTAACCCTAAACCCTAACCCTAACTAGTTTTTTTTTTCAAGTGACACCGCTTCGGGCTCGGACTTCAATCGTAGATGGGGGGGGGTCAGCAGCCACCGGCTTACGGTTTTTGAGGCAGGAGGACGGGACGGAACTCGCGATATACCGCTACCGGCTTCCAATGTACACAACACAAAGAAGTGTTCCTAGAACTGTATGCAATATATTAGTTACTAAGTGTCTGCGATGAGAGACATGGGGATATGCCCACATTAAAATAGGTTGTTTTGTTTGTTTATTTGATTTTAACCGCATATCAACCCGTCTGGGTTATGTCATGGCCTAATGTTAGGAAGTTATTATACATATTCGTGTTATTTATATTTATATTTAGTAATTGGTTTTAACAATGTGGTAACATTATTGGGGATTATGTTGTATTGGTATTGATTTGTTTCATGCTCTATTCTATGGTATATTTTATTTCCCTCAACAAAAGAGAGAGATATCCTCATGTTGACATTTTTCAAAACAGATCTTTCATATTGTTTGCTTTAAAATAACAGTTTCTGATGTGAGGCGGCAAAAAAACATGCATTCCATGAATAAGTGTTAACTGTCAAGGTGTTTGACATGTTTCCACATTGATGGTTGTTGTTTTGTTGATATATTGTGCGTGCGTTATCTTCTATGACCAATGCATAATCGTGACACAATGACTTGTTCCTTTCTAGACTTCCTTAAAGTTGTCTCCAGCCTCTCAAAGTGCGTTTGATTGGAATAGTTTATTGTGGATGTTCTTATCCCAGTGTTGTTGCATTTTGTATGAAGAAATTCTATTAATTTTAGGTTTTCAAATCGTATATGGTATTCTTGAACTTTGTCGGGATCAAATCGAGAGCCGATTTCTTTTTGTGTTCGTATTGAATTTCATTTCGTTTTTCTTATCAATTTAATATCTAATTATATTAAAACTTAAATACTTATTTTGCAGCCAAATAATACATTGTGCGCTTTTGTTTTCATGTCGTATTCATCTTTAAGCAAAATACTTTGAAGTATGCATTATGAAGAGATTCTTGTAATTTGCTTCTAAAGCAAGTACAAAAGAAGCCAATCGGTCTACGGTTTTAGAAAACAGTTTTTTTCGGACTTCAATTAGCTTATCTATACATATATAAGGGCCGTTTGTGTTGAATGTTATGTCCGGGGGAAACTTATGCGAAATAAAACAATTAACGGACAAAGTTTAAATATGTATACAACATTTCTTGTCACCAGACTTGCATTTTGAGCAAAAAATATAAGATTTGATCTTATGTTGGAAAAAAATGTTTTTGAATAAAAATTTAAATAATAACAGATAGATTTGTTTTGTTTTGTTTTTTTTTGTTTTTTGGCATTTAATATTTAATAGTAGACATTAAGTTTCTTTTCAGAGTGGGTGGATCCAATTGCAAGTCTTCTTTTTTTACATGGGATTTTAATGGATCATTCCTACGAGGATCCAACTCACAATTTGAATTAATAATGGATTTGCGAGACTAACTTTTTTAAAATCCCCCTCTACCCTGGCGACGCCGGGTAGTCGCCTTCTGTCTAATTGACAGGAAACATGGCCACAGAGAAATTGTCATTGAAACAATTGAAAAGAATCGTTAAAAACTTATTTTCAAGAAGGCATCTAAATGGATTTAAAGCTTTTCTTCGAGAAAAAGGCATATGGAAATCAATGATTATAGGCTGTTTGTAAACCTTGAAGCCATTGTGTTGTTGATGATGATGATTATTGATTGGTTGTTTGGTTGGTTGGATTGATCATTATGGCAATGTCAACCTTATTGTTATTATTTTATTGCCTAAAGACATTTTGTGTTATTCATTCTTGATTTCTGCATATAATTTACCTCACTATATTCCGCCCTGTCGGCTGGGGCTTAGAATGCACTGCACCTCTGCGAGGGGTAAGACTCCCCAATGGGCCACTGTTGGCCGTGGTGGCACCGTGATGCTTAAGGATAGAGCCCGGAGGATGAGCAATTCATGACATTGCATACTCACTTTGGCCCTATTGGGCTAGACGGGCGGTCGGAGAGCCCCTCGATCAATCGGCTTGGTCACGTCAAGCCTAGCACCTTAATGATTTTCCCAACCCTATTGCCCTTATGGCAAGCCCCAACCCCTTTTATCATATGGGTGCTAGAAGGGGTGGCTGGGGTCTACATGTCCTGGGAATGACGTTAAACTCTATCTGATGGTGAGGTTCCAGTTTTGGAGGTTTGGGAATGTGGAGCACCCCTTCATCACCATTGTCCCTGGTCCACTCTGACCCGAGTGGTAGTACCTGTTAGGGTCCCATCTATGGGTTAATAGAAAAATGTTTTATAAAAAAATGTATTATCCATTAAGAATTGATTTATTTTCAAAACTTTATCGGCATTAAATGACCCACTGAGGTTGATATGCCGTAAAACAAAACAAACCAAAAAAAAAAATCAATTTTTTAAAATATCCATTTTTTTATATGTAGTTCCATATAATGATAATGTACATACATATATAAGCTATATATAAAGTATGTTATAAAATAAGTAAAGTCGATCGGGGGCCTAATGTCGGTATCAGCCAGCATGGAGGAGTTATCCCTTTTCACTACGCTGACCAAGGAGATTGTTTTGCTCTGGGTGAGCCACACCTACCATCAGCTCACTTATACAGCACAGATCCTGTGCTACTCATACGCTGGTTGGCGAGGACCGTACGAACAGGAAACCTTGGGTTTCTAGGCAATCGCTCAACCGACTGAGCTAAACCGCCCCTATAGGTGAGATTCATCAAATCCAGCTGTAATAAGCAGATCATGCATTATAATGTTTAAATTAAACTAAAATAAACGCATACCCTTTTTGCTAACGATAATACTGGATTTTTTTGTTGTTGAATTTTGTCCTTTATTGGCAATAGTTTCTATTTCTATCTATCATTTTGCATTGAATTAGACCCGGCCATGATAACTCGAACACAGTTTGATTCAAGCGTACCACACATCTAGTGTGAGAGCAAGTATAGGAAGGATAGAAGCCGTCTTTAACTGATGCGTTCCGGATCAGCCGTGAACGGTATGAATAAAGCCCAAACTTCGACCCGAAACCCTCACTCTAATACGTACGTTGAACCAGGAAATTCCAGAAAACCATCCCGGTCGGCAAACCTCAAACCCGTAACCCCCAATTCTGTTCGACTCTGAGCTCCCAAACTACCAAAATGGGGGTGTTTGCTTTGATGGCCTTTGCCTTGGTTACCCGTACGCATGGCTAGTTTCGAATTTTCGCCCTACACGGCTTGCCACTGCGTTGAACCTGAAATCGAGATTCCTGGGCCGACCTCACCACCCCCCCCCCTTACCCAGCTCTATCACTTCCGCTGACCATTATGCGCCCTTCGCTACGCTTGTTCTGTTAGCATGGAATGGCTTCTGTGCCAATGTCTGCAATGCCCCGAGTAGAAACTGTCTACGTTGAAGAAGATGTAAAAGTAGGCACACTTCGACGAAGAAATAACTATTTCACGACCAATGCTTGGCAATCCTTTTTTTGTTTCTTATGCTGACTATCGTTCTTCTCCCCCCCCTCTTTTCTCTTTCCTCTTCCTCCTCCTCCTTCTTTATCTTCATCATTCTTCCTCTCCTCTTCAATCTCCTTGTTTTTTACTTCTCTTCTCTTCGTCATCTTTTCGCCTTCCTTTACTTCTTCTACCCCCTCCTTTTTATCCTTATTTTATTATATTATTATCAATACTAGCAAATATATGCACCCTCGGGTGCAGTATATCTAAGTTTTAATGTAATAAATATTGTATTAAATTAGAAAGGCTAATGAAACTAAATAAGAAATTAAGAAATAAAAAGATTTGAAAAGAGGGGTATAATAAAAAATGGAACAACTGAAACTTACTCTTCCATCACTCTCTCTTTTTGTTATTTTTTCTAATTTAAGTATTTAGTTAAAAGGAAGTAAAGAATAAAATGAAGTTATTTTTCTTGTTAATGGATTTCATTTAGATTCATTGAAGAGATTTTTGCTATATTCATTAAGATAAAACCAAACAGTTAAAAATCAATAATACTAAGCATATATTTAAAATCATTTTTTAATATCAATATGCAATTGCTTCCCGTTACACTGAAACGTATTTTGTTGTATATATAAATATAATGCATGTTTATATGTAGAGTAACAGTATTAATAATGTAAACAATTTTATTAATAATTGAGGTTTAAAAGAAATAGAAATCATGGAGAATGTGATGTCAATAACTAGAGAATTGTGACTTGAGTAGAAATAGTTTCGGTTACAGACAGAAAAACACACAATCTCCATTATAATAAGATTATTATTTTCCTCCTTTCAGTTTTCGCTGGAGTCTAAGTGAGCAACAAGGTCTCAATTCAGGTATCCAGGACTCTTCTGAGTATTGCAGATTTGCAGCAGTGCAGTATTCTGGATGGTCTCGATTCTCCCTTGATTTCCAGATTTTCCAAAATTGTTTCCAATCTTTTTGGGACCGTTCCAAGTGCACCAACTACATTGGTTATTTAACTTTGACTTTTCATATTCCATAACTTTCTCATTTTCTCTGCAAGGTCAGTATTGCCATTTTTCATTTTTCCTCAGCTTTACCCTGTGATCTGCTGAAAAATGCAAAATTCACCAGTGGACAAGTTCTTTCTTTTTTGGTAATCAACACTAGGTCTGGTCTTCTTGCTGGCATAAGGTGATCTGTTTTTTATCCAATATATTATTATATATTTATGTCATTATTATTATTATTATTATTATTATTATTATTATTATTTTTCACTCGTTTTTGAGTTTTTCTCATAAGTTTTTCCATCAGCATTAGGTGAGATTTCGCTGGAGTCGAGTGCGACAAGTCTCTCAGGTTTCCAGGACTCTTCTTGAGGTATTTCTAGCGATTGTAGCAGTGCAGTAGCTGATGGTTCTCCAGTCTTTTTTCCAAGTTATTGGGACCGTTCAAGTTACCCTACAATTGGGTATCACTTTCACTCTCCATATTCCATTTAGCTTTTTTCAGTTTATTATTATATATCTTTCCTATATCCTTCTGTCTGTTTTTTACTTTCTGTTTTTCTTCTTCATCTTCTTTTTCCTTTACTTCTCTTCTCCCTCCCCTTATCTCTCCTCCTTCCTTCTCATCTTCGTTGTACTTTCTCTTTGTCTTCTTCATTTACTCTCCATTCCTTTCCTTATTCTTCTTCATCCTTCCCTGGCTTCACTTCTCGTCCTCCTTACATTTCTTCTTCTTCTTCTTCTTCTTCTCTTTCTTCTTCTTCCGCCCTCCTTTCTCACTCCTTGTCCTCCTTAAATTTCTTCTTCCTCTTTTCTTCTTTCGTTCCTTTCTACTTCATCGTTCCTTTCTGTCTTTCTCCTTCTACTTCTCACTCCACCCTCCTTTCTACTCCTTCTTCCTTACATTTTCTTCTTCTTCCTCGTCCTTTCTACTTCTCTTCTCCTTTTCCTCTTCTCCTCCTCCTCCCTGCTTTCTACTCCTCATCCTCCGTACGCCCCTCTCCGCACTGTCCTTTTCGTTCTTTCTCTATTTCTCCTTCATATCTCTTTCAACTTCTTTTTCCTTCCTTCTCTTATTATTCTCCTTTCTCTTTTCCTTCTTTTTCCCTTTTCTTTCTTCCTTTTTCCTATTCCCTGTTCTTCGTTTCTTTACACCCATTCCTTCCTCTTCTTTCCTCCTTTCTATTTCGTCTTTTCATAGTCTCCTTAGTTTCTTCTTTCTGCCTTTTCTTGTCCTTTTCAACTTTTGATCATGCTTCCAACTTCCTTTCTTACTTTATATCTCCTTTCCTTTTCTTTTCTTTCCTTTTCAATTCGCTTCTTCATTCTTCTTCTCTTCCTCTTAAGAGAAGAGAAGAAAGTAGAAGATAAAAGAGAAGAAACGGATCTTCTCTTTTACGCTTCTTTATCTTCTTCTTCTTATTATTATTTATTTAATTTTATATTATTATTATTATTATTATTTATACGGTCAAGTACGCTGAAAGCTCCGTTCCCACTAGATAACCGAAGTTAAGCAGCAATGAGCTTGTTCAATGCTTAATAGATAGAATATATTAAAGACGGAGATAGATAGGATAGATAGATATGAATAAAGCGCGTTGAGATAAATAGATTTTCAAATCCTGAAAGAGCTGTTTGTATTTCCCATAGCGCTAATACCTTGCAAAAGGTATGAATACTTTTGTTCTCATACATGGTTTAAATAAACAGGTTTAATAAATAACTAGACAAAGCGTGACCTGTTGGGACACACATTTAACTCTGGGTAGATAATTGGGATTTCAGAAAAGTAAGTTTGCAAGCGAATTAGATTTTAAAAAATTATAAATGCAGCCAGATCTGTTCACACTCTCTAAATCACTCTTTTTACTCAGATAGAGAAACTAACATATATAACAAGAAAGTAATCAAAATATATATAAAGAGGGGAAAGTGACAGACAAAAGTTGTGTATGATTTAACGGTGCAAAAATGTAAACACTGTTTTTCGTTCATAATTTTCATTATTTTGTTTAATGTTCTTCTTTTGAATAGACAAAAATTTTCAAGATGATATTAACCTTTATTAAAGTAAAGAAGAAAGAGTTAATCAAGATTATTATACTTCATACATATTGAACTATTTGCAATAACTCTTAAGTAAACATATCAAACATCATAATTAAATTTATCCTACTATGGTATAAACACAGGTACTGCTAGTAATATTAATATAAAGATCATCCAAACCACAACACTTAAATCGGCTAGAATTATCAGAAGAATCTTGAAGAATATTAAAATCTTATAACGGAGATTCAGTGTTTGTAACCGAAACTACTTCACTGCTTACACCATAATAACCTTATCTCATGAGTATTTAATCTATAGTCAAAATCATTAATACACAGAATAAATCTTATTTATTAACAAGGTTTCTATGAAAATTTGAGTTATATTTGCCTCAAAACAGTCCATGTTATTAGTCCATTTAAAATCCTGCAATACATCTAATATATCACCAAGAGATAAAGGTTTACATAATATATGGTGTGGTTAATTTGCATACTGGTTTAAAAATAAACAGGTTTAATAAATAACTAGACAAAGCGTGACCTGTTGGGTCATCATTTAACTCTGGGTAGATAATTGGGATTTCAGAAAAGTAAGTTTGCAAACGAATTAATTTTTAAAAAATTATAAATGCAGCCAGAATCTGTTTCACACTCTCTAAATCACTCTCTTTACTCAGATAGAGAAACTAACATATATAACAAGAAAGTAATCAAAATATACATAAAGAGGGGGAAAGTGACAGACAGAAAGTGTAGTGATTTAACGGTGCAAAAATGTAAATATTGTTTTTCGTTCATAATTTTCATTATTTCCGTAAGCATATTCTTGCTAGTTAGTATAAATTGAAAGTAAAGAAAAAATTAAATTAATATTATTTTTAAAACATTAAAAAAAGTTTTAGTTTTAAATTCAATTCAACAATTTTATTGATTTTAGTTTTAAATTCAAATTAAACAAAAGATTTCAAAATTTAATTCTGATTTGTATTATATAAATTATTTGGACTATTGTCCTCATCTTTATTGTTATCTTCTACACAATGTTTCGGACGATGTGCCCTCTGGTCTTCTACAGGTATTTCTTGTCAGACTCAGGAACCTTCTCTTTGAATTAGGAAACCTTATTGTCGAACTCTGGAGCCTTCACAGAACTTCGAACTCAATCAACCCACAGGGGTAGACTGTTCTCATTTCATTAACCATGACCGGGTACAAGTGTTAACCTATGTTAAGCATTCTATGTTACCGTTACGTAGCGGCCTTCTTCGCTACTCTAAATCGTGTAAATAAGTAGTCGTTGCAGGTATATATATCGTCACGTAGCGAGTATGTAGTAGTCAGCTACTACTGACTACTGGACTTCAATAAACAACAGATACGTATGTACAAAGAGAGGACCCTTCTTTATTTTCTTCGGTGTGTGGGTAGTGAAGGCGCAGAGCTTACAATGAGTGCCCGAGGGGTGTTTGCTGACAGGACACGTGAAGTGTCCTTTTTGGCTGCTGGCTGGCGTCTCTGTGTTGGCTCAAATCTTCTCGCCTTTATATTCATAGATACGCCTCCGCATCTTTATCTTTTGATCTGATAACGGACATTTGTTATATATTTCTTTATCTTCTCCCTGCTTCCTTGACTGAAACTCTCTCTTCCGCTCTTTCTTTTTAAATATATATTTTTATCTTTCTCTTTATCCTCTGCCGGAAGCTCCGTTTTCCGGGCAAGGACAATACAACATTACTATTGCCTTTGGCCAGGATTGAACCTGCAGCCCAGTGTTAAGCTGTGTTAACTATTCTATTATTTTCATTTTGAATTTCATTTTTGAATTTAAAAAAAAAAAAAAAATTTTGTTTCATTATTTCATTTTATTCAGATTTAAATTAAATTCTATTGATTTTAGTTTTAAATTCAAATTATTTTATTTTATATAATAATGTTGTAATTAATTTTATTTATTTAGTTAATTTATTTCATTTTTCAAGATGGGACCCTAACAGGTACTACCACTCCGGGTCAAGTGGACCAGGGAGCAATGGTGATGAAGGGGTGTTCCACATTCCCGAAACCTCCAAAACTGGAACCTCACCATCAGATAGAGTTTAACGTCATTCCCAGGACATGTAGACCCGCAGCCACCGCCTTCTAGCATCCATATGATAAAAAGGGGTTGGGGCTTGCCATAAAGGGCAATAGGGTTGGGAAAATCATATAGGTGCTAGGGCTTGACGTGACCAGCCGATTGATCGGAGGGGTTCATTTTTTTGTTATTATCCTTCTCTTTTTTTTCTCTAATGATTTTGTTAATTATTCATGTTTTTTCTTCCAGATGTTACAGCTGGTATTATACAATAATGTTTTAATCAATTTATAACATCAAAATGAATGTTTTATCTTTATGCACTTACCCAAATCATTTTTCTGTAGTTTGCGTTTCTTCCTGTCTGTGAGCCACTGAAGAAGAAAAAGAAAAGATTTAAGGTTTATAGGTAGTAGATATATGTATATATATATATATATATATAGAAGTGGGAGGGAAATATTTAGTTTAGTTTCTGTTGGACTAAAATCCATTTCTTTACTGGGTCGTTCGCAAAGCGCTTCGTCGTCGTCGACTGCTTCTGCTGCTGCTGACCCCCAGCGCTCGACTCACTTGTCATTTATGGAATATTTACCCAAACATCCGGGCACATCAGTCGAACCTCGCGTCCGTCCAGTGCCCAAATCGCATTTGTTTTTGCATGCGGGAGGACGCGAGTTCGATCCCGGCAGGCAAGACAATGTCTTGCTCCCTTTCCTCTCTCGTTCTTTGTCACAATATATTTTTACTATTTTTTTTATTTATTGATTTAATTTTTAATGAATATTAAATATTAAAATTAATTTTTAAGGAATATTAATATATTCATAAAAAAGTCGTTGGGGTTGACCTAATGTCGGTATCAGCTAGATAGCGAGGATATCTTCCTTTCATTAGCGCTAGACCAAGGAGATTATTTTAGCATCTGAGGTGGAGCACCACACCTATTCATAACATTATTAAATAGTCATCGGAACATGCACCAGAAATAACCAGCAACCTTTAAACCAATACATAAAACCCCACAAATCTCCCTCTTTCACCAACACAATGTTAGAAGCGAAAGACATTTGTTACTAGACCTCCAGAAAAATAGTAAGTGGTTTCCACCTCTTTGTTGTTTAAACCTTTCTTCATGTTCCTAGTGACTCTTTTGTGATTTGGGACAGGAAAACTTGGTCCCCTTTTTTGTATGTTGTATAAAAGTAAAAAGTAAAGTTGTTGGGGTGGCCCAAAGTCAGTATCAGCCAGACAGCAGGAGAGTCTATCCCCTTTTCACTAGCACTAGTCCAAGGAGATCATTTGGGGTCTGAAGTGGAGTGCCACACCTACCATCAGCTCCTCACTTTACTGCACAGATTTCTGTGCTACTCATATGCTGAGTTGGTGAGGGCCGGTATCGAACCTGGAACATTGTGGTTCCTAAGCGGACACTCTACCAACTGAGTTAAACTGGTCCTATACATTATTTACATTATAAATTACAATGTTGTAAATACATTAATATTCATTATATTCATGAATTTGATTATAATTTGTCATCAAATTCATGAATCCTATTTTTGTTTGTGTTATGATGTTAACAAGTAAGTTATCCTATTTCAAGTCTGTAGTTCAATGTTCTTCTCACATCATGACTATATATATATATATATATATATATATATATCCCTTTCCTTCATATGAAAATTACATATGTCCACAGATTGTATGTATAGAAATTTGATAAATCCACTTAACTATCTATCTATCCATATCTATACATATATACATGACAGTTGAGTGTATGTATGTCCGGAGGAAACTATGAAAATAAAACAATTAATGACAAAGTAAATATATATACACATTAAGTATCACCAGGGCTTGGTTTTTGAGCAAAAATAATGAAAATTTAATTTATATTCGTGAAGATAATTTAAAAAAATAAGATTTAAATAGTAACAGCATGGAATTTTTTTGGCATTTAATATTTTAAATAGATAACATTCATTTTTCTTTTCAGAGTGGCTGGATCAACGCAAGGTCTTTTTTTACATAAGGATTTTAATGGGGCATCTGTGAGGATCCAAAATGTGAAAAACTGAACAGAGTTAACTACATAGGATAACATACCAGTATATGACAGAGAGAAATTATGTCAACCAATTAAGCTTTTTTTTTTATTTATGAAATATTTATTTAAATTATAAAAGAAATTAATGTAAGTAAATCTATTAATAATGAAGATTCGGTCTCTACTTGTCTGTCACCAAAACTATGTCACAGTACCAAAATCGTCAATACATAGAATAAAGAGCAACCTATAAAAATTCAACAATTAAAGGTATCAGCATGTGGTCATTTAAAGAATACATTACATATAAATACTATTCATTCACTGGAAAACTATGAAAATAAAACAATTAACGACAAAGTAAATATATATATACACATTCACTATCACCAGATCTTACTTTTTGAGGAAAAATAATGAAGATTTGAGTTATATTCGTAAAGATAATTAAAAAAAAAGATTTAAATGATAACAGCATGGAATCTTTTTTTACATTTGATATTTTAGATAGTAGACATTAATGTTTCTTTTCAGAGTAGCTGAATCAATGCAATATCTTTTTTTATGTAGGGATTTTAAGGGGGCATCCTGTAAGGATTCAACTCATGATTCTACAATAATGGATGTGTAAAACTACTTTTTTAACCCCTACCTCTACCTGTAGTATTGTTATAATGTTACTAAGAAAGTTATTCTGTCTGTAGTTCGTTGTCCTTCGGAGCATGACTATATCTATCCCAATCCTTTATATGTACATCATATATGTCTACAGTTTGTATATACAGAAATTTGATTAATTCACTAAAGTTGATTATAATCAGGAACTCTAGAAAAATTCAACTAAGATATCAACATGTGGACATTTAAAGAATAGATTGCATAGAAATACACAGTAAATGATTTTATATTTATTTAATCAAGAATTATTTTATTTTATTTTATTAAGTAAATTTATAAGTTTGTTTTGGCTGTAGCCAAATTAAATCAGGGATTTCATTTTCCCCTCCATATGTTGTCTTTGAATTTCTTTGCTCTGGCATTTGTAGCAAAACATTATATCCACGTTTCTACTAAGTTAGGTTCACCTAGGGGCAACAAAGATCTTATGGATCCCATCGGTGACACTATATCTATTAATAATGGAGATTTGGTCTTGATTTGTCTGTAACAAAAACTATGTCACTGCTTATGTCACAACACCGAAAATTGTCAATACATAGAATAAAGAACAAACCTGTAATCAGTTTTAAAAATTATTTATTATACTCTTGCCCCTTTTTCAGTAAGAGGTTTACAAAAGTTTACAAATAGATACCTAGGATTTTGTGTAAAATTTATGTGTAAAATATTCAAATTAATTATTTGAAGGGGTACAGAACTAAGTTTCCATTTCAAATTGTTTTTTTTTTCTCCTTTAATATATTTGATGATTTTTCTCATGATACAAACCCTTGAATTAAATTTTTAACTCCCACCTTGCTCAGACACTATTTTTTTATTCTATTGTTTTACATTATTAATACTGTTGGCTATATCTACATACTAATAACATGCAATTGTATTCATATACAACTAAATAGTCGTTTACAGTGTGAACGGAAGGCTAATTTGCATATTGATATTAAACATTTGATTTTAATAAATATGTGCAAGGTATTATTGATTTCTAATTGTTTGGTTTTAAATATTTATTTAATCAAAGTTTATAAGTTTGTTTATAAGTGCTGATATTTTATTTAATAGAAGACATAAAACTAATTAAAGTCAATGTTTAATTTTTTGTGTATGAAATTAAAATTGACAAATATGTCCATTGTTTGTTTTTTTTTTACGGCATATCAACCTTGGTGGGTCATTTAATGCCAACAAAGTTTTGAAATAAATTTTAATGGATACTCAATTCTTTTTATAAACACATTTTACTATTTAACCCATAGATGGGACCCTAACAGGTACTACCACTGGATCTGAGTGGACCAGAGAGCAATGGTGATGAAGGGGTGCACCACACTCCCAAGACCTAGAACCTCACCATCAGATAGAGTGGACCTGAGAGTAATGTTGATCAAGGGGTACTCCATATTCCCCAGAGCTCCAGAACTGGAACCTCACCATCAGATAGAGTTTGACATCGTTCCCAGGACATGAAGAGGTAATTTATGAGGAAATGCGTCCCGGTGACTATTAAAATAACAACCCAGCTCAGTCTATTCAAAACTATCCATCTATCTATCTATCTCAATTTGTTCATATTTATCTATATTACTTTAAACACTAAGATTTGTTTTTATTCATGTTTGTTTAATGTCCTGTTTTTAGTTTAAATAAACAAGAATTACGACAAAAAAAGAAGCCCACCCCCCCGAATACATTTACTTGTCGAAAATATCTATCTCCATTTGTTCGTATCTATCTATATTATTTTGTTGGTTTAACTATCTATCTCAGTCTATTCAAAACTATATATCCATCTTCATATCTAAACAAGAATTATGACAAATTACGATAAATAAACAAGAATTACGACGAGCTGGGTTGTTATTTTGATAGTCACCAGGTAGTGGTTTTTGAGGTGGGAGACCGGGACGCACTTCCTCATAAATTATCCATGAAGACCCTCAGCTACTGCCTTCTAGCACATATATGATAAAAAGGGTTAGGGCTTGCCATAAGGGCAATAGAGGAGACAATCATATAGGTGCTAGGGTTTGACATGACCAGCCAATTGATCAGAAGGGGCCTCGCCGACCGCCTGTCTAGCATTAGTAAGGACCAAAGTGGGGTGTTGCATGTCATGGACTGCTCAACCACCAGGAATCCGTCCTTAAGCATCACGGGTCGCCACCCATGGCCAACCGGCGACCCCATTGGGAGTATCATACCCCTCTGCAGAGGTGCAGTCGGTGTATTGGGCAATTTTGTTGGACCATATTACCTTAAGGCACCCCTTTTTCGATTTTGTGTCATTAGGCCATTTTTTTTCATTTACATCGTCAATATCCGGTTGTTTGTTAGGGGTTGTAACCCCTAACGTTAATATGGTCCATTTTGTTTGTTTATTTTTCGTAAACAAAACACGATAAAAGTACACAGATTAATAGAGAACTTGAAAAATATTTTCATGAAGTCAATAATCTGAAAGATTAGGGCATTTTTTTTTTCTTTCAGAAAAAGAATAATAAAGTATTTCGTAGTCCAGTGTTGACCGTAAGCTAAGAATAAGAATTTTGCAACCACCTGTGGAAACTCTCTTAGGGGGTCACACTACTTCATTCAAATGTGAAAAACGGAGTAGAAATATATTGTTTTAGGGTATCTAAAGCAACGATTTTCAACTTTACCCCTAATTCTAAATAAAAACAAAGGTACGAATGCAGAATAGCGCGCAAGAGATAATATTATTAGAATCGCATTGTACGTATAAATAGTATTAGATTTCGGAAATGTAAAGCTTTTTATACGTAATATAATGATATTATCTCTTGTGCGATATTCTGCATTAGTACCAAAACAAACTTGAAGAGAGATGGGCTCCATCAAGCTTTATCCAGATCCATCATAGTTACTCCACGTGTGTAACCCTAGCCACAGTTACGAAGACCCATTTTCTGTTAGTAGGGGTATATATACGATTTGACAATTATAAAAACTGATAAGATCTTAAAATTACCATTATATATATATATATATATATATATATATATATATATATGAATAAGAAGATTGAAATAAATCAAATGAAATAATTTTGTACATCACATCAATTCCCACGTGTGCGGAAATGTAGAGCTTAAGACAAAAAAAATAAATAAATATAAGATATTTCTAATTTAAAGTCTTACCTCTGGTAATGATTTCCCAGCGCTCAGATTGTATATTTTCACTTCATTAGCGTAAGAAACCTGCATCTTGCCTGTTTATCGTTGAGTTTTATTAAACACAGCGATTATTAGTACAAAAAACACGCCATAACTACCAAAGCGGAAGTAACCGGTCACACCGAAATTAGTCCCGGATTAAATAAAAGTTATAAACGAAACGTAGTTTGAGTATCTCGCTTTGAGTAGTAGTTAACAAGCTAGGCTAGCCGACTATTGTTAGTGAGTTCAATTCTCACTGGGTGACTTTTTTCTTCTAGTTAAGCTCAATAAATCCCTGCTAGACGTACACTGATAGGTAAAAGAAAAAAGAGCCTAGATCATATTTATAGTGTTATTGAAGAGTTAATGTAAGTAAGAAAAGCACAAAACAAGACATTTAATAATAATATATAATAATAATAATAATAATATCTTTTCAGCTAGTATATTAGGTCTGAGACCTGTCAGCTATTCCTTATAAATATTCATTTTAAATCCACAGAATATTTAATATCATTCCACAGATTATCCAACTTTGTCTTGAAGGAGTTTAGAGATGGGGCATTCACTACTGATGAAGGTAGTTTATTCCATGTATTCACCACTCTGTAGCTAAAATAATTTTGTCTTGCATTTGCTTTACAAGATTTTTTAAGGAGTTTTAATTTATGTCCCCTTGTATAGGTATTTTGAGCAATGTTTAGTAGGTCAGAGTTCGCTGAATAGAAACCATGCGTGTATTTGTAGGCTTCGATCATATCCCCTCTCATACGTCGGAAAACCAGACTTGGTAAGTCAATGTTCCTAAGTCTTTCTTCATATGAAAGGGATTTTAAATTATTCACTAATTTAGTAGCTCTCCTCTGGACTCCCTCAATGAGTTTTGTGTCCTTGATGAGTCTTGTACTCCAAACCACATTAGCAAACTCCAAATGAGGTCTTACCAATGCAGTGTACAAATTTTTCAGCATTTCTTCATCCTTGTACTCATATGTAGACACATTAACTCTTTGCTTACTTTAAACCTCTTACAGTAACTCTCCCACTAGTGCGATCCGATCATAAGTCGCAGACAGCAGCTCTCGCATGTGTCACTTGTTTACACTGAAAAATCACTCCCGCCATCTTTTGTACTGTGTCATTAGTTCCGAGTTGAATAGACAGTGAACTTTGAGATATCCCATCATACAGGTAAAAAAAAAAAAATGCCAAGAAAATTTGGTACAGCCATTGGGGGAATTTGGTAGTTAAAGAAACATTATAATCTTTAAAAAATTACATCGTAATTATTATTATGACAAAAACAATTTTATTATTACTTTTAATAAAGTTTCTATTTTTGTTTAACTCTTTGCCTACTTTAAACTGCTCACAGCGGTTCTCCCACCACTACACATTCTTCGCCCTGTCGGCTGGGGCGTTAGAATGTACCGACTGCACCTCTGCAGAGGGGTAAGACTCCCCCAATGGGGCCACTTGTTGGCCGTGGGTGGTGACCCATGGTGCTTAAGGATAGAGCCCAGGAGGATGAGCAGTTCATGAATTGCAATACTCCACTTTGACCCTATCTTGGGCTAGACGGGCGGTCGGAGAGGCCCCCTCTGATCAATCGGCTGGTCACGTCAAGCCCTAGCACCTATATGATTTTCCCAACCCTATTGCCTTTATGGCAAGCCCCAACCCCTTTTTATCATATGGGTGCTAGAAGGCGGTGGCTGCGGGTCTACATGTCCTGCGAATGACGTTAAACTCTATCTGATGGTGAGGTTCCAGTTTTGGAGGTTGGGAATGTGGAGCACCCCTTCATCACCATTGCTCCCTGGTCCACTCTGACCCAGAGTGGTAGTACCTGTTAGGGTCCCATCTATGGTTAAATAGAAAAATGTATTTATAAAAAAATTGTATTATCCATTAAGAATTGATTTATTTCAAAACTTTATCGGCATTAAATGACCCACTGAGGTTGATATGCCGTAAAACAAAACAAACCAAACCAAACCAAACTACACATTCTGCACCCAAGCAAAGTACAAAAACTGATGGTTAGTACATTATAATTGAGCACAAAGGATTCTGATTAAAATAATATAGGGAATCTATTTGAATAGAATGAGTTCTGAGATGAATAGATAGTGAATTTTGAAATATTCTATCATACAGGTAAAAAATACCAAGAAAATTTTCAAACCATTCAACAATAGACGGACCAGTGGAGGATCCATCAAACTTGGGTATTAATTTCACATCGAAACCGTTCATCATGGAGTAGTAGCCGAAATAGCTTGTGTCTTCTCGTAGCAGTAACTTCACGCTCACACCTCTTTCTTTGTGACTAGATTGCTGCTGCCCTGGCAAATAAATGAGCTCCTTTTATATCGTCGGCGTAATTTGCATGGGTGATGCCATGCTCACACCACGAATGAGACAGAACGAGACCACAAATTACAAATCCGCTCGTCAACGGCGACCATGCTTCTTCAGCTTAATTCAGGCAGAACCTGACAAGCTAAGCAGATGCGTTTCGACAGAGGTAAGCAATGTTTTTAAAAGAAATATTTTTGCTCTTTTAACAGATTCATTATTTTAGAGACAAAGGGAGAGAAATAATAGTGACATTACTTTTTAAGAAATTAATTTTAATTGAACGAAATGGAATCTATAATTAACTTTCATCCACATTAAAAAAATAGTTCAACTGATTAACTCAAATGATTTTAATTCAAGTGTAAGAGGTCATTGAAAAGCTTTTCTTAAGATGATATCCTAATTACAAATTAACACTATTTTATGATAATGTTTTTGGCAATATTCTCTTACTTACTAAAGAAATAGTTTCAGCATGAATTTCAAGATAAATATACATAGAGTAGTTTATAGAGACGTGCTATGTAATGGTTATTGTAGTTAGAAATAGATATGGCAACCTAAATTCAAATCCTGGACAAATACAGTGCTCAATCACAAATTGTGAGAGCTAATATTTATTTAATTTGTTGAGTTTTTAAAAATAAATGTTTATTATAGACAGCTACCCAGGTTGTCTTGCTAGGTCGCAATCATCAGGTTGTCAAATAAGATCCCATGGTGTTTACTTGAAGATCTTTTCTTAATGTCACATTCTGGACCGCAAAGTGACATTAAGAAAAGATCTTCAAGTAAACACCATGGGATCTAATTTGACAACCTGATGATTGCGACCTAGCAAGACAACCTGGGTAGCTATCTATAATAAACATTTATTTCTAAAAACTCAACAAATTAAATATATATATATATATATATATATATGACAACCCCTCCGCAAAATGCGACACAAGGTCAATTTCTAACGCGGAGTTGAACAGGCTTGAATTCTAGACAGGTTGCATAACCAAGTTTGAAGAGGTCACTCTGCCCTACTATTTACTCATAGGTGGAGGGAGTATAGTTGATTCATACCTTTCGCAAGTTTATTAGTTCTATGTGAAATTCCAACAGCATTCAAACAAATATATTCGTTGATATATATATATTTCGTTAAACATTACCCTGTTACAAAATGCAAACAACCTCGTCTAGGATTTGAACTCGTCTCATTGTTTCCATTTCCTACGACTCTAACCATTACACCACGTAGCTCCATTATACATGAACACACTTGAAATTAAATTGAATTAAATAGATCCTGCATTTCACATTTATTAATACCCATTTTGAAAAATAGGCATCGAAAGATTATCCCTCCAGCTATACATAAAATAGTAGGGCAGACTGGGCTCTTTCACCTTGTTTATTACAGTACAGCTATGGGGGACATTTGGTAGGCAAAGAGTTATCTTTTTTTATATGAAGTGGCTTTACCATGGGATTTTTTTATGCAGAGCAATTCTTTTAGGCATGTTGTCTATCAGTTTCTTACATTGTTCAATAGAAATGTTTCTCATTTGATAGGTGTAATAGGTAACTGAGTTACCTCCCCTACCCTTCTAATAACTATATAAACTGGTCAAAAATCTACCACTGTATTCTATGTAGAATAAAGCTTCTACAAGTCCGACCGTGTTTGTTTGCTTACTACAATAGGCAAAAAGTTATCCTTTTTTATATGAAGTGGCTTTACCATGGGATTTTTTTATGCAGAGCAATTCTTTTAGGCATGTTGTCTATCAGCTTCTTACATTGTTCAATAGAAATGTTTCTCATTTGATAGGTGTAATAGGTAACTGAGTTACCTCCTACCCTTCTAATAACTATATAAACTGGTCAAAAATCTACCACTGTATTCTATGTAGAATAAAGCTTCTACAAGTCCGACCGTGTTGTTTGCTTACTACCACAATAGGCAAAAAGTTATCCTTTTTGATATGAAGTGGCTTTACCATGGGATTTTTTATGCAAAGCAATTCTTTTAGGCATGTTGTCTATCAGCTTCTTACATTGTTCAATAGAAATGTTTCTCATTTGATAGGTGTAATAGGTAACTGAGTTACCTCCCCTACCCTTCTAATAACTATATAAACTGGTCAAAAATCTACCACTGTATTCTATGTAGAATAAAGCTTCTACAAGTCCGACCGTGTTTGTTTGCTTACTACCACAATAGGCAAAAAGTTATCCTTTTTGATATGAGGTGGCTTTACCATGGGATTTTTTATGCAAAGCAATTCTTTTAGGCATGTTGTCTATCAGCTTCTTACATTGTTCAATAGAAATGTTTCTCATTTGATAGGTGTAATAGTAACTGAGTTACCTCCCATCCTTCGCGTGGTTTTGAAGGCTATCACAATGCGAGTGTAAAGAAAAATAAGGTAACTCAAATGTTGTTCACTTACCTGTGATTTATTTTACCAGACAAAAACTACAAAATATCATACATTGATCTTAAACCAAAAATCAAGCAAATAATGACAATCAAATGGCAGCAATTATGGGATGAAAATCCCCCCAAAAACTCTACAAACTACACCCAACTTAAAAGAAAGGACACCTGAACCTAGTAATACCAGAAGAGAAAAAACCACTATCACGCGGCTACGCATTGGCCACACTAGATTAACCCACTCCTTCATTTTAAAAGAAGAACCTCCACCTAAATATTCATGTGGAAACCGATACACAATAAAACATATTCTGATTGAATGCTCACACCTCTCCCACACTCGAAGAAAGTTCTACAATGTTGACAGCATGGATAAACTATTGAAAAAATAGATCCCAAGAGGATATTAAACTTTTTGAAAAGAACCGGCCTCTTATCAAGGATGTAAGTTCATAGACCTACAAAATTCACCCACTCACTTCTNCTACCCTTCTAATAACTATATAAACTGGTCAAAAATCTACCACTGTATTCTATGTAGAATAAAGCTTCTACAAGTCCGACCGTGTTTGTTTGCTTACTACCACAATAGGCAAAAAGTTATCCTTTTGATATGAGGTGGCTTTACCATGGGATTTTTATGCAAAGCAATTCTTTTAGGCATGTTGTCTATCAGCTTCTTACATTGTTCAATAGAAATGTTTCTCATTTGATAGGGTTAATATGTAACTGAGTTACCTCCCCTACCCTTCTAAATAACTATATAAACTGGTCAAAAAATCTACCACTGTATTCTATGTAGAATAAAGCTTCTACAAGTCCGACCGTGTTTGTTTGCTTACTACCACAATAGGCAAAAAGTTATCCTTTTTGATATGAGGTGGCTTTACCATGGGATTTTTTCTGCAGAGCAATTCTTTTAGGCATGTTGTCTATCAGCTTCTTACATTGTTCAATAGAAATGTTTTTCCAACTCATTCCTAGAGCATAGCTTCATATAAAACTTCTTATCAGACAGCTTTGTTATTTTATTATAAGAAAAGAAGCACTAGCGGCAGTAATCCAAGGTGAATTATGGAGTTAACCACAAGTGTAGCAGACAGGTAAGAGTAAAAAAAAATGAACTGAATTAAACAAAAGACCTGTATTACAGAGAATAACAATAAAGGTTGTAGACTTTAGTTCGTTTGCGCAAATAATAATTTGTCACTTATCTGGTGTATCCTGAGATATGGGGTATTAATGGAGCCCTTGCTATGGCCCTCTGTTCGGTTCGGATATGATGGACTTCTGTTTGCGTCCGACTCCGATTCTGGTTGTGAGGAAAAGGGCGACCCTGTTTAGGTCTGTCCCCATGCTAGCTGGATCAGAAGAGAGAGCATGAGTTTGCTTAATTGGCTTTGCTGCCAAAGTATGCTGGCTCATGATTGGTTGGTTTGAAACAGAGGCTCGCAGACAAAGGACGATAACCCCCATACCCAGAATCTCAATATATTAAGCTTAGATATGTCAAAAGGTCAAAGGTAATGGTCACCTAGTGAGAATATAGGAACTAAACTCGGGTCAACAGGTCCATTTCCTAGGACTCTCACCCTTAACCACACACCTATATATATATATACATAGGGTCATACACAGACACGTGTTTCGACTTATCAAGTCTCTTCAGTGGTGGCTAGATATTTTGTAAGCTACCTTCAGCGGAATTGAACTCTGGTCGGTTGGGTGTCAGTCGGCACCTTAACCATTAGGCTGTCTTCACTTTACAGAATGGGAAGGGATTTAACTGTTTTATAATACACATCGTTTGTGTGTAAAGGCCGTCATAGAGTGCTCCATTCAGAGAGAGCGTTTATATATATATAATATATATATATATAATACATATATATACATATATATATATAATTTTTTTTTAATATTTTTTTTTTTTTTCTTCTTTTGCCTTCATGTCACCCCACCATTTGCTTGATTGAATCTCTCTTTTACCCATTTGATTTACATTGTGACTTTTAAACGATCTACCGGTCGTTACTTTTGACAAAGCACCGGTCGAAAGGGCCCTTAAGTTTCCATTTTCTCTTTTCTCTTTCGAAAAATTTAAAAAAAAAAATTTGCATTTCACCTAGCACAATACCCTTGGGAAAGGTATGAATCCTACTCTCCCTCCAGCTATGGGTAAATAGTAGGGCAGACTGGGCTCTTTAACCTTGGTTAGGCAACCAGTCTAGGAGAAGGAAAACTCTGAATTCAAACCTGTTAACTCCGCTTAAGAAATTGACCTTGTGTCACATCTGCTTGTGCGGAGGGTTGGTAAATATATATATACAGATATAATATATACATTGAAAATTAGACTCATCAGATATACCAACAAAGAAGCATACGTGGACTCCACAACACACACATATATTATATTTTTTGTTTTTGCTGAGGTGAGCAGCACCACACCTATCGTCAGTTACCAGATGTTTTACCACACATGCACTGAGTTGGCAGGGGTTTAGGCGCATGGCATAATGGTTAGAGTCGTGGGAAATGAACTTGTTAACCTGAGTTCAAATCTGTAGAAGATATCTCCAGATAAAGAAACAATATGATACTCACCGTCGCAGTGGGGTTCTAACTACCGTCGAGTTAGCAGACGAGAAACAACAGGCAAGTTGTAACTTAAATACAGTCCTTGCATGCTGCTGCATAATGCAAAGTGATGGCTGAAGAGTGGGTACTTATCCATGTTCTTACTCACCCTGAAATCCAACAGCCAATCAGAACTCAGGAATGAACTTGCCTGAGTTCATACAATGGAACAATCAAAGCTCCATATAAGCCACCTACCAAACTCTAGTTTTAGTTTGGCATTCATCTTGTAACAGAGTTGAATACTTTACACAAAATCAACAAAATCCTGGACAAGGCTGTTTTCATTCACATAGTTCTATACCTTGAGAATGGTATGAACCCATATATCTCCCACCAAAATAGTAGATTTAACCTTGGATAGGTAACCAGTCTAGGAGAAGGAAAACTCTGACTTTGAAAAACCTGAGGTCAGTCGTTGATTGGGTGTGGCATTCTTGTGCACCAATTCTTTCCTATCGACTGTGCCAAAAAGTGTGAATGGTCCAACACAACCACTATAAACAAATCACATGTGTTGGTTGTTCATTGGATGAACCTCATGCGCTGAAATCGATAGAGAGTCCATTTTTTGGGGGACAGGGATTGATATCAACTTGGAACTTGTGATTCCAAGGCCAATACTCTACCAACTTAGCTACTGCTGTTACAATTGGAAAATAACTGGATCATTAATTTAAAATGCTAATATGATATGCAATGGAGAAAATTAATGTGGTGGTGATTTTTGAGCCTTGCAAAAACTTTCATTTCATGTATTAAATATACTAGCAAATATATGCACCCTCTGGGTGAAAATATCTAAGTTTTAATGTAATAAAATATTGTATTAAATAGAAAGGCTAATGAACTAAATAAGAATGAAGATAAAAAGATTTGAAATAGAGGGGGACATAATCAAAAAATGGAACAACTGAACTTACTCTTCCATCACTCCATCTTTAATTGTTATTTTTTCTAATTTAAGTATTTAGTTAAAAGAGTAAGTAAAGAATAAATGACAGTTATTTTCTTGTTAATGGATTTCATTTAAGATTCATTGAAGAGATTTTTGCTTATATTCATTAAAAATAAAACCAAACAGTTAAAAAATCATAATACTAAGCACATATTTAATATAAATCACATTTTTAATATCAATATGCAAATTAGCCTCCGTTCACACTGTAAAACGCTATTTTGTTGTATATAAATATAATTGCATTGTTATTAATATGTAGATATGGTCAACAGTGGCTTCGGCTCTGGACCATTGATATAATTAACGGCGTCGATCCCAGGGGGCATCCCAGGCAAACCTGCTCCTTGATTTAAAGGGAGGGCTGGGTTTATTGCCCAGTGCCTGAGGCGCCCCCCTTGAGGGGGAATGCCGACGGGATCAACGCAATTTTTCACCCGCCACCCATGAGTCTCGGCTTGTGGGTGGTCCCACATAAATAGGGCCTTGTGCTGACCCGTACAAGTGGGGTATGTGGAAAATATCATGTAGATATGGTTAACAGTATTATAATGTACAAACAATTTTATTAATAAATGAGTTTAAATGAAATTATATATTGGAGAATGTGATGCTAATAACTAAGGAATTGTGACTTGAGTAATAATATAGTTTGGTTACAGACAGAAAAACACACAATCTCCATTATAATAAGATTAGCATTTACACTGTCTGCTATAATGTGTGGTGCATCTTATCATCTGCTAAAGACGATGGCGTAGTGGTCCACAATTTTTTTTTATCTGCGTGAGTGGCTGAACATGCCAATTTTTGCAATGGCAATCCCTGGTGCAGTGACTGCAAACAAACAGTGATACTTGCTGGAGTTGCGTTGTCTCTCCTTCCTTTTGACTCTCTTTCTGTGGCAGCTTCTTTCCTCTCTTTTTCACTCCTTTCATCTCTTGTTTGACAAGGAGGTACCAGGCCGCTTGGTTTTCTGCACCAGCCTCCCATGTGTTAGTGTTGATTGGCATTTCTTCATGTTCTTCTTGCAGATGTCTTAAAGTACAAGCATGTTCTCCCTACTGGTCGGGTCGGGTGCCTTCTACTAATTCGCCATAGAAGTAGGTCTTTGGGAACCGGCTTCATTTTAATGTATAACACATTCCTGTATGGTAATTATACCTGTCCTAAACAAAATGACATACTTTTTTACTCACCTATGTGGAGAAGTAGGGATGTGATCCACAGAGAACCAGCTTCATTTTGATGTATGATACATGTTCCTGTGTTGGTAAATTATACCTGTACTAACAAAATGGTATTACGTTTTTGACTCACCTATGTGGAGAAGTAGGGATTGATTCTACAGTGTGACCAGCTTCATTTTAATGTATAATACATGTTTGTGTTGGTATTATACCTGTCCTAAACAAAATGGTATTATTCTTCTGACTCCCTATGTGGAGAAGTAGGGATGTGATCTACAGTGGACCAGCTGTCATTTTGATGTATAATACATGTTCCTTGTTGGTATTATACCAGTCCTAACAAAATGGCATTACTTTTTGACTCACCTATGTGGAGAAGTAGGGATGTGATCGACAGAAGTACCACTTCATTTTGATGTATGATAACATGTTCCTGGTTGTGTAATTATACCTGTCCTAAACAAAATGGCATTACTTTTTGACTCACCTATGTGGAGAAGGAGGGATGTGATCCACAAGAGGACCAGCTCATTTTGATGTATGATACATGTTTGTGTTGGCAATTATACCTGTCCTAAACCAAAATGGCATTACTTTTTGACTCACCTATGTGGAGAAGTAGGGATGGGATCCACAGAGGACCAGCTTCAATTTGATGTATGTACTATGTTCCTGTGGTTGGCAATTATACCTGTCCTAAACAAAATCGGTTCTTTTTGACTCAGCTATGTGGAGAAGTAGGGATGTGATCTACAAAAGGACCAACTTCATTTTGATGTATGATACATGTTCTGTGTGGTATTATACCTGTCCTAAACAAAATGGCATTACTTTTTGACTCACCTATGTTTGGAGAAGTAGGGATGTGATCGACAGAGTACAGCTTCATTTTGATGTATGATACATGTTCCTTGTTTGGTAATTATACCTGTCCTAAACAAAATGGCATTACTTTTTGACTCACCTATGTGGAGAAGGAGGATGTGATCCACAGAGGACCAGCTTCATTTTGATGTATGATAATGTTCCTGTGTGGCAATATACCTGTCCTAAACACAAATGGCATTACTTTTTGACTCAGCTATGTGGGAGAAGTAGGGATGGGATCACAGAGGACAGCTCAATTTTGATGTATGATAACATTGTTCTGTGTTGGCAATATACCTGTCCTAAAACAAAATGGTATTACTTTTTGACTCAGCTATGTGGAGAAGTAGGGAATGTGATCTTACAAAGGACCACTTCATTTTGTATGTATGATACATGTCCTGTGTTGGTAATTATACCTGTCCTAACAAATGCATTACTTTTTGACCTCACCTATGTGGAGAAGGAGGGATGTGATCCACAGAGGACCACTTTCATTTATGTATGATACATGTCCTGTGTGGCAATTATACTGTCCTAAACAAAATGGCATTACTTTTTGACTCAGCTATGTGGAAGAAGTAGGGATGGGATCCACAGAGGACCAGCTTCAATTTGATGTATGATACATGTTCCTGTGTTGGCAATTATACCTGTCCTAAACAAAATGGATTTACTTTTTTGACTCAGCTATGTGGAGAAGTAGGGTGCAGATCTCTCTTGATGTTAAAATTCTCAACAGAAAATTTGATTACAGCAAATAGACCCCTATACATTTTTGAATACCTAATTACCAATAGAAGTATTTGGCATAAAATAACCCAAGGGGTTGTCATGCCGTAAAACCCAACTAACCAAACCAATATTTCAGGATGAAAAAAATCCCTTGGTCAGGATTTGTTCAATATTTATGTTTATATTGAGGAAATGATAGACACCAACTATCATCCCATTTCAACCCTTTTTTTTATTTTAACAGACATTCGTCAACGGATTGAGCTTATCCAGGATTTGGAGATGCCTTCAATCAGTTCTACAGTTGAAGTCACACCTGATGGCAGTGCTATATATCTTACAGGTAAGTATCACCCCTCACACGCCCACTTCACCACCCTGTCGGTGGGGCGTTAGAAATGCACCGACTGCACCTCTGCAGAGGGGTAAGACTCCCCCAATGGGGCCACCTGTTGGCCGTGGATGGCGACCCGTGATGCTTAAGGATAGAGCCCAGGTGGATGAGCAGTTCATGACATGCAATACTCCACTTTGACCCTATCTTGGGCTAGACGGGCGGTTGGAGAGGCCCCCTCTGATCAATTAGCTGGTCACGTCAAGCCCTAGCACCTATATGATTTTCCCAACCCTATTGCCTTTATGACAAGCCCCAACCCCTTTTTATCATATGGGTGCTAGAAGGCGGTGGCTGCAGGTCTACATGTCCTGGGAATGACGTTAAACTCTATCTAATGGTGAGGTTCCAGTTCTGGAGGTTTGGGGAATGTGAAGCACCCCATTCATCACCATTGCTCCCTGGTCCACTCTGACCCGGAGTGGTAGTACCTGTTAGGGTCCCATCTATGGGTTAAATAGAAAAATGTATTTATAAAAAAATTGTATTATCCATTAAGAATTGATTTATTTGGGTAATCTGATCTGTGCTGTAACGTGGGGAGTTGATGGTAGGTGTGGCGCTCTACTTTCACTGAGACCATTTCCTACAATGATAAACGTTACATCACAAACACCACCCATGTAGTGAGAAAAATAATAATCTGCACTATATGTTCCATGTGATATATAAAGTAAGTAAAGTAAAGTCGTCGGGGTGGCCTAATGTCAGTATCAGCCAGTCAGCGAGGGAGTCTATACCCTTTTCAATAGCACTAGACCAAGGAGATTGTTTTGGCGTCTGAGGTGGAGCGCCACACCTACCATCAGTTCCTTACTTTACCGCACAGATCCCTGTGCTACTCATACGCTGAGTCGGCAAGGACCGGTATCGAACTAGGAACCTTGTGGTAATTGCATTTCACTTAGCGCTAATACCCTTGGGAAAGATATGAATTCTACTCTCCCTCCAGCTATGGGTAAATAGTAGGGCAGATTGGTTGCCTAACCAAAGTTAAAGAGCCCAGTCTAGGAGAAGGAAAACTCTGAATTCAAACCTGTTAAACTCTACTTAAGAAATTGACCTTGTGTCACATCCTGCTCGTGCGAGGAGTTGGTAAATATATATAACATACCAACCCTGTCAGCTGATGTTGCAGAATATGACAACTGTACCTCTGCACATGGGTAAGACCCCCTGATGGGGATACCTGTAGGCCATGGTTGTTGACCCGTAATGCCTGAGGACAAGATTATAGTGGCTGAGCAGTCTGTGACCCAGGTACTAAGTGGTCCCATAGCATACAACACTGTACTTTGGTCCTTTCTTAGGTTAGACTTTCATCCTGAGAGCCTCCAACTGATTAATTCAAGCCCTAGCACCTATATGATTGTCCCAATTGTATTCTTCATATTGCTATTATGGCAAACCGTGAACCCTTTTTATCATATAGGTGCTGACTTAGGTTTTTCTTGGGCTAGACGGGCGGTCGGAGAGCCCCCTCCGATCAATCGGCAGGTCACGTCAAGCTCTAGGACTTATGATTGCCCCAACCCTATTGCCCTTATGGCAACCCCAGCCCTTTTATCATATGGGTGCTAGAAGGCGGTGGCTGAGGGTCATCATGTCCTGGGTATGACGTTAAACTCTAACTGATGGTGAGGTTCCAGTTCTGGAGGTCTGGGGAATGTAGAGAACCACTTTATCACCATTACTCCCAAGCCCACCCTGACCCAGAGTGGTAGTACCTGTTAGGGTCCCATCTATGGGTTAAATAGAAAAAACTGTGTTCAAAAAAGAATTTTTCAATACCCATCAAGAATGATTAGAACAAAATGTCTTTGGCATAAAATAACCCGACAACGGTTGATATGCCGTCAAATCCAAAAAAGAAAAAAAGTAAAAGTTCTAATTAATAGGGCAGATTGAGCATTTTAGCCCTGGCAGAGCTGTGATACTATGGTTGAAGACAAACATGGTCAGAACAAATAAATGAATAAGAAAGAGAATAGGTTAAAGCCAGGTATAAGTAAAAGGGGTGGGTGGCTGACCTTTTTATGAATCCAAAGATTAGGTCGTAAAGTTTAAAGAGACCTGTACGGCCACCATGAAATGGGACCACTTGATGATAATATCTTAGGCACTCAGGTATTAAAAGCAAAAGGGATTTTTAGGAGAAATTCTCTTTTGAAAAAAATTAATGATCAACGTATTGAAGATATATTGTCTGAAAAAATATTTAAGTACTTTAATTTTAAGGGTTAATGACGACTAGAAGTCTGTGATTTATTTTAAGTACTGGCCATCTGTGTGGTCTGGAGAAGATGGTTGGGGAAGGGGAATTTGACATAAATACAGCTAAACTCGAGCACTAAGCAGTTACAACTTGGCCGTTGGGGTGTTAAGATCGCCGGTAGGGATAGTCAGTAGCAGCCAGTGAAGTATCAAACAAACCCTTCTTCCATCTTGTTTACAACCATTTGTAGTTGTTGTTGTTGTTTTGTTTTTAATCCTTGTGAGCCTGTTTTTCTGACTCTTGCCTTAAATTCGGCCAGCACATAATTCACAACGCTTGGGGAACTAGACAAAGTACATCGAAAGAGCAGAGTGCAGAACAGGTCTTCTCACAGAGCAATTGGTCTAAGTAGTTTTGTATTTCTAATACGCAGGTGCCTACAAACCAAGAATGAGATGCTATGACTTGAGCAATTTGTCATTAAAGTTTGAACGAGGTCTCGATTTGGATGTTGTCAAAACCAAGATTCTTTCAGATGATTTCTCGAAGGTAAGAAAGTGAATTTTTTTTTTTTTTTTTTTTTTTTAAATAATTTTTTATTTTTTTATAATTTTTTATTTTTTAAAAATTTAATTAACGTAACTTATGATTCATCCTACCCCCCCCTTTCCCGAAAAAAACATTCAATTTCATTATCCTTGCATTTTGAGAACAATAAGAACGTAAGAAATTGAAATTCTTTCAGATGATTTCTCGAAGAAATTGAAATTTTTTTTTTTTATAATAATTTTTTTTTTTATTTAATTAACGTAACTTATGATTCATCCTACCCTCCCCCTCCCCGAAAAAAAAAAAACTGCTCAATTTCATTATCCTTGCATTTTGAGAAGAATAAGATAATAATAATAATTTTATTTCAGGTTGTCTTCCTTACATATTATTTTATTAATATTATCTAACTCTTTCATTTTTATAATATTTCACAACGAAAGATTTTATTATTCTTCAAACTTTGTTTTATTTTATTTCAGGTTGTCTTCCTTCAAGTCAATCGTCATATCGAATTTCATAACCAGGCAGGCATTTATTACAGAACAAGGATCCCAAAATTTGGCCGTGACATGGCATACCATTCACCATCCTGTGACATGTATATTGTTGGTGCCAGGTGAACTTACATCTACTATTACATATTTACTAATTGACTTATAATCATAATATAACACAAATTGAAATAGTTACTTGAACCTTATGACTGTGTATAAATTATTTGTATTAGATAGGAATACTTGAAACCGACTGTGTATAAATTATTTGTATTAGATTGAAACCTTATGACTGTGTATAAATTATTTGTATTAGATAGGAATACTTGAAACCTTATGACTGTGTATAAATTATTTGTATTAGATAGGAATACTTGAAACCTTATGACTGTGTATAAATTATTTGTATTAGATAGGAATACTTGAAACCTTATGACTGTGTATAAATTATTTGTATTAGATAGGAATACTTGAAACCTTATGACTGTGTATAAATTATTTGTATTAGATAGGAATACTTGAAACCTTATGACTGTGTATAAATTATTTGTATTAGATAGGAATACTTGAAACCTTATGACTGTGTATAAATTATTTGTATTAGATAGGAATACTTGAAACTTATGACTGTGTATAAATTATTTGTATTAGATAGGAATACTTGAAACCTTATGACTGTGTATAAATTATTTGTATTAGATAGGAATACTTGAAAACTTATGACTGTGTATAAATTATTTGTATTAGATAGGAATACTTGAAACCTTATGACTGTGTATAAATTATTTGTATTAGATAGGAATACTTGAAACCTTATGACTGTGTATAAATTATTTGTATTAGATAGGAATACTTGAAACTTATGACTGTGTATAAATTATTTGTATTAGATAGGAATACTTGAAACCTTATGACTGTGTATAAATTATTTGTATTAGATAGGAATACTTGAAACCTTATGACTGTGTATAAATTATTTGTATTAGATAGGAATACTTGAAAACTTATGACTGTGTATAAATTATTTGTATTAGATAGGAATACTTGAAACCTTATGACTGTGTATAAATTATTTGTATTAGATAGGAATACTTGAAACTTATGACTGTGTATAAATTATTTGTATTAGATAGGAATACTTGAAACTTATGACTGTGTTATAATTATTTGTATTAGATAGGAATACTTGAAACTTATGACTGTGTATAAATTATTTGTATTAGATAGGAATACTTGAAAACTTATGACTGTGTATAAATTATTTGTATTAGATAGGAATACTTGAAAACTTATGACTGTGTATAAATTATTTGTATTAGATAGGAATACTTGAAACCTTATGACTGTGTATAAATTATTTGTATTAGATAGGAATACTGAAACCTTATGACTGTGTATAAATTATTTGTATTAGATAGGAATACTTGAAACCATACAACTGTATGCCTAGTGTATTTTAGGGCAGGAGGCTGGGATGACAGCATCCAAAAATTACTGTTTTGACTTTAAAAATAAGTTATAAAATGATTGTTTTAATTTTTTTTTTTTTTTCAGCTCCCAAATTTATCGACTGAATCTTGAACTGGGACGTTTTATGACTCCATTTCAAACTGATGCCTTGTAAGTTGGTGATTTCTATTTTTTTTCTACTTTTAAGGATTTTTACATTTTCTCTTTACATGAAAATTGTGTATAGGACATTTAATATATACAGGGTGTCCCAGAAGTTACACACCATCCTGGTTTTCAAAAATACACATTTGTTGATTTCAAATCAATGTTATTGAGAATAATTATAATAAATGCTCAAATTGAGAGATAGAAAATTAATTGTTTCAATTACTATCTACAAGCATTTATTGAAAGATTCATTAAAAAACGCCTAGACCATCAGATGTTACAACGACAGTTTCATACTGTATATAAACTAATGTTCTTCTTTATATTTTATGTATAAATTATATTGATTATAAATTAGGTTCTCATTAATAAATGCGTAAGATTATTGTGGAATCTGTGACGTAAGCAGTGATGTAGTTTCGGCTTCAGACAGAAATGCAATCTATCTCCATTATATATAGATCAATATGTTTTTGAAATAAATAAAGGTGTTGTTTTTCAAAACCTGGATAATACATGACTTTTGGGACACCCTGTATATATAGAACATATATGAAATATTACAAGAACTAGCAAGTATATGTGTAAGTATTTAAGCTTTAATGTAATGAAATATATTAAATTACAAAGACTAACGAAATTAAATAAGAATTCATATAAAAAGATTACACATATTTTAATTGGTTTGTAGTGTTACGAACGACTGTGCTGATTAGGAACGATCAAACACAGTGTCACACAAGAAAGAAAAAAAAAAAGAAAATGCGATAAAGGTCCCAGGTATGAAACGATAACGGTTTCATAGAAGGGATAAAAGGGGAAAATCAAGCCTTCTACTTCCCGCTCCAGAAAGGTAGTGAATAAGCCGAGAAAGCAGAATGGACCCTGGTCAAGCCAAAGAAAACACGAACACAATATCATACATTTATAACAAACAAAAACAAATAGCTTTTTATTATAAAATAAATAGCAGCGGCTGACAATCCTGGGTATTAGCCGGGAATTCAATTAATACATCAACATATTTTCTTTCAAGGATTCTCTCCTTCTTTCTTTTCTTTTTTATATGATTATAAAGTTCACAATTCAAAGTTTATATAATAGTCATAGTTGACAGTTCATATAAAATGGTCATAGACAAAGTTCATATGGAATTGTCACAGTTAAAAGTTCAAAAGTGTTCTTGAAACTACGGAGTCAAATGAGATAATGCAAAATATTTTAAACAAGGAGAGACTTACATTTATGAAGAGATCCCTTTTAAACATTCCCTTCTCATTTCTCGTATTACTTCAGTGTCACTTAAAATAGGTTCCTTTTTTCTTTTCTTTTTTCACACAATAACTTTACAAATTTCCTTAGCAAATAGTAGACCTTTTAAAATCACTCGATACACGTTTAAGGTTCTGCCTTTCCTCTGTCTCATCTCTCATAGCAGCAGCGAATTTTCTCATGTGTCCAATCGCTTTTAAATCTTCTTAACTTGTGTCTTTTAAAACTATTTCTTTCTTTCTTTTTCACTAAATTGGCGGGAAGTTCAATCGAACGCTATGAGTTTGGAGTCACGCGTACTTAAAAGTTCACTAAAGTTCGTGGCTGGTTTTGGCCACCGGTGTGAGAGGGGGGGGGGTGTTATGATTCTTAATAAAGGGTAGTAATCAGAATGTAAAATATTTTATATTTCCTGACTTCATCCTTACCCGTTTTATTTTTCTCTCTATCATTCAAACATTTAAAAGTGTACTCTTACATATTCATGACAGTAGTATATAAAGAAAGAATGAAAAAACACAGGTTTAAATGAGTTAAGTGTTGAGTTTATTGGCCGACGCTGCAGTGTTTCGATCTATTAATTAGATCATCTTCAGGGCATTTGTTGGTATATGGAAGGTAATAAGAAATTTTTATCACAGAATAATGAGAAAAGCGAGTGGTAGTCCTTGTTATTCAGTCTGTTTAAAATTTGAGGTTTGAAAAAAGGAGACGGTTTGAAATATGACATCAAATATTCTCTTTTACGGTGTGAGTATGGGACTGTGTAAGTGTGTGTATCGAAAAGAAAGCATTGTGCATTTTTTAGGTGTGTGGTTGGTAATTGTAATTGGTTTCTATATAAAATCATTCATAGAATTGATTTTAATATGTTTGAAGAATAAAACCATAGTATTAGAGATCAATAACACCAAGTAATTATTTATTAAATACGGTTTTGTTAAAACCAGTATGCAAATTGACCAACCATATATTATGTAAACCTTTATTTCTTAGTGATATATAAGACACATTGCAGGATTTTAAACGCGCTAATAACATGGGCTGTTTTGAGGCAAATCAAATTCAGATTTTCATAGAAACATTATCAATAAATAAGATTTATTCTAGTCAATGTATTAATGATTTGACTATAAATTAAATATTCATTGATAAACTTACACAATTCCTGAAGGTATTGTGATGTAAGCAGTGACATAGCTTTGATTACAAACACACTGAATCTCCATTATAATAAGATACACAAACATGTCCCAAACAGATGAAATGTGCACATTTTCTCATGTACAAGTAGTATAAAAAGGTGTACCAAAACGATGAAAAGTCTTACTTGTCTTTAGTGGTTTTCATTTCAATAATGAGGCAAACAACTAAAATTTTCTCTTTACATGAATATATATTGTGTATAGGACATTTATATATATATATATATATATATGTTTATTCACTTCTCATACTGTCGTGTAGTAAAAGTCAGTATAAGAGGAATATAACCTACTTCTAACCAAAACGAAAAATCTAGGAAAGTCTGGTTGGTGTAGGGGTTATGGTCCTCGCCTGTAAGCTTGACAGTCAGGGTTCGAATCACACACAAGGCGGTCTTCCTATCTATAGCTCTGCTGATGAGGCCTAATAGGCCGAAATGTACATACCGAGATTGATTTTTCTCGATTTGTTTAGCCTTACATTTGAATAGGTATGCCCGCCTTATTAATTATTAATTAATTAATTTTCAAAATTAGGTACGACTTCAATTAAGCACATATTCTCCCAAAAATTGTCGGCTAAAAAAAAGCCATATTAAAAAACACTTCGTTTGTTTATTCACTTCTCATATATATATATATATATATATATATATATATATATAATATATATATATATACAACATAAGAAATATAACAGGAATACACAAACATGTCCCAAACAGATGGGATGTGCACATTTTCTCATGTATATTCTTTTTTATGTTTTTTTTTCTTTTGTTACAGAGAAATGAATTGCTGTGAATTGAACCCAGAACATCATTTATTTACGTGCGGAACGACAGGGGTAAGAAAAAAAAATGTTATCCATTAAGTTCTGGAAATTAAGATTTTTCCATTCCACAAAAACCAAGGAATAGAATAAACATCTGGGTAATTTCATGTCAAATAATCCACCCCCTTCAATTTTTCTGAAATTTTGTCCAAGTGTGGATTATGATAAAGTTAGCCAATCCCCAAAATTTGAGCTTCCAATTCCAAAAATTGACTGAGTTATGTCGAGTTTTAGCTCTCCAAATTTGAGGGTGGTCACGAAAAATGACGACTTTTTATAACCTATTTTTAAAAGGAGTTCTAGAGCTTCCTTAGTTTTAAAAATCGGTTTATAAAAGTATTTTTGCCAAAGGAATCCAAAAATGCTATCAAAAAAATTAAACAATTTGAAATGGAAACTTAGTTCTGTCCCCCCCCCCCTCAAATAAAATGTTGTGTGCATCTATTAGTTATTAATTAAATAATTATTTTGAATATTTTACACAGATTTTACACAAAATCGTAGGTATTTATTTGTAAACTTTTTAGTTAACTTCTTGTCACTGAAAAAAGGACGAGAGTAAAAAATAGTTTTTAAAACTTATTACAGGGTTGTTTTTATTCTATGTATTAATGATTTTGACTATAAAATAAATACTCATTAATAGACCTATGCAATCATTAAGAATACTAGCAAATATATGCACCCTCCGGGTGCAAGTATTTAGGTTTTAATATAATAAAATATCATATTAAATTAGAAAGGCTAATGAAACTGAATAAGAATGTAGATAAAAAGATTTGGAACAGAGGGGGTATGATTGAAAAATAGAACAACTTTGAAACTATTCCATCATTTTCCCTTACTCCCGTGTTTCAATGGTAAATTTTCCTAATTTAACTATTTAGTAAAAATAGGAAGTAAAGGATAATATTACAGTTATTTCTTCTTGTTAATGGATTTCTTTTAAGATTTATCCCCGATATTTTTGCTCATATTCAATAAGATAAAACCAAACAATTAGAAATCAATAATACTAAGCATATATTTATTAAAATCAAATTTTTAAGATCAATATGCAAATTAGCCTTCCCATTCACACTGTAATCCGCTATTTTGTTGCATATATAAATACAATTGCATGTTATTAGTATGTAGATATGGTCAACAGTATTATTAATGTAAAACAATTTTATTAATCATTGAGGTTTAAATAAAAATAAAATCATGGAGGATGTGATGCAAATAACTAAGGGAATTGTAACTTGTATAGTAATATAGTTTTGGTTACAGACAGACAAACCCACAATCTCCATTATAATAAGATTAAGTATTTTAAAACTTGAACAATAAAATTGTCACAACAAATCATCGAAATTAAAACTTAGGAGTCCAAGATTTCAGGATTGTGGGTCCAAATTTGGCCGGAATGTTTTACTTTGCACATGGAGTCGGCCTGATTCCAAAATGGTAGGATATGTTGAGCTATGGCATCTAGGACCAAAGTTTTTAAAAAATGAGACACACTAACTCACTGACATTCACATTTATTATTATAGAAGACCTATATTTTAGAAGTGCGAAAAAATTAACTTGTGTATATTTCTCAAATATGAACTTCTTTTAAAGTTTTAATTTTTTTCTTAATTTCAGGGAATTGTAGAATGTTGGGATCCTCGTACAAAGAAACGAGCTGGTATCTTAGATTGTGCCTTAAACAAGGAAATCAAACACATGAAGTAAGTTTTGTTTTTACTCTTTGCCAACTTGATTGGTACATGTGAAAATGTCCAAAATATGTGACGTATTTCTTAGATACACCATTGATTAATAGATGAGAAAAGTATTAATTTTCTGAATTATGATAATGAAATTTATTGTCTCATGTCAAGTACACAGAATAATGTATTAGTGTCAGGAACATGAACAGTTTAGAGTAGTAATATGCATGTATGTGTACAGTGCTCAGGTGCACCACAACTCATCAAAGTCTCATGTCAATTACACAGAATAATGTATTAGTGTCAGGAAAATGAACAATTTAGCAGTAAAAAGGGCCGGGTTCAGGTTCAGAGCGTTCAGCAGAAATCACAAGGTTCCTAGTCCCGTCCCACTAACTCAGCGTATGAGTAGCACAGGATCTGTGCGGTAAAGTAAGGAGCTGATGGTAGGTGTGGCGCACCACCTCAGATGCTAAAACCATCTCCTTGGTCTAGCGCTATTGAAAAGGGGATAGACTCCCTCGCTGACTGGCTGATACCGACTTTAGGCCGCCCCGTCGACTTTACTTTTACTTAATATGCATGTATGTGTGCGCATGTGTGCATATGTATGTAGAGAGTGGCATCAGGTATAGTGTCAGCGGACTACAGGAAGCATGGAGGCTTTGAAAGACTCAGTGCTTCGGCAGCCTACAACAGACGCGGGCAGTTTATTCCATGTCTCTGCAACTCTGAGCGTGAAAAAATGTTTCCGAAAGTCACATGAGCAGTACTGTTTTCTGACTTTGTAGGCATGCCCACGTGTGTTAGAAAGATGGAGATCAAAAAGGTGCTCAAGGTTGCTGTTGTTAAGATGATAATTGACCTTATGAGCGTTTACCAGGTCAGTTGCCAGACGCCGAAGTTTCAATGAATCCATTCCCAGGGCAGCGAGACGTTCAGAGTATGGCAGATTCCTGGTGGAGGGTATTCGTTTGGTTGCACGTCTCTGTACAGTTTCTAGGAGGTTGATATTCTGGGCAAGATAGGGGTTCCAGACCGGTGATGCAAACTCCAAGTGTGGCCACACCACTTATCTCACTATCTATCCCAGTCAACGCACATCAGTTCTTTTACGAGTCATAATTAATTAGTTTGCTTTTTTTTGTTTTATCGACCTTCCATATTTTACTCCCATTCTTTTGTTTTCTAGTTTTAATGGTGGTAAATAGCCTTATAGACCCCCTTCTGGTCTTAAGAGACACATGGTGGTGCATAAGCATCAAATTTTATCATCTGATTCATCTCATTCAACGGGAAGGAAGACTTTTCAATGTCATATTTGCATCAAACTTTGTGGATCTGCAGCAGGTTTGATGAGTCATTTGAGGGCTCATGCAAAGAAGGGTTCTGGTGGTGGAGTTGTGGGATTGTGAGGGATGGCAATGATCTGTATAGATTATGCTATTGCCAGACCCCCTTCTGGGGTTATTCCTCAAGTAAGGGACTCTCACCACTCTTTCTTACTTTCCATGAACTTTAATACTCATTGTGTTATGTTATGTTTTGGGTAATCTGAACATTAGCTACATAAATGAGAGTAACCTCCCCTTGTTTATATCATTTTGAGGAAGCCATATGTTTCAGTTGGACATTTTCATTTTACCGTAAATCTACACTGAAAATACGAATTTGTTTGAATCAGTATAATTGCGTGTTTTAACACGAAAATATCATAAAATGTGTTCTTAATTGTGCTTGTGCATTATTTGAGATGAACTTAATTGTTATTAAGAACACATTTTATGATATTTTTTGTGTTAAAACATTGTGAGAAGACCTGTTCTGTACTCTGCTCTTTCGATGTACTTGTATGGACCCCAAGCGTTGTGAATTATGTGCTGGCCGAATTTAAGGCACGAGTCAGAAAAACAGGCTCACAAGGATTAAAAACAAAACAACAACAACAACCACAAATGTGTGTAAACAAGACGCAGATGGAAGAAGAGTGTGTGTGATGCTTTCGCTGTCTATCCAGCTGGCTATTACTGCTATCCTTGCTGGCGAACTTAACCCTTCGATCCCCTGGTTCTAACTGCTTTAGGGCTCGAGTTTAGTTGTATTTATGTCAAATTCCCCTTCCCCAACCATCTTCTCCGGACTACACAAATGGCCAGCACTTAAATAAATCGCAGACTTTTAGTCGCCATTAACCCTTAAAATTAAAGTACTTAAATATTTTTTCAGACAATCCGTCTTCAATACGTTGATCATTAATTTTTTTCAAAAGAGAATTTCTCCTAAAAATCCTATTTGTTTTTAATACCTGGGTGCCTAAGATATTATCACCAAGTGGTCCCATTTCCTGGTGGGCATACAGGTCTCTTTAAACTTTACGACCTAATCTTTGGATTCGTAAAAAGGTCAGCCACCCACCCCTTTTACTTATGCCTGATCTTAACCTACTCTCTTTCTTATTTATTTATTTATTTATTTATTTGTTCTGACCATGTTCGTCTTCAACCATAGTATCACAACATGCAGTTGTATTGATTTACAGTGAAATGAAAATGGCCGACCAAAACATATGGCTTCCTCAAAGTGAAATAACAAGGGGAGGTTACTCTCATTTATGTAGCTAATGTTCAGATTACCATGTTTTGTGTGTCCAGACAAATAAAGTCTGTATGTGTTATCTTCTTGTTGCTTCATTTGGACTTCGTTGGGAATCTTTTCACTTGCGTTTTTCTAACGTTGTTGTATACCCTTCTTCATTACTTACTTCTTACTTCTATTCTTCTTCTAGGGTCTTTGACATCTTAAGTTCTTCTAGGTCTCTGCTAGCGTCTTGGACTTCTCTTGGTGACTTCGTCTTGGGTCGGTCGCACTTAATTCATTTCTTCTATATCAGTCTTGTTACCAAGACATCCATTAATCACAAGACTTTTATTTCCTTAACTAAACATTTCATGTAACTAACATCTAACTAACATAGCACGTGTATGCAGTGAGCTTCAGCTAAGGCAGAAAGACCTCATCTGCCCGACGTCTAACTAAAAACTGAGGACCTAACCAGGTCCCATGTGACTTCACGTATTTTCGCGGGCTTTCTGTACTATTCCATGGAAAGTCCCGCCCGTGATATGAAAAGGGCCATCCCTTTAGAAATACAGAGGATTGAAAAATAATCTTATGCAACCGCATAGATTATGTAACAATGTATTATAAGAACCAGTTTTGGCCACTAAGTCCCAAAACAACATGTCAATCTTATAATTGGTGTTCATCCCAGCATGGGATGACAATCACTACTATGCCATATCGACCTTCCTTATTTTACTGATGGTAGGTGTGGTGCCCCACCTCAGACACTAAATTTTACTCTCATTCTTTTGTTCCTAGTTTTAATGGTGTTCCTGGCGTGACGTCATTGAAGTATAAAAATGCTCTTCATTTTGGAGTTGGAACGAGCACTGGTCATGTAAGTAAATATATATTTATCTATATTACTTTAAATACTAAGATTTTTTAAAAATTCATATTGTTTGTTTAATGTCTTGTTTTTAGTTTAAATAAACAAGAATTACGACAAAAAAAGATGCGACCCCCCCCCCCAATACATTTACTTGTCGAAAATATCTATCTCCATTTGTTCATATCTATCTATATTATTTTGTTTGTTTATCTATCTATCTATCTCAGTCTATTCAAAACTATATATCCATCTTCATATCTAAACAAGAATTACAACAAATTATGATAAATAAACAAGAATTACAACGAGCTGGGGTTGTTATTTTGATAGTCATCGGGTAGCAATTTTTGAGGCAGGAGACTAGGACGCACTTCCTTATAAATTACCATTTTATTTTTTATTTAAAAATTTAATTCATTGTTGGTTAAAGATCATAATTACAACCTTCCCATAAAATCTCTTCATTTTCAACCAGAAGAAAATTTGTTATATGTTATATTGATAGTCATCGGGTAGCAATTTTTGAGGCAGGAGACCGGGACGCACTTCCTCATAAATTACCATATTGGTTTTTTGTCTAGTCAATTTTATTATTTCATTGACTTTTTTTTCTTTTTGTTTCATTTTCAGATATTGCTGTATGATCTTCGTTCTAATCAACCATTGTTGGTTAAAGATCATAATTACGACCTTCCCATAAAATCTCTTCATTTTCAACCAGAAGAAAATTTGGTTTTATCAATGGATTCCAGAATTTTGAGGCTGTGGAATCAACAGACTGTAAGTTATTAACTACTCTACAAATTCTCACAAAAAAAAAAGAAAATTTAGTTTTATCAATGGATTCCAGAATTTTGAGGCTGTGGAATCAACAGACTGTAAGTTATTAACTACCCTACAAATTCTCACAAAAAAACAACATTTACTATTTGCAGTTTTCATTCTGTCGTCTTTCTATCTATATAAAGGGCAGTTGTGTGTATGTATGTCCGGATGAAACTATGAAAATAAAACAATTAATGAAATCTATATATATATATATAAAGGGCAGTTGTGTGTATGTATGTCCGGATGAAACTATGAAAATAAAACAATTAATGAAATCTATATATATATATATAAAGGGCAGTTGTGTGTATGTATGTCCGGATGAAACTATGAAAATAAAACAATTAATGAAATCTATATATATATATATAAAGGGCAGTTGTGTGTATGTATGTCCGGATGAAACTATGAAAATAAAACAATTAATGAAATCTATATATATATATATAAAGGGCAGTTGTGTGTATGTATGTCCGGATGAAACTATGAAATAAAAACAATTAATGAAATCTATATATATATATATAAAGGGCAGTTTGTGTGTATGTATGTCCGGATGAAACTATGAAAATAAAACAATTAATGAAATCTATATATATATATATAAAGGGCAGTTGTGTGTATGTATGTCCGGATGAAACTATGAAAATAAAACAATTAATGACATCTATATATATATATATATAAAGGGCAGTTGTGTGTATGTATGTCCGGATGAAACTATGAAAATAAAACAATTAATGACATCTATATATATATATATATATATATATAAAGGGCAGTTGTGTGTATGTATGTCCAGATGAAACTATGAAAATAAAACAATTAATGACATCTATATATATATATATAAAGGGCAGTTGTGTGTATGTATGTCCGGATGAAACTATGAAAAATAAAACAATTAATGACATCTATATATATATATATATAAAGGGCAGTTGTGTGTATGTATGTCCGGATGAAACTATGAAAATAAAACAACAAAGTAAATATATATACACATTAAATATCAACAGGTCTAGCTTTTTGGGCAAAAATTGTGAACATGTGATTTATATTTACAAAGATATCTAAAAATTAAAATATATAATAATGGATGTGCAAGACTAACTAATTATGCCATTTTTTCTTCTTTTGGTCCGCCTCCCTATACCTAGTTGATGCTGGGTAGCCACTTCTAGTACATATATAAAGGGCAGTTGGTGTATATGTAATGTGTATGTATATCTGGGGGGAACTACAAAAGTACAACAGCGGTCGGATAGGCCCCCTCCGATCAATCGGCTGGTCACGTCAATCCCTAGCACCTATATGATTGCCCCAATCCTATTGCCTTATAGCAAGCCCCAACACTTTTTATCATATGGGTGCTAGAAGGCGGTGGCTGCGGGTCTACATGTCCTGGGAATGACATTAAACTCTATCTGATGGTGAAGTTCCAGTTCTGGAGGTTTGGGAATGTGGAGCACCCCTTCATCACCATTGCTCCCTGGTCCACTCTGACCCGGAGTGGTAGTACCTGTTAGGGTCCCATCTATGGGTAAAAGAAAATTTAAATTAATAAATTGTATTTCCAAAATATTAAATGAACTGAGGTTGACCCCGTCAAACAAACCAAAAACCAAAGTTCGGAAACAAAATTTCTCAAAAACAATAAAAATACAGCATCTAACAAATTTGTACTTATTTTATAGTGTTGTAGTGTAGCTAACACCCCTTCAGCACTCTACCAGATGGACTGACTCATAGCCTTAGCCCCCCTTTAGCACTCTACCAGATGAACTGGCTTATAGCCATAAAATAGCCTATGATTAAAGTAGATTAACTAGCTAAATTATATTCAGACTGACTTTGCTGCATTGGCTATACCAAACTGGCCCTCCTCTATCTAGTATAAATTTTGTCTTGTTAATTGTTTGTACTTATTTGTTCTGTGTTTGTATGTATCCGTTTGGCACCGGATTCTGGTGCTTAATAAATGTATTAAGCACACCATTCTTCTGTGTATCTTTTCCACCTTACGATACAAAACCTGGAAGGATTTTAAAATCTACATTTAATAGAAAATAATAAGATATGTCAAACCACATCAGCCAGATTTTTTGATTATTTTTTTCTTGTTTTCTTTCTAGGGAAAGGCTTACACCGCAATCGAACCCGGTGTACCACTCACAGCATTAACAGTTTATCCTAAATCCGGTTTGATCTTTATGGCAAATGAAGCACCAAAAGTACTTGTTTACTTTTTACCAGTAAGTATAAATTTCTATTTGTCATTTTATTTTATTGGTAGAGATATGTCAGGTCCAACCCAATACTTTATGGGTCCCTTAAGTGGAATTTGATTTATACCCAATCATACAGGTAAAAAATACCAAGAAAATTTGGTTCAGTTGGGGGAAATTTGGTAGGCAAAGTGTTAAGCTGCTCACTGCGGTCTCCCACCACACCCAAGCAAAGTATTGAGGTCAGTTAGTCTACTGTTGGTTTGAATAACAGCAGCTAACTGAGTACAACTCAAGCAGTGTCCAAGACAGTTGGTATATATAGAAATCAAGAATGATCCATTCGTGAATTTGGGTGATTCCATTCCTTGAGTTCTGATTGGCTGCTTGATTTGATGATATTGTGGAGTTTTATAAATACCCTGTCATTCTGCAGTAGACTTTGCAATTGTTCGGGTTTGTATTGGGTTACAACTGTTTGTTGCCATGTCTTCCCAATTCGACGGTAATTGGAACTTTGATTATTCTTCACAAAAACTGATGGTTAGTTCATTATAATTAAACAGAAGGACTCGGATTACAATAATAATAGGACTTTATTTGAATAGAATGAGTTCTGAGGTGAATAGATAGCGAACTTTGAAATATCCCATCATACAGATTGTTATGACCTGTTTAAGGGTCAATAAATAATAACTCAACACGGAGATAAAATGTAGAGAACAGATGTATTCAGCAATATATCAACGTACAATGAAGAGGGTTTCCTTGTTACAGCATACACGGAGAACATGTATCTGCTACTTCTCGTTTGAGTAGCTTTGCTCTGTTAATATATACCCTTTGGGTAAGTCTATGTTTGTGTCATAGATGAGTCACCTACAACAGATAAAAAGTACCAAGAAAATTTGGTACAGCCATAGGGAAATAGGGAGAGCCACTTGTAGCAGTATTGACTCTTTGTCAACCAAATTTCCCCACGGCTGTACCAAATTTTCTTGGTATTTTGTTTACCTATATGATGGGATATTTAAAAGTTCACTATCTATTCACCCCAGAACTCATTCTATTTAAATAAAGTCCTATTATTATTGTAATCTGTGTCCCTTGGCAAGAGCTGCTGCCAGAAGCTTATGGTAGGATGTATGATGGGATATTTGAAAGTTCACTATCTATTCACCTCAGAATTCATTCTATTCAAATAAAGTCCTATTATTATTGTAATCTGTGTTCTTTGGCAAAGCTGCTGCAGAAGCTTATGGTAGGATGTATGATGGATATTTGAAAGTTCACTATCTATTCACCTCAGAACATTCTATTCAGATAAAGTCTATTATTATTGTAATCTGTGTCCTTTGGCAAGAGCTGCTGCCAGAAGCTTATGGTAGGATGAGATATTTCAAAGTTCACTCTATCACCTCAGAATTCTTCTATTCAAATAAAGTCCTATTTATTGTAATCTGTGTCCTTTGGCAAGAGCTGCTGCCAGAAGCTTATGGTAGGATGTATGATGGGATATTTCAAAGTTCACTATCTATTCACCTCAGAATTCATTCTATTCAAATAAAGTCCTATTATTATTGTAATCTGTGTCCTTTGGCAAGAGCTCTGCCAGAAGCTTATGGTAGGATGAATGATGGAATATTCAAAGTTCACTATCTATTCACCTCAGAATTCATTCTATTCAAATAAAGTCTATTATTATTGTAATCTGTGTCCTTTGGCAAGAGCTGCTGCCAGAAGCTTATGATAGGATGTATGATGGGATATTTGAAAGTTCACTATCTATTCATCTCAGAACTCATTCTATTTAAATAAAGTCCTATTATTATTGTAATCTGAGTCCTTCTGCTCAATTATAATGGACTATTGTACTTTGCTTGGATGTGGTATGCATAGAAACAGTTCTTTGCACATAAATAGAGAGCCACTGTGAGTGGCTTAACATAGACGAGTTAAAACATCAGTTTAGACTGAAATATTACCTATCATTTTTTTATATTATAGTCCATTGGTACTGCTCCAAAATGGTGTTCATTCTTCCATTTACCATAAAACTAATTTGCACTACAATCACCAAAACCTACCTGTCTCTCTATGACAAACCTACACTAAGAGTGGTTTAAAGTAGATAAGAGTTAAAACAACTAACAGTTTAGATTGAAATATTACCTATCACATTTTTTTTTTTTAGTCCATTGGTACAGCTCCAAAATGGTGTTCATTCCTTGACAACTTAACAGAAGAACTGGAAGAGAACAAAACTGAAACAGGTTAGTAATTTTTGTTTTTATATATCTAAAAATGAGCCATTATTGCTATTATCATCATCATGTCACACAAGTAGCACGGATATCCATGACAATCTCTCGCCAACCTTCCTTATCATTCATTGCCCCCGGGAGCTCCTCTGCGCAGCATCCAGCATCCTCGCATAGTTGGTCAATATAGGTCCTGACTGGGCGGCCCACACTAGCACGCCCATGTGTTGGCTTCCACAGGAGTATGTCGCTTATGAGCTCGTACTTGCTTCTCCAGCAGTGTCCTGCATGCCTAGTCCATCTTACTTGTATGGTTTGGGAGATGGGGGGCAAGTGGCCATACAGCTGCCTCCTTGTGGGGTGCTGTTTCCACGACTTGTTTAAGACTTGTTTAGGGGCAGGGGTAGCAACATTCTGACCAAACACCTGCATCTCCACATAAACACTCCCCATTTAGAGGGAAGAAAAATCCACTACCCACCCCCCCCCCCAGTTACCCCTGCCCCTACTGACAACCTACTGTTTTTCACCATTCTGAAAATGTTCTTCATTGAAGCAAGAACTGGGCTTTTGTCCTGATGATGGTCAAAATGGCCGAAACATTGCATCGTCGACAATAAACATCCAGTTTCCATAACATCCCGTGTTTGTCTACTTTTCTCCACATATTATGTTATGTTAGATAGTTATTTTATATTAGAAAGAGTTGGAATTAAATAACCCATAGCGTTGATATGCTATTAAATCAAACCAAAAACAACAAAGGTAACGAAACTGATACAACTGAATGTACAATGGTTGGTTGGTTGGTTGGTTGGTTTTTTAAGGCAGGGGTTTATGTGACCAGCTGATTGATCAGATGGGCCCTCTCTGACTGATAGTCAAGCCCAAGTAAGGACCCAAGTGGAGTGTTGCAAGTCATGGACTGCTCAGCCAGCAACTATGATTTCGTTCTTAAACATCACGGGTTGCTACCCACGGCCAACAGGTGGCCTCATTAAGTGTGTGTGGGGAGAGGAGTCTACAGAGGTGCAGTCAATGTATTTTACAGCCCCAGTCAACAGGGTTTGAATATATAATGGATTCATTTTTATTTATTAAATCCTGGAGGCAATATACATAACATTGCTCAAATCAGAGCTCTGTAAACAGAAGGAATTCATCTACCATCTACAACTCAGTGGTGGTTCCAGCATAAGGCTACCTGATCCTGGGTAATCGCAGTAATTTCTTACCCACCTCATTATGACTTTCTTGCGTTCTCTATTATAGTTCTTCTGCCTGTGGTAATCCTCTGATGAGACTCGGGTGTAAACAAAAATTTTTGTTAAAGACGAATCTGCTTATACACTAATATTTGTATTTTTTTAATCCCCTTTATATGACATTGGTTAGATATGAAATATAAATATATAAATTCTTGCATTCTTTATCATAGTTCTTCTTCCTGTGGTAATCCTCTAATGAGACTCGGGTGAGAACAAACATTTTTGTTAAGGATAAATCTGCTTATACACTAATATTTGTATTTTTTTAATCCCCTTTATATGACATTGGTTGGATATGAAATATAATTATATAAATTCTTGCATTCTTTTTCGTAGTTCTTCTTCCTGTGGTAATCCTCTGATGAGACTCAGGTGAAAACAAAGAATTCTTGTTAAGGATGTATCCACCTATGAAAACAATTCTTAAATGTTAATATTCTTGCTTACGTTCTTTCTTACATTTTCTATCATAGTTCTTCCTGTGGTAATCCTCTGATGAGACTCAAATGAAAACAAAGAATTTTTGTTAAGGATGTATCCACTTATGAAAACAATTCTTAAATGTTAATATTCTTGCTTATGTTCTTTCTTACATTTTCTATCGTTGTTCTTCCTGTGGTAATCCTCTGATGAGACTCAAATGAAAACAAAGCTGCAATTCTAAAATTTATTACTTTATTTTCATGTGAAGAAAAGTTAATTAATTGCATTTTCTTGTTGTTTCTTTTTTCAGTTTATGACGATTATAAATTTGTGACAAGAAAAGAATTGGACAATTTGGGACTGACCCATCTTATTGGCTCCAAAATGCTTCGGGCCTACATGCATGGTTTCTTCTTAGATATACGTCTTTATCACAAGGTAAGAATTGGTCATGGGTTTCTGCTGTTTATAATAAAGTTGGTAGAGTGGCCTGTTGTTACTATCAGCTGGACAGTGAGGGAATCTATCCCCTTTTCACTAGCACTAAACAGAGTTTACATTCATAGAAAAAGATTCTTAGAATTTTTTTTTTTATTTCCCTTATTTATTGAATGACCTTCTTATTCTGTTTTTGTTTCTGTATTCACCTTGGGTCGGTTGAACCAGCTCCATCCAACGAATTCACCTGTGGTGAATTCATCGAAGGAGTAACAAGGGAATAGGAAATTCACAAGCGGTCCCCAAACCCCACATGCATATCCCGGTCAGGAGAAGGAGATTACCTGTTTGCCTGGGTTGGTTGAGTCAGCTCCATCCAATTCATAGAAGGGATTGTTTGATGCATACCTTTCCCAGGTATGGGTAAATAGTTAATATAAAATGGTTAAATTTAAAAAGATTGATCTTAGCCCCATCCTACAGAGGTTGGTAAAAATGTATAATGTAAAGAGTGGTGAATCCTTATAAGATTGAACAGTGGTGGTTAGAGTGTTATATTTATCATCTTCAGAATAACATATTCAGCTGTCTGCTATATAGAAGGGATTGAAATAATCCATTAGTCGGACTGTAATTGTTTTCTCTACGTGCCTTGAGCATATATATATATATATTCCAAGTTTATAAATTAGTCATTCACTTTCTTTTATCAACTCAGTCCGGTCTTCTCTGGTTTCTTGACCTTTACACCTGATGACTTTGTTAATTGACTTACGTGATATTATCAACCTGTCTTCTTCAGAGATCACACCGATTTTCAAATCTCTTTTTCCATATAAATGCATATTTGTATTCAACTTATATATATATATATATATATATATATATATATATATATATATACCCTTAGGTATTTTTCTTGTTTATGTGATGGAATTCACCCTGGGTCGGTTGAGCCAGTTCCATTCAACGAATTCACCTGTGATGAATTCATGGAAGGAGTAACAGGAGAATAGGAAAATCATGAGCGGTCCCGTAAATCTGCATGCATATCCCTGTCAAGGGAAGGAGATGACCTTGTTTGCCTGGGTCAGTTGAGCTGGTTTCATCCAGTTCATGGACAGAGTAACAAGGGAATAGGAAATTCAGAAGCAGTCCCCAAACCCCACATGTATATCCTGGTCAGGAGAAGGAGATACTTTTTTTTTCCTGGGTCAGTTGAGCCAGCTCCATCCAATTCATGAAAGGAGTAATGGGAGAATAGGAAATTCATAAGTGGTCCCCACACCCCGCATGAATATCCTGGTCTGGGGAAGATGCTCTTGTTTGCTGCAGATATTCCACAGATGCAGTGACATGTATGCCAAAAGCTGTTGATTCCTGACGATGATTGAAACGCCCTTTGGATTTTCACCAGAGCCCCTTTGGCCAGGTTGTGGTCCTAATACCACTGGGTGCCAGATCTGTCCATTTTGGGTGGCCCTACCAGGAATTCGATGGCATGGCTCTGACACTAACAAGTTTACATGACTCTGCCTGATGAGGAAGGGTGAGTTTAGAAATAATGTGCTAGATGGCCGTTGAGTAAAGAGCTTCCTCCACCCTTTTACAGTTTTGTCTATCATTCTGCAGGGTGTCTAGCTACCCTCCTCACCAGACAAAATCTTTTGAATCTAGGTTTCACCTGGGGTGCTTATTGGTGTTAAGGTCCAAATATTTTTCTTCTATTGGGTTGAGCGAGTGCTTAAAAACACGACTATATGTTTATATTAGTATTTCCTCTTTTGTTGTAAACACATCCCCCTCTCCTCTCTCTCTCTCTATCTATCTATCTCTCATCTCATCTATCTATCTATCTATCTCTATATCTATCTCTATCTCTCTATCTCTATCTATCTCTCTATCTATCTATCTCTATCTCTCTATCTATCTCTATCTCTCTATCTCTATCTCTCTATCTATCTCTATCTCTCTATCTATCTATCTCTCTCTATCTCTATCTCTATCTCTCTATCTATCTCTATCTATCTATCTATCTCTATCTATCTCTATCTATCTATCTATCTATCTCTATCTCCTGATTCTTTGTAGTTATTCTTCTTACAGAAAAAATTTGTTTATATCTTTACTTTAATTTATTTTCTTTATTTTCTCCCAGGCAAAGGCACTGACAGAACCATTTGCTTATGAAAATTACAAGAAAGAAAAAGTGCGTGCTGTTATTGAGAAGAACCGAGTCAGTCGAGTTAAAATTGGAGTAAGTATTTAAATCAAGATCTCCTATATGTGGGCACATCTATGGTATTGTATCTGTCTGTATGTATGTGTGTGTATATATAATTTGGGTTTATATATATATTATATATGATGTGTTGTGGTTGGGTGTTTTATATATAATTTGTGTATATATATATATATGTGTGTGTGTGTATTATATAATTTGGGTGTATATATATATATATAGTGTGTGTGTGTATATATAATTTGGATTCTACTATAATTATATATAATGTGTGTGTTTGCTGTGCGTATATATAATTTGATGTGTATATCATATGTCGTGTGGGGTGGTATAATATAATTGGTGTTGTATATATATATTGTGTGTGTGTATTATAATATAAATTTGTGTAGTATATAGTATAAATGTGTGCTGTGTGTAATATAAATGGTTAAATATATTTGTGGTGTATATATATAATTTGTGTTTGTATATATATAATATATATGTGTCTTGGGGGTATATATAAATTTGCCTGTGGTATATATATATATATATAGTGTGTGTGATGTGTGTATATATATAATTGGTGTTTTATATATATACTATATATATGTGTGGTGCTATAATACTTAATTTGGTGTATAATATATACATATATATGTGTGTGTGTGTAATATAAATTTGGATAATATATATATATATATATACTCGTGTTGTTGTATATATAATTTGGTGTATAAATATATGGTGTGATGTTATTATATAATTTGGTGCATATATATATATGTGTGTGTGTGTACAATAAATTGGTGTATCATAATAATTATATAATGTGTTGTGTTTGTTGTATATAATGGCTTGTTTAATCATATATATGGCTCGCATGTGTTTGTTGTGTTAGTATTAATGGCGTTTAACTAATAGTATATGTGTGGTTGGTGTGGTCGTTTAATACCAAGGTGTTTGAACTTCAGGATGTATTATTATTCCATATTTGCTCGTCTCGTTGTAGATCTGGTTTGCTAACCAAGGTTAAAGAGCCCAGTCTGCCCTACTATTTACCCATAGCTGGAGAGTGAGTAGAATTCATGCCCTTGCGCCCAAGGGTATTATAGAATTAGCTCGCTAAGTTGAAAATGCAATCTACAACGTCCGGA
>CM042180.1:18012958-18035458 GCA_023376005.1 Doryteuthis pealeii
ATTTTTAAGATTTTTTTTTTTAAATTTGGTAAAAAATATTTCTAAAAATTTAAATACCAAATAGGCACATTCCCTCCACTTTTTTAAAACTATTAAAGGTTTTAGGGGTGTCTGCTCTATTTGTTTGGTAATTTGAATGTAAAAAAATTTTTTTTACACATTTTTGTTACAATTTTTTTCTTTACACTTGCATGATGCCTTTTCAAAACCAACCACCAAAATAATATAAACACATGCTTCAAGCAAATTATAAAACTCTTATTTTTTAAAAAACTTTTACTAACTTTTTTATACTATTAAATCTTAATAGTATAAAAAAAGTGCGGGGAGTGTCTGCTCTATTTTTAATTTAAATTTAATTTTGTTATTTTTTTCCGTTTTACTTTTTTTAAATAGTATTATATCTAAAGGGTATTTAAAAAAATGGTGGGGGTCTGCCTCTATTTTGGTAATTCTTAAAATGGAAAATCATCGTCGTATCTTCTTTTTCTTTCAAACTTTTGAGAAGAAAAAAAAGGCAAATTTCCCAATATGAGTGATGAAATAAAATAAAAAAAAACTGGGTTCCGAAGCCACTGTTCAATGACCTCGAGTTGAAACCATCAACAACCGGGGTTATTAATTTGTAATTGATATAAGAAAGACTTTTGTTGGTGATTTGTGCCCTTAAAAGGGCCGGTTTACGAAAATTATTAAAAATTTCTGAGTTTGCCAGTGATTTTTCTTTTTTTAACTTTTCCCATCCGAAAGGAGTTGGGTTCGATTTCAGTCAACAGGACGGCAGCAGCAAAAACAGATCACTGATTTTTTAGATGAGGCTTGATTATTCGGCTATTATCCTCATCTTTATCGTTATCTGTACAAGTTTTTTCTTTTTTTCTTTTTTTTTTCGTTATTCCGGAGATGAGTGGTTATTTTTCATTCTTATTTAGTTGAAGTTGATGAAAAACATTAAAAAACAAAAAAAACAAACAAACAAAATTCAAAACAAAACAAAACTAAAAAATAAAATAAAGAAATAATAAAAGACGCAAAATTCACAACAACTGAATTTGATTAAAAGGTTTTCAACAATATGGAAATATATTTTAGAAATAAAAAAGATTTTAAAAATATTTTTAAAATGAAATATTTTTAAAATAAAAATTCAAAAAAATATTTTTAAAAATATTATAGAAATAAAAAAATTTCAAAAATAAATTAAAAAAACATTTTTAAAATAAAATATTTTTTAAGTAAAATATTTCAATATTTTTTTAAAAATAAAATAAACGTATTTTTTATAAATTTAATTAGAATTAAAATAATCAAAATAACATTCATGCTTTTTTTCTAATTTAAAAAAAATGAATGGAAAAAAAAAATATTCCAAAATATTCAACACGTTGAACTTATTTGTAAATTTATTCAATTAGGAAATTTAGAATTTTATAGGTAAAACTATTATATTTTAATTCTAATTTTTCCGATTTTCGGTACTTATTTTCTACAGGATAGCACCCTTATTTTTTTCTTCTATTCGCACCTCGGATTTTTGTCTTTTTATTATGCAGAAAAAAGTATCAATCAAATATAACCCCATCGATATTTTGCGCCCCCAAAATACGGGGGGCGGGGGGCTCAAAGTTAAGTGACACTGGACCTAAAAAAATCAGAAACTTTTGAAAAAGAATAACGATGAATTATAAAACTAATTCATGATAAATCAACACTGAAAATTTCATTAAAGTTGATAATTCCTGATTTTTTGGCAATTTTCTTTTCAACGGGGGAGGGGGTAAATTTGTTTTGTAAAAATACGGATTTTTCGGCAACTTGGCATACCAAAGTTATATATTAGGAATTATGAAATTAATAGTTTTACTAATGCATTTTTTACAAAGTACTATTTTACACAAATTAATAAAATATATAGGTATTGGCATTAAAATTGTCTGCTACGAATTTTAAAAAGCGAATTAAGATAATTAAATCTATTATTTAAGTCAAACTTTTGTCTAAATCGATAAGTAGTACATAATGACCATCATATAAGAAAAGAAAAATCATCATTACATTAGTTTATTTTTAATAGATTAGTTATTTTTAATAGAAATTTAAAACGATTTGGGTTTGGTCAATTTCGACGTGATCGCCATTCTGTCTATTTTTCAATGGTTTTACGCGCTGTTTACAATTTTAATGTAACATTCGCGATTGCAAAAAAAAATTACCAAAAAATCAGGTAATTATCGATTTTAATGAAAATTTTCAGTATTGATTTATCAATTAATGAATTTTATAATGCATCAGTTATTTTATTTTAAAACTTTAATTTACTATTTTTGCTATGAAAAAATTAATATATAAAATTCATTTAAAATGTGAACGCATGATGTTAAGTTTAAAATGTTATATTTTAGATTCTAGAAATAAATATTACTTAATGCAAACCTTTGTTTTTTTAGATGAAAGTAATAAGTTTTGAAGAAAAACTCGATTGAAAATGTACCCTCCCTCCCTTTTTAAACAGAAAAAATCGATGTAAATTTTTTCTTTCATTTCGATAATAACCAAATAAATAATTATCGAAATGAGTAAAAAAGAAATCTCCAAAAAATTTAATTATTTATATTTTTTTACATTTTATTTTTCGATTTTCGGTACTTATTTTCTCATAGTATAGTCACCGTAAAAAAAAATGTTTGTTTTTCATTCATAACATCGGTCTTTATCTTTTTATTTATACTGTAATTAGTACAATAAAGACCAACTTGAAAAAAATGTTACGCCCCCAACATAAGGGGGGTCAAAATTAAGTGACCTGAAAAAAATGAGGAAGTTTTGAAATAAAATAAATAATTCATTTATAAAGATCATTCATTGATAAATAAACACTTGAAAATTTCATTAAAAATCCGATAATTCCCGATTTTTGGTAAATTATTTTCTGTAGTCATTTTTGTCAAAAACGCATTTAAGACTCATTTTGCCAGTACCTATAAATATAACTTAATTTAATTAATTTGGGTAAAGTAGAACTTTGTAAAATCTCTGGGATATTTTTTTTAACTTGGAAAACTTTTTAAGTAAAGAAAAAAGAAATTGGTGGTAAAAACGAAAATCATAAATAAAAATGTTGATTTTTTGTTAGTTAAATTTTTTTTTAAACAATAAATTATTTTTTTAAATAATCAATTTTTTTTAATAATTAAATTATTTTTTAAATAATTAAATTATTTTTAATAATCAAATCCTATATATAACTTATATTTATTTTAATTTGGTTAAAATAGAAGTTTGTAAAAAATTCTGGGTATTTTTTTTTAATTTTTGAAAACTTTAAAAAAAATAAGTATATAAAAAAATGGAAATTGTAAATAAAGTTTTTTTGTGGTTGATTTGCTTCTTAAACATTTTTTTTAAATAATTAGATTATTTCTTAAATAACTATGGTTTTTTTAAATAATCAAATTATATATAACTTATATTTAATTAATTTGAGTAAAATAGAACTTTGGAAAAATTCTGGAGTATTTTTTTTTTTTTTTGAACTTTGAAAACTTTTCAAGTAAAGAAAAAAAAAATTAATTGTAGAAAACGGAAATCGTAAATAAAAACATTGTTGTTTTTGTTGTTGTTTTTTGTTGATCAAACATTTTTTTAAATAATAAATTATTTTTTAAATAATTGAATTTTTTTTTTTTTTCAATAATCAATTTTTTTTTTTTCAATAATTTAAATTATTTTTGGTTGCGGGACAAGAATTCACCATAATTAAAAATTCGTTTTTCGTTTTTTTGGGTTTTTTATATTTTCAATTTTTTTCTTAATATTCATCATCATCGTCGTCGTCATGGTCGTGTTTGTCATTGTCAATGATGATTGTTTGTTGTGTTTGTTTTTCTAGTGTTGTTGTTTCTTCACTATTTGCTGTTATTATTGTTTGTTGTTGTTGATGATTGATGATGGTGACGGTGAGGGGGCAGAGACGGGGATGGGGTCAGATTTTAAAGTTTTGTTGTTGTGAAGGACTCTTCGGACTTTTTTTCCTCCGTTTTTTATTTGTCGTTTTTAAAAGAACAATTACTATAGTTTTCCTCATTTTTTATCAACACTAACCATTTCACCTTCTTTCTTCTTCTGTTTTCCTGTTTTATCTTTGCTCTTTCTTTTCCAGTTGGACCCACCTGTCGTCTAATTTAGTGTGAGATTTAGTTTCTTCCGTAATATATTCTGTATACTACCCCACACTGATGCCCAAATCAGCTGCAAGGTCCCTCACACTTATTCGGGGTTAGTCTTGATTAACTCTCCGTTCGAATAATATTTTGAGGGTGACAGCATTTGGTTGCATATGATTACGTTCGTCATCCAAAACGGAATCCCCGACCATTTTTAAATCTTTCTATCCAGGTGTAAACGTTACTTTTAGCCAGGCACATATCCCAAATTGGATCAACAATCTCTTGTAGATTTCAATTGGTTTTAACTTGTTCCCTTGTAAGAATTTTATGATACACGTTGTTCAACGGCACAGGAAAGCGGCTTGGTTGCCGGCATTATTATCTATTTAAAAAAATAAACACTTCTTTCTCTTTAAAATTGTGTTGATTGGTTGGAAAAATCAAAATTCCTGATAGACGTTGAACAGATACATTTTTTTTTATTTCTATACACGGAAAAATCTTGGTAAGCAAAAAAAAGAACGGGATCGACGTTTACAAGACAAGAACTGCGTTTGTATCGACGATTTTTATTGGTTGATATTTGAAATAATTTAATCCGGTTCCCCTCTTACCACATACAAAGTTAAGAAACTTGCCGGTGAAATGTGTTCGTTATTTTGATTGGTCAATGAATCCAACTCAATACGCACGCTTAATGCATATGTTTTACTGTTATTATTATTATTGTAGCGATCATGTTTTTCTTATTATGAATTAGGTGTTTGATATTTTATTATATATAATGACAGGACGAAGAAAAGAAAGTAAAATGAAAGGTAAGAAAACAAACAAAAAATCATACTGATGCTAATGATATTCAATTTTCCAATCTCCCGTACGAATGAGTACACGGTGAACAACGAGCAGTGGTTAGTACTTGGGCTCATGAAAGGCCACACACCAAAGAAGATGACTACAAATCCGTAAACGTTTCGAAGAGAATTTGTATTCCAGCACCACCCAAAATCACAATATTACGCTGAGAAGAAACTGTTTACCCTAGGTAGTGTGCTGGACAAGCCACGCACTGGTCGTAAAGTTAAGAGACAAGACGTGTGTGCTGGGGTGCTGCTTCTTTGCAACAATCTCCGGGTCAGTCAACCAGGAAGAGATCCCTGGAATTAGGGATCCCGAGGACCACAATGATGCGATACATAAAAAGGATCTAGGATTGCAGAATTTAGACAGTGAACTTTGTGAAACGGCTGTTGATACCAATGATAGTAAAAACGATGTTGAAAATGAAAAACAAACAGAATATACCGAAGATGAAGAAGATGATTTAGAGACAGAAGGAAATCCTTTTACATAAAAAATCCGGGGGTAAAAATAGATGATAACACAAAAAAAAAAAAAAAATCTTAAATTAATTTTCAATTAAGAATATATTGTAAAAAAAAAAAAAAAAATAAAAAAAATAAAAGAGACCTAATTATTAAGTGAAATTACAAAAAGATTACGATAAATTTCTGACAAAATAACATGGTAGTAAAAATTAAAAAAACAAAAATCTTTTAATTTAAAAGAATATTTTTTTCATGCCATGAACGAGTGGATATTATTTGTTAACAAATTTTTTAAACTACGCAAATTTTATTTTTAATTCAGGAGTTTTGAAAAGAAAACAAACTATTTGTAAATTCTTTTATTATTATTTTTTTTTATTTTAGATATATTGCGGTTAAAAACAACCATACCATAACTATTTACAGCTGGTGTTGTTTATGTTTAGAGATATTTAGGTTTTTGTCCCCAAGATAAATTAAATAAGAAAATGCCTATAAAACTTTAGCATATTAAAAAAAAAAAAAAAAAAAAAAAAGAAAGAAAGAAAGAAAGAAATATTGAACGTGATGTTATTCCAAACAACATCGACTCGATGATGGTCACTGTTTTTTCAAAATCTGTAAACAACACGATGGCCTTGTGCAGACTATGTAAAACCTAACCTTGTTATTCAACTCAGCTGATTTTTTTACTTTAAACTGCTGTGAAAAGAAAAGAAGAAAACAAACAAACAAACAAACAAACAAACAAAGCTTTAAATTATGTAAACAAAACTCATTTTTATGGGTTTTTTTTCCATGTTGAAAAAACGTAAATATTTTGCTTAAAAACAGACTGAAAAAAAAAAAAAAAAGAAAAAGAAAAGAAATCTCGAAAATGAACTTATAAAATTTTCTTTATGAATTTTATTTATTTTTAATTATTCAAACATTAAATGTTTTTTTCTACGAACCATATTGTTTTAATTCAAAGATTAATTGTTATTTTATGAATTTAAAGTCCAAAAACTTGGATTATTTTTCTAATGAAGAAAGTTTGGTAATAAGTTTTATTTGTGAGAATGTTTAGTTTTAAAGTGGGCTCGTTTTACAATTTAGCCATAAATTGGATCCTCATTTTATGACCGTAATTTTTTTTTTTTTTTCGTCGACGATGATTTCAAATCTGACGTTTTTATTTTAGAGTACCAAAGCCAAAAAGAAAAGAAATAACAACAAAAAGTAATATTCAATTTTTTACTCGTAAATTCCTACCATAAAATTTAGGCTTTGGCATTTTATGGTAGAATTTACGAGTAAAAAGTTGAAGTGTAAAAACGAACCCCCACTTTAAAACTAAGCATTCTCACAAAATAAAAGCTTTTAGAATATACACATGAAGTGAATATTAAAATAAATAAAGAAATATATTTTAGTATTGTAACATAATGGGTGCAAGAAAAATAAACATTTATTTTGCAAAAACACGGACATAAAAAAATGGGGGTTCAGTTTATTTTATGTAGGAATTTACGCGCAAATAGTCCTTTATTACCGAAAGTTTTTGGAAGAGCTATTTTGTTTATCTGTGTACCAAATATTCCATAAGGGAATACGCTTCTTTAAAAGTACCGTTTTTTTTTTTTAATTCAAACCCCTCTAGCTATGGTAAATAAGTTTACGATTCGTGTAGCCCTTTTAGGTCTGTAGTTAGAAGTAGTTTTTACAGTGGAGATCCCTTGTGGCATAATGTTTGATCCTTTCTTTGAAGTAGAAAGATGCAGTATCAGTTTAATCCTTGTCCGCTGATCTGTCCTTTGGAAACAGTTAGAAAACAAGTTGTGATCAGCACATCTTATATCACCAAAACAATCCAACAATAGTAGAGCAGACGGGGGCTCTTTAACCTTGGCTAGGTAACCGTCTGGGAGAAGGAAAAACGCTGAATTTAAACTAAAAGACCTCATCATCTTGTTGGAGATTGTATATATAATATAAACTAGCAGCGGCTACCAGCGTCGCCTGGGTAGAGAATTTTGTTAAGTTCCCGCAGATCATTATTATAAATAGTTGAAACCTCATAATCCCCATTTAAATCCTATGTAAAAAATCGACTTGCATTGATCCAGCTACTCCTGAAAAGAATTTTAATGTCTACTATCTAAAATAAATAGAAAAAAAAAGCCATGCTGTATATTTAAACTTTTATTTTTAATTATCTCATTGAAATATAAATTCAAATCTATTATTTTTGCTCAAAAAACCAAGCCCTGGTGATATTTAATGTGTATATATACATATATACTTGTCGTTAATTGTTTATTTTCGAAGTTTCCTCTGGACATACATATACACACAATTGCCCTTTATATATGTATAATGGAAAAGGTGACTTACCTGTGAATATGTCACCATGGTTAGATGCTGCAGAATTCAGTGAGATAAGTCAGCAATATAACAAATACAAAGTGCTCAATATGTTAGTAGAGCAAATTTATTACTATATAGTACAAGTGATAACCTACACGAGTTTTGCCATAAGGATCTTCAGGGGTTAAATCCACTGAATTAATCGAGATACCGATTAATTACAGTCGACCACGTGTGTGTTCATCGCGTTAAACGAACCATTTAACGTTATGAACACACGTGTAGCTGACTAATTAATGGTATCTCGATTAATTCAGTGATTTAACCCTGAAGATCCTTATGGTGAAACTCGAGTAGGTTATCACTTGTACCTATATAGTAATTTAATATATAATATATATATATATAGTCATCTACAGAACCATGTTTCAACGTATCACATCTTCTCAGAGTGGCTAGACATTGCAGGCTACCTTCAGTTGCAATTGAAACCTGGCTGATTTATCATCAGTCAGAGTGCTTAACCACTGGGTTATCAGCCACCTGCAAATCGGAGGGAGAATTTACTATAATGTAAATCCAATATAAATATATATAATATATATAAATATATATATATATATATATATAAATATATATAAATATATATATAATATATATATATAAATATATATATATATATATATATATATATATATATATTATATATATGTATATTTCGATTTACATTATTACATTTACATTTTTGGACCATATGACCTTTAGGCACCCTTTGCGATTTCGATTCTTGGGGATATTTTTTCCATTTACACCGTCAAAATCCGGTTAATGTTTACAGACGATTTTTACAGGTTTTTTTTAAATTATAAAACTAACCCCTAACCCCTAACCCTAACCCCTAACAAAAACCGGATTTTACGGTGTAAACGAGAAAAGTGTCCCATGAGTCGAGATCGCGGAAAGGGGTGCCTTAAAGTCATATGGTCCCATTTTTTTAAACTACAGATTTTTAACTCACCTATTTTTTAAATATAACACAAATTTGGTCTTTTTTTAAAATTTTTTCATTGGTAAGTTTCTGTTTAGTTTGATTTGCTTATTGGGATACTAGTGTTATCTCCCCTTACTTTGTCTCAAAGTTTAATCAGGCTTTATGGATACTAAAATGACTGTATAAAATAAAATAAACTGTATAAATCTAAGATAATATTTTTTTTAAAGTACAGATTTTTAGTTTATTTCCTATAAGTCTAACATAAGTCTAACATAAACAAAGGGGAACCATTCTGACTGATTATTTATTTATTTATTGATATACAGGAAAAAAAAGAAGATAGGGTTAGGGTTTAGGTTAGTTTAATGGAAAATAAATAAATAATTTATCAGTCAAGAGTGGTTCCCCTCTGTTTATGTTAGACTTATAGGAAATAACCGATTTTTATCCCACCTCGGTTTAGCTCAGTTGTTAGAGAACCTACCTTGGAATCACAAGGTTCTGAGTTCAATACTGGTGTTCCACCAACTCAGTGTATGAAGTAGCACAGATTGGGTAATCTGATCTGTCTGCAACGTGGGGAGTTGATGGTAGGGTGGCGCTCTACTTCAGATGCTAAAAATCTCCCCTGGTCTAACATTAGTGAAAAGGGAATATACTCCCTCGCTGTCTGCTAATATCAACAATAGGCTACTCTACAATTCTAATTTTATTGTTTGAAAATATTGGACCATATGACCTTTAGGCACCCTATTTGATCTCGATTAAGAAAGGAAAGTTTTTTTTTACACCGTTAATATCCGATTGTTTTAACAGACGATTTTTAGATTATTTTTTTTAATTATAAAAACTAAACCCTAACCCTAACCCATAACAAATAACCGGATATTGACGGTGTAAATGAAAAAACATGTCCTTTCTTAATCGAGATCAAAAAGGGGGCCTAAAGGTTATATGGTCCAAAAATATTAACAAAAATTTGGTATTTTATTTTTTTTATTGGTAAGTAAAAAATCATATTTTTACATACAAATAAAATACAGAACACTGAAAGAAAATGCAAGACCAGGTGTTGGAAAATTACCAATGTTTTATTTAACACAGGGTAGAGAATGCTTCTACCCTAAAAGTGACTTAATTAGCTCAAACGTGTTGTGAAATGCGTCCACTCAGTTACGAACCCCAATCAAAAGTGTCATGGTGGAAACCCCACTTTCCTGGTTCCCATCAAACCCCTACTGATCAAGGGAATAACTCTAGATTAGTTAGGTCTGGAAATTAATAGGTTTTATTAAAACAGGGTAGAGAATGCTTCTACCTTAAAAGTGACTTAATTAGCTCAGCCATGTGCATGCATCCTGACCGCACAAAACCCAATCCAAAAGTGTCATGGTAGAAATCCCACTTCTGGTTCCCATCAGCCCCCTACTGGTCAAGGAGAGTACTCTAGATTTGTTAGGTCTGGACCTAACAGTAAGTTTCTATCATAGGTGGTATACCCTTCATTACTTCTTTTACTCTTACTTGCTTCTATATTTTGACATCTATTCTTTCTGGCCGGCTTTGGTTCTTCTATCATCTTGACTTGGTTATATCTTCTAACATCTTGCGTCTGGGTCTGGAATCTTCTAAGGTCTGACTTTCTTGGGGACTTCGGGTCTGGTTTCTGTTAGGGATTTCTCCTTATCAGAAAGCCCTGTCTCATTGTTAGTTTTTAGGTAATTAAACACAAGACTTTGATTTACGTTGATGTTACTTTATTTCCAAATCCCCAACCAGACACCTGCGCAGTGAGGCTACATCCTACGAGCTCGGCTTCTAACTGACTGAGTACTTCTATCCTTAAACCGGAAGACAGGGCTTCTATGCCTTCCGATTCTCACGATTTATCCCCGGAAAGGCAAGGTGAGAGTGAGGTCAAGCGCCGTCACTCACTCTCAAGGCATCAGCTGCCTAATTGCCATTATGTTTCTACACTACCTTATATAAGTATTAGGGATCCAATAATTATGTAACAATAGTTTCGATTAGCTTGTTGGAATACTAGTACAGAGATGCTGATAGGTACGCAGCCTGCATCCCTGACATACAAAAATAAAAAAGGACGCAGTAAAATTGTATCCACACATCCCAGTGTATGAGTAGCACTGGGATCTGTGAGATAAAGTGAGAGCTGATGGTTAGGTGTGGTTCTCCACCTCAGACCCTAAAAATAATCTCCTTGGTCTAGCACTAGAGAAAAGGGATAGACTCCCTTGCAGTATGGCTCATACCAAACATTATGCCGCTCCAACGATTAATATATAGATATACTGAAATGTGCAAAATGATATGATTAGATCTAATAGGTATGTTGAAAGCAGTTGCATCTTCCCTGAAGAAGTCACCCAAGCCCTTGTATGAAAACTTCCTTTTAATATTAATAATAAATATCATTTTTATTATAGATATATCAGAGATCCTGGTTGGTATGCGTCTGCATTTGTGAGGGAAGAAAAAAGAAAAACACTGGGATGCATGGATATGATTTTACTGCGCCCTTTTAGATTTTATTGCATCAGAGATGCAGGACGCATACCAACCAGGATCTCTGGATATATCTATATAAAAATGATATTTATTATTAATATTAAAAGGAAGTTTCATACAAGGGCTTGGTGACTTCTTCAGGGAAGATGCAACTGCTTTCAACATACCTATTAGATCTAATCATATCATTTTGCACATTTCAGTATATCTATATATTAATCGTTGGAGCGGCATAATGTTGGTATGAGCCATACTGCAAGGGAGTCTATCCCCTTTTCTCTAGTGCTAGACCAAGGAGATTATTTTTAGGGTCTGAGGTGGAGAACCACACCTACCATCAGCTCCTCACTTTATCTCACAGATCCCAGTGCTACTCATACACTGGGATGTGTGGATACAATTTTACTGCGTCCTTTTTTATTTTTGTATGTCAGGGATGCAGGCTGCGTACCTATCAGCATCTCTGTACTAGTATTCCAACAAGCTAATCGAAACTATTGTTACATAATTATTGGATCCCTAATACTTATATAAGGTAGTGTAGAAACATAATGGCAATTAGTGCAGCTGATGGCCTTGAGAGTGAGTGACGGCGCTTGACCTCACTCTCACCTTGCCTTCCGGGGATAAATCGTGAGAATCGGAAGGCATAGAAGACCCTGTCTTCCGGTTTAAGGATAGAAGTAACTCAGTCAGAAGTTAGAAGCCGAGCTCGTAGGATGTAAGCCTCACTGCGCAGGTGTCTGGGTTGGGGATTTGGAAATAAAGTAACATCAACGTAAATCAAAGTCTTGTGTTTATTACCTAAAAACTAACAATGAGACAGGGCTTCTGATAAGGAGAAATCCCTAACAGAAACCAGACCCGAAGTCCCCAAGAAAGTCCAGACCTTAGAAGATTCCAGACCCAGACGCAAGATGTTAGAAGATATACCAAGTCAAGATGATAGAAGAACCAAAGCCGGCCAGAAGAATAGATGTCCAAAATATAGAAGCAAGTAAGAAGTAAAGAAGTAATGAAGGGTATACCACACTATGAATAGAAACTTACTGTTAGGTCCCAGACCTAACAAAATCTAGAGTTACTCTCCTTGACCAGTAGGGGGCTGATGGGAACCCAGAAGTGGGATTTCTACCATGACACTTTTGGATTGGGTTTTGTGCGGTCAGGATGCATGCACATGGCTGAGCTAATTAAGTCACTTTTAAGGTAGAAGCATTCTCTACCCTGTGTTTAATAAAACCTTATTAATTTCCAGACCTAACTAAATCTAGAGTTATTCCCCTTGATCAGTAGGGGTTTGATGGGAACCAGGAAGTGGGGTTTCCACCATGACACTTTTGGATTGGGGTTCGTACTGAGTGGACGCATTTCACAACACGTTTGAGCTAATTAAGTCACTTTTAGGGTAGAAGCATTCTCTACCCTGTGTTAAATAAAACATTGGTAATTTTCCAACAACCTGGTCTTGCATTTTCTTTCAGTGTTCTGTATTTTATTTGTATGTAAAAATATGATGTTTTTACTTACCAATAAAAAAATAAAATACCAAATTTTTGTTAATATTTTGGACCATATAACCTTTAGGCACCCCTTTTTGATCTCGATTAAGAAAGGACATGTTTTTCATTTACACCGTCAATATCCGGTTATTTGTTATGGGTTAGGGTTAGGGTTTAGTTTTATAATTAAAAAAAATAATCTAAAAATCGTCTGTTAAAACAATCGGATATTAACGGTGTAAATAAAAAACTTTCCTTTCTTAATCGAGATCAAATAGGGGTGCCTAAAGGTCATATGGTCCAATATTTTCAACAATAAAATTAGAATTGGTAGAGTAGCCTATTGTTGATATTAGCCAGACAGCGAGGGAGTATATTCCCTTTTCACTAATGTTAGACCAGGGAGATTTTTAGCATCTGAAGTAGAGCGCCACACCTACCATCAACTCCCCACGTTGCAGCACAGATCAGATTACCCAATCTGTGCTACTCATACACTGAGTTGGTGGACACCAGTATTGAACTCAGAACCTTGTGATTCCAAGGTAGGTTCTCTAACAACTGAGCTAAACCGAGGTGGGATAAAAATCGGTTATTTCCTATAAGTCTAACATAAACAGAGGGGAACCACTCTTGACTGATAAATTATTTATTTATTTTCCCATTAAACTAACCCTAAACCCTAACCCTATCTTCTTTTTTCCTTGTATATCAATAAATAAATAAATAATCAGTCAAGAATGGTTCCCCTTTGTTTATGTTAGACTTATGTTAGACTTATAGGAAATAACCTAAAAATCTGTACTTTAAAAAAAATATTATCTTAGATTTATACAGTTTATTTTATTTATACAGTCATTTTTAGTATCCATAAAAGCCTGATTAAACTTTGAGACAAAGTAAGGGGAGATAACACTAGTATCCCAATAAGCAAATCAAAACTAAACAGAAACTTACCAATGAAAAAATTTAAAAAAAAGACCAAATTTGTGTTAATATTTAAAAAAATAGGTGAGTTAAAAATCTGTAGTTTAAAAAAATGGGACCATATGACTTTAAGGCACCCCTTCCGCGATCTCGACTCATGGGGACACTTTTCTCGTTTACACCGTAAAAATCCGGTTGTTTGTTAGGGGTTAGGGTTAGGGGTTAGGGGTTAGTTTTATAATTTAAAAAAAAACCTGTAAAAATCGTCTGTAAACAATTAACCGGATTTTGACGGTGTAAATGGAAAAAATATCCCCAAGAATCGAAATCGCAAAAGGGGTGCCTAAAGGTCATATGGTCCAAAAAATGTAAAATGTAATAATGTAAATCGAATATACATATATATATATATATATATATATATATATATATATATATTATATATATATATATATATATATATATATATATATTATATATATATATATATATATATATATATATATATATATATATATATATTATATTGGATTTACATTATAGTAAATTCTCCCTCCGATTTGCAGGTGGCTGATAACCCAGTGGTTAAGCACTCTGACTGATGATAAATCAGCCAGGTTTCAATTGCAACTGAAGGTAGCCTGCAATGTCTAGCCACTCTGAGAAGATGTGATACGTTGAAACATGGTATCTGTAGATGACTATATATATATATATATATATATTAAATTACTATATAGGTACAAGTGATAACCTACTCGAGTTTCACCATAAGGATCTTCAGGGTTAAATCCACTGAATTAATCGAGATACCAATTAATTAGTCAGCTACACGTGTGTTCATAACGTTAAATGGTTCGTTTAACGCGATGAACACACACGTGGTCGACTGTAATTAATCGGTATCTCGATTAATTCAGTGGATTTAACCCTGAAGATCCTTATGGCAAAACTCGTGTAGGTTATCACTTGTACCTATATAGTAATAAATTTGCTCTACTAACATATTGAGCACTTTGTATTTGTTATATTGCTGACTTATCTCACTGAATTCTGCAGCATCTAACCATGGTGACCATATTCACAGGTAAGTCACCTTTTCCATTATACATATATAAAGGGCAATTGTGTGTATATGTATGTCCAGAGGAAACTTCGAAAATAAAACAATTAACGACAAAGTATATATGTATATATACACATTAAATATCACCAGGGCTTGGTTTTTGAGCAAAAATAATAGATTTGATTTATATTCATGAAGATAATTAAAAAATAAAGTTTAAATGATAACAGCATGGCTTTTTTTTTTCATTTAATATTTTAGATAGTAGACATTAAAATTTCTTTTCAGAGTAGCTGGATCAATGCAAGGTCGATTTTTTTACATAGGGATTTAAATGGGGAATTCCATGAGGTTTCAACTCACGATTCAGTAATAATTGATCTGCGGGACTAACTTAACAAAATTCCCCTCTACCCAGGCGACGCTGGATAGCCGCTGCTAGTATATATATATATATATACCAATCCCTCCACACAAGCAGGATGTGACACAAGGTCAATTTCTTAAGCAGGTTTAAATTCAGCGTTTTCCTTCTCCCAGACTGGTTACCTAGCCAAGGTTAAAGAGCCCCCGTCTGCTCTACTATTGTTGGATTGTTTTGGTGATATAAGATGTGCTGAAAATCACAACTTGTATTTCTAAACTGTTCCAAAAGGACAGATCAGCGGACAAGGATTAAAACTGATACTGCATCTTTCTACTTCAAGAAAGGATCAAACATTATGCCACAAGGGATCTCCACTGTAAAACTACTTCTAACTACAGACCTAAAAGGGCTACACGAATCGTAACAACTATTTACCCATAGCTAGAGGGGTTTGAATTAAAAAAAAAAAACGGTACTTTTAAAGAAGCGTATTCCCTTATGGAATATTTTGGTAACACAGATAAACAAAATAGCTCTTACCAAAAACTTTCGGTAATAAAGGACTATTTGCGCGTAAATTCCTACCATAAAATAAACTGAACCCCCATTTTATGTCCGTGTTTTTGCAATAAATGTTTTATTTTTCTTGCACCCATTATGTTACAATACTAAATATATTTTCTTTATTTATTTTAATATTCACTTCAATGTGTATATTCTAAAAGCTTTTATTTTGTGAGAATGCTTAGTTTTAAAGTGGGGGTTCGTTTTTACACTTCAACTTTTTACTCGTAAATTCCTACCATAAAATGCCAAAGCCTAATTTTATGGTAGGAATTTACGAGTAAAAAATTGAATATTACTTTTTGTTGTTATTTCTTTTCTTTTTGGCTTTGGTACTCTAAAATAAAAACGTCAGATTTGAATCATCGTCGACGAAAAAAAAAAAAATTACGGTCATAAAATGAGGATCCAATTTATGGCTAAATTGTAAAACGAGCCCCCACTTTAAAACTAAACATTCTCACAAAATAAAAACTTTATTACCAAACTTTCTTCATTAGAAAAATAATCCAAGTTTTTGGACTTTAAATTCATAAAAATAACAATTAATCTTTGAATTAAAACAAATATGGTTCGTAGAAAAAAACATTTAATGTTTGAATAATTAAAAATAAATAAAATTCATAAAGAAAAATTTTATAAAGTTCATTTTCGAGATTTCTTTTTCTTTTCTTTTTTTTTTTTTTTTTCAGTCTGTTTTTAAGCAAAATATTTACGTTTTTTCAACATGGAAAAAAAACCATAAAAATGAGTTTTGTTTACATAATTTAAAGCTTTGTTTGTTTGTTTGTTTGTTTGTTTGTTTTCTTCTTTTCTTTTCACAGCAGTTTAAAGTAAAAAAATCAGCTGAGTTGAATAACAAGGTTAGGTTTACATAGTCTGGCACAAGGCCATCGTGTTGTTTACAGATTTTGAAAAAACAGTGACCCATCATCGAGTCGATGTTGTTTGGAATAACATCACGTTCAATATTTCTTTCTTTCTTTCTTTTTTTTTTTTTTTTTTTTTTTTAATATGCTAAAGTTTTATAGGCATTTTCTTATTTAATTTATCTTGGGGGACAAAAACCTAAATATCTCTAAACATAAACAACACCAGCTGTAAATAGTTATGGTATGGTTGTTTTTAAACCCGCAATATATCTAAAATAAAAAAAATAATAATAAAAGAATTTACAAATAGTTTGTTTTCTTTTCAAAACTCCTGAATTAAAAATAAAAATTTGCGTAGTTTTAAAATTTGTTAACAAAATAATATCCACTCGTTCATGGCATGAAAAAAATATTCTTTTAAATTAAAAGATTTTTGTTTTTTTAATTTTTACTACCATGTTATTTTGTCAGAAATTTATCGTAATCTTTTTTGTAATTTCACTTAATAAATTAGGTCTCTTTTATTTTTTTTTTTTTTTTTTTTTTACAATATATTCTTAAATTGAAAATTAATTTAAGATTTTTTTTTGTGTGTGTATCATCTATTTTTACCCCCGGATTTTTTTTATGTAAAAGGATTTCCTTCTGTCTCTAAATCATCTTCTTCATCTTCGGTATATTCTGTTTGTTTTTCATTTTCAACATCGTTTTTACTATCATTGGTATCAACAGCCGTTTCACAAAGTTCACTGTCTAAATTCTGCAATCCTAGATCCTTTTTTATGTATCGCATCATTGTGGTCCTCGGGATCCCTAATTCCAGGGATCTCTTCCTGGTTGACTGACCCGGAGATTGTTGCAAAGAAGCAGCCACCCCAGCACACACGTCTTGTCTCTTAACTTTACGACCAGTGCGTGGCTTGTCCAGCACACTACCTAGGGTAAACAGTTTCTTCTCCCAGCGTAATATTGTGATTTTGGGTGGTGCTGGAATACCAAATCTCTCTTCGAAACGTTTACGGATTGTAGTCATCTTCTCTTTGGTGTGTGGCCTTTCATGAGCCCAAGTACTAACCACTGCTCGTTGTTCAACCGTGTACTCATTCGTACGGGAGATTGGAAATTGAATATCATTAGCATCAGTATGATTTTTGTTTGTTTTCTTACCTTTCATTTTACTTTCTTTTCTTCGTCCTGTCATTATATATAAATAAAATATCAAACACCTAATTCATAATAAGAAAACATGATCGCTACAATAATAATAATAACAGTAAACATATGCATTAAGCGTGCGTATTGAGTTGGATTCATTGACCAATCAAAAGTAACGACACATCTTTCACCGGCAAGTTTCTTAACTTTGTATGGTGGTAAGAGGGGGAACCGGATTAAATTATTTCAAATATCAACCAATAAAAATCGTCGATACAAACGCAGTTCTTGTCTTGTAAACGTCGATCCCGTTCTTTTTTTTGCTTACCAAGATTTGTTCCGTGTATAGAAATAAAAAAAATGTATCTGTTCAACGTCTATCAGGAATTTTGATTTTTCCAACCAAATCAACAATTTTAAAGAGAAAGAAGTGTTTATTTTTTTAAATAGATAATAATGCCGGCAACCAAGCCGCTTTCCTGTGCCGTTGAACAACGGTGTATCATAAAATTCTTAACAAGGGAACAAGTTAAACCAATTGAAATCTACAAGAGATTGTTGATCCAATTTGGGGATATGTGCCTGGCTAAAAGTAACGTTTACACCTGGATAGAAAGATTTAAAAATGGTCGGAATTCCGTTTTGGATGACGAACGTAATCATATGCAACCAAATGCTGTCACCCCTCAAAATATTATTCGAACGGAGAAGTTAATCAAGACTAACCCCCGAATAAGTGTGAGGGACCTTGCAGCTGATTTGGGCATCAGTGTGGGTAGTATACAGAATATATTACGGAAGAAACTAAATCTCACTAAATTAGACGACAGGTGGGTCCAACTGGAAAAGAAAGAGCAAAAGATAAAACAGGAAAAACAAGAGGAAGAAGAAGGTGAAATGGTTAGTGTTGATAAAAATGAGGAAAACTATAGTAATTGTTCTTTAAAAACGACAAATAAAAAACGGAGGAAAAAAAGTCCGAAGAGTCCTTCAACAACAACAAAAACTTTAAAATCTGACCCATCCCCGTCTCTGCCGCCCTCACCGTCACCATCATCATCATCAACAACAACAACAATAATAACAGCAAATAGTGAAGAAACAACAACACTAGAAAAACAAACACAACAACAATCATCATTGACAATGACAAACAACGACCATGACGACGACGATGATGATGAAAATATTAAAGAAAAAAATTGAAATATAAAAAAAACCCAAAAAAACGAAAAACGAATTTTTAATTATGGTGGAATTTCTTGTCCCCGCAACCAAAAATAATTTAATTATTGAAAAAAAAAAATTTGATTATTAAAAAAAAAAAAAAAATCAATTATTTAAAAAATAATTTAATTATTTAAAAAAAATGTTTGATCAACAAAAACAACAACAAAAACAACAATGTTTTTATTTACGATTTCCGTTTTTTCTACAATTAATTTTTTTTTCTTTACTTGAAAAGTTTTCAAAGTTCAAAAAAAAAAAATACTCCAGAATTTTTCCAAAGTTCTATTTTACTCAAATAATTAAATATAAGTTATATATAATTTGATTATTAAAAAAAACAGTTATTTAAAAAATCTAATTATCTAAAAAAAAATGTTTAAGAAGCAAATCAACACACAAAAAAAACTTTTATTTACAATTTACAATTTTTTTTACACTTATTTTTTTAAAGTTTTCAAAATTAAAAAAAAAATATCCCAGAATTTTTTACAAACTTCTATTTTAACCAAATTAAATAAATATAAGTTATATATAGGATTTGATTATTTAAAAAATAATTTAATTATTTAAAAAATAATTTAATTATTAAAAAAAAAATTGATTATTTAAAAAAAATAATTTAATTGTTTAAAAAAAAAATTTAACTAACAAAAAATCAACATTTTTATTTATGATTTTCGTTTTTACCACCAATTTCTTTTTTTCTTTACTTAAAAAGTTTTCCAAGTTAAAAAAATATCCCAGAGATTTTTACAAAGTTCTACTTTACCCAAATTAATTAAATATAAGTTATATTTATAGGTACTGGCAAAATGAGTCTTAAATGCGTTTTTGACAAAATGACTACAGAAAATAATTTACCAAAAATTAGGGAATTATCGGATTTTAATGAAATTTTCAGTGTTTATTTATCAATGAATGATCTTTATAATGAATTATTTATTTTATTTCAAAACTTCCTCATTTTTTTCAGGTCACTTAATTTTGACCCCCCTTATGTTGGGGGCGTAACATTTTTTTCAAGTTGGTCTTATATTGTACTAATTACAGTATAAATAAAAAGATAAAAGACCGATGTTATGAATGAAAACAAAATTTTTTTTTTACGGTGACTATACTATGAGAAAATAAGTACCGAAAATCGAAAAATAAAATGTAAAAAAATAATAAATAATTAATTTTTTGGAGATTTCTTTTTTACTCATTTCGATAATTATTTAATTGGTTATTATCGAAATGAAAGAAAAAATTATACATCGATATTTTTTCTGTTTAAAAAGGGAGGGAGGGTACATTTTCAATCGAGTTTTTCTTCAAAACTTATTACTTTCATCTAAAAAAAAAAAAAGGTTTGCATTAAGTAGATATTTATTTCTAGAATCTAAAAATATAACATTTTAAACTTAACATCATGCGTTTCACATTCTAAATGAATTTTATATATTAATTTTTCATAGCAAAAATAGTAAATTAAAGTTTTAAAATAAAATAACTGATGCATTATAAAATTCATTAATTGATAAATCAATACTGAAAATTTCATTAAAATCGGATAATTACCTGATTTTTTGGTAATTTTTTTTGCAATCGCGAATGTTACATTAAAATTGTAAACAAGCGCGTAAAACCATTGAAAAATAGACAGAATGGCGGATCACGTCGAAATTGACCAAAACAAATCGTTTTAAATCTATTAAAAATAAACTAATCTATTAAAAATAAACTAATGTAATGATATTTTTCTTTTCTTAATGATGGTCATTATGTTACTACTTATCGATTTAGACAAAGTTTGACCTTAAATAATAGATTTAATTATTTTTAATTCGCTTTTAAAATTCGTAGCAGACAATTTTAATGCCAATACCTATATATTTAATTAATTTGTGTAAAATAGTACTTTGTAAAAAAATGGCATTAGTAAAACTATTATATTTCATAATTATATTATATAACTTAGGTATTGCCAAAGTTGCCGAAAAATCCGTATTTTACAAAACAAATTTACCCCCCCCCCCCCCGATTGAAAAGAAAATTGCCAAAAAATCAGGGAATTATCCAACTTTAATGAAATTTTCAGTGTTGATTTATCAATGAATTAGTTTTATAATTCATCAGTTATTCTTTTTCAAAAGTTTCTGATTTTATTTTAGGTCAGTGTCACTTAACTTTGAGAACCCCCGCCCCCCCGTATTTTGGGGGCGCAAAATATCGATGGGGTTATATTTGATTGATACTTTTTTCTGCATAAATAAAAAGACAAAATACCGAAGGTGCGAATAGAAGAAAAAAAATAAGGGTGCTATCCTGGTAGAAAATAAGTACCGAAAATCGGAAAATTAGAATTAAAATATAATAGTTTTACTATAATTCTAATTTCACTAATTGAATTTACAAATAAGTTCAACGTGTTGAATATTTTGGAATATTTTTTTTTCCATTCATTTTTATTAAATTAGAAAAAAAGCACGAATGTTATTTTGATTATTTTAAATTCTAAATTAAATTTATAAAAAATACGTTTATTTTATTTTTAAAATATTGAAATATTTTATTTTAAAAATATTTTATTTTAAAAATGTTTTTTTTAAATTTATTTTGAAAATTTTTTTATTTCTATAATATTTTTTAAAAATATTTTTTTAGAATTTTTTTAAAAATATTTCATTTTAAAAATATTTTTAAAATATTTTATTTCTAAAATATATTTCCATATTGGAAAACCTTTTAATCAAAATTCAGTTGTTGTGATTTGCGTCTTTTTTATTTCTTTATTTTATTTTTGTTTTGTTTTGTTTTGATTTGTTTGTTTGTTTTTTTGTTTTTTTTAATGTTTTTTTCATCAACTTCACTAATTCAAGAAATGAAAAATAACCACTCATCTCCGAATAACGAAAAAAAAAAAAAGAAAAAAAAAGAAAAAACTTGTACAGATAACGATAAAGATGAGGATAATAGTCCGAATAATCAAGCCTCATCTAAAAAATTCAGTGATCTGTTTTTGCCTGCTCCGTCCTGTTGACTGAAATCGAACCCACAACTATTTCGATGGGAAAAGTAAAAAAAGAAAAATCACTGGCAAACTCTAGATTTTTAATAATTTTCGTAAACGGCCCTTTTAAGGGTCACAAAATCACCACAAAAGTCTTTTCTTATATCAATTACAATTAATAACCCCGGTTGTTGATGGTTCAACCGAGGTCATTGACAGTGGCTTCGGAACAACCCAGTTTTTTTAATTTTTATTTCCCCTCACTCATATTGGGAATTTGCCTTTTTTTTCTTCTCCAAAAGTTTTGACAAGAAAAAGAAGATACGACGATGATTTCCATTTTAAGAATTACCAAAAATAGAGCAGACACCCCACCATTTTTTTAAATACCCTTTAGATATAATACTATTTAAAAAAAGTAAAACGAAAAAATAAACAAAATTTAAATTTAAATTAAAA
>CM042180.1:18040458-18070458 GCA_023376005.1 Doryteuthis pealeii
AAATGCAAAGGTTAAATTTAAAAGCATGTGTGGAGTTCAAACTTCAATGGCAGGGTCTCATTTATCTGAATTTATCTGGCACCAATATCACGGAAAAGACACTGATGCATTTAAAAATATTTTACACCAAATAAGTCAACGGCATCCGACACAATAATAATAAAAAATATATTTTATAAGATTTTATTTTTTGAATTTTGAATTTCAGATTTGTTTTGTTTTTGTGTTTTTATTTATTTTTATTTCATGTTTGATCAATCAATTTCCTCTCTTTTTTGTATACAAAATAAATGAATAGATTTTTGCGAATTAGAAGGTACGATTGGAAATATTGAATTTATAAACTAAATATTTTATAATAAAATATAAGCCTTATATTTATAAAATAAAATACTTTAAAATAATTTTTATATTATAAGAATTATTTTAAAGTATTTCATTTTTGTCTCACGTTCGGTTAAAGTTTAACGTGAGACAAAAAATAAATATTTTGATGAATGTTTGTTTAAGGTACCTCCAATTTGCCCTGGGAAATTTACACCCACTATGTTTAACACAATGAAACTTGCATAAAGGTTAATAATATTAATTAACTTAATATTTTCTTAAAAATGTTTTGTGTATTCAAAAGAAGAAATATTTTTTTTTAAATGATGATTTTAAAAAAATTTCAGCTTACGGAAATAATGAAAATTATGAACAAAACAATGTTTACATTTTCGCACCGTTAAATCAATTGAAATTTAACGTAGCAAAAACTGAATGAAATATTTTAAAATTTAAAGTATTTTATTTATTCATTTATCTATTTTTGTCTCTTGTTCAGTTAAATTTTAAAGTGAGTCAAAAAAATATGAAATACTTTAATTTGGATTATTCGGAATATTGTCCCCATCTTTATTGTTATCTGTACATAGGCACCTCCAATTTGCCCTGTGAAATTTACCACCCTATATTTAACACAATGAAACTTGCATAAAAGTTAATATTATCTTGAAAATTTTTGGTCTATTCAAAAGAAGAAACATTTTTTTTAAATCCTGATGATTTAAAAAAAAATTTCAGCTTACGGAAATAATGAAAATTATGAACGAAAACAATGTTTACATTTTCGCATCATTAAATCAATTGAAATTTAACGTACCAAAAACAAGTTACGACCAGAGGCTTTTTTTTTAAATCAATGCCCTTTCTTTTTTTCTTTTTTGAGTATAAAATAAATGAATGGATTTTTTTTTCGAATTAAAAGCTATGATTGGAAATATTGAATTAATTAACTAAATATAAGAATTATTTTAAAGTATTTCATTTTTTTGTCTCAGGTTTGGTTAAAGTTTAACGTGAGACAAAAAATAAATAATTTTGATGAATATAATAGGTACCTCCAATTTGCCCAGTCAAATTGACCCCCACCCCCATATGAACAAGTTACGACTAGAGGCTTTTAAAAAAAATTCCTCTCTTTTTTGTGTACAAAATAAATGAATGGATTTTTGCGAATTAAAAGCTAAGACTGAAAATGTGTGAAGTAATTAATTAACTAGACATAAAAATTATTTTAAGTATTTCAGTTCTTTTTTTGTTTTTTGTTTTTGTCTTACGTTCGGTTAAAGTTTAATGTGAGACAACAAGAAAAAATAATAAATACTTTAATGTTTAAAATGTATAAAATAAATGAATTACATAATAATACTTTTAAGAAAAATCAAACTCTAAGGAAAACTTAATACGTTAATTCCTTTGAAAGTTTTTATTTTTGTTGTTTGTGTTTATTTTTATTTATTTATTTTTTGTAAATTAAAGGACATATTTAAATCAACGCTGTCCTTTATTGATGTATTAATACATCTATAAAAATTCCTTATAATTCAGTAAAAAGTTTTAATTTTTTTAAAAACTTAGTCGTCACGAGTCCTTTTTCTTTTTTTTTTTTTTTTTTTGTTGTTGCTGGGTACTCTTCGCGGAGAACCGTCCCGGCCTCCTGCCTAAAAACGCTAGCCGGTGGCTGCTAAAAAAAAAAACCCAGCTACGATTGAAGTCCGTAGCCGAAGCGGTGTCACTTGCAAAAAAAAAAAAATTAGGGTTGGGGTTTAGGGTTAGTTTAATGGGAAAATAAATAAATAATTTGGGCTCTGTTTTTTCTGGGTCACCAAATTATTTATTCATTTTCCCATTGAACTAAACCCCAACCCCAACCCCAACCCTAGACCCACATAGTTAAAATTAACAGTTTTATTACAAAATTTATGGGTTCTGTTTTTTCTGGGTCACCTTAATTTTGACACCTTTGTGCAAGTTCAGCCACAAAAACATTATTTGTCAGTCCAAGGGAGGCAACTCTTTATAAGCTTTTTAAAATAATTTGTTTAGAATTTTGATTCCAATTGAATTTAATAAATTAAATTGTCCATAATATATTTTTAAAATGATCCTTACGAGGAAGCTTCCATTGAGGGAGCTATCTAATAATTCAACAGTCAACCATGTTTCTGGAAGACATAACTAATCAAAGCCTCCATGTTTCCTGTAGTTCGCCAACACTATACCTGATACCCCTCTCCACACATATGCACACACGCGCACACATACATGTATATTATTACTGTACACTGTTCATGTTCCTAACACTAATACATTATTATGCATACTAGACATGAGACTTTGATGTTCATATTTATAAAAATAAATAATAATGAAATTTATTGTGTACAGTGCTCAGGTGCACCACAACTCATCAAAGTCTCATGTCAAGTACACAGAATAATGTATTAGTGTCAGGAACATGAACAGTTTACAGTAATAATATGCATGTATGCGTGCATATGTGTGTGGAGAGGGCATCAGGTATAGTGTTGGCGGACTACAGGTAGCATGGAGGCTTTGAAAGATTCAGTGTTTCGGCAGCCTACAACAGACGAGGGCAGCTTATTCCATGCCTCCGCAATTCTGAGCGTGAAAAAATGTTTCCGAAAGTCACGTGAGCAGTGCTGCTTTATCTATCTATCTATCTATCTATTCCAGTCTGTTTATATCTATCTATCTATCTCAGTCTTTCCGTATCTATCTATTTATCTATCTATCTTCACTGATGAAGTGACTCTATTGTAATAATAACTGGATGTATGCGCATTCAGACACACATACACATAGATTTAATCGCACAGTGAGAAGATGGCTTACTTGGAAACAAACGACCATTATGTCTTCTCCCTTCGACTAACCGCCAAATCCTGACTACTCTAACTCTGTTTCCCTCTCACACTTTTCCTTTAGTCAATCAGAAATCAGTGGCTAGGTCAGTGAAAGGTGAACTGTTGTCAATTACTTCTATAATGGTTATGCTATGATTCAATGGTAATTTTCCATTTACAAATACCATTATTTGCGCACACACATACATGTATATTATTACTGTACGCTATTCATGTTCCTGACATTAGTACATTATTCTATGTACTATACATGAGACTTTGATGAGTCGCGGTGCACCTGAGCACTGTACGCAATAAATTTCATTGTTACGAGGGTGAGTCAAAAAGTAATACCATTTTCTTTAGGACAGATATAATTACCAACACAGGAACATGTATCATGCATCAAAAAGAAGCTGGTCCTCTGTGGATCACATCCCTACTTCTCCACATAGTCACTGTTTCTCTCAATAGCAATGTTCCACCTTCGAATGAGAGCATGTATCCCTGCCCTGTAAAATTCTGTTGACTGTTCTTTGAGCCACTTCTTCACAACAGATTTCACTTCTTCATCACTGGAATAATGTTTGCCTCTCAAACCCTCTTTCATGGGACCGAAGAGATGATAGTCTGAAGGTGCTAAATCTGGTGAGTATGGAGGATGCGGTAAAGTTGTCCACCCAAATGAGATGCTTTACTCCTTTGTCCTGATGCTTGTGTGTGGTTGAGCATTTTAGCCAATCTCAATGGTGTTGTAGTTTTGATGGTTTCAATTCTTCCTCTGATTTCCAGTTGACCCAAATTCTTTTCCAGAGCTTTGGGGACCGTTCCAAGGGCACCAATTACAATTGGTACGACCTTCACATTATTATTATTATTATTATTTCACTCCATTAGAGTTTTTCACACCTGCAGAAGCCGGTAGTTCACTGGAGGCTGAGTGACAGCAAGTCTCCTCAGGTCTCCAGGACTCTTCTGAGTATTCCAGCTGATCTCAATAATGCTGTAGTCTGGATGGTCTCGATTCTGACTCCGATTTTTAATTCATACAGACTCCTTTCTAACCCTTTGGGATTATTATTATTATTATCATTATTATTATTATTATTATTTACTCCTTTTGAGTTTTCACATCAGCATTAGCTGATGGTCTTTCACTGGAGTCTGAGTGAGAGCAAGTCTCCTCAAGTCTCCAGGACTCTTCTGAGTATTCTGGCAGATTGCAGCAGTGCAGTGTTCTGAATGGTATCAATCCTTCCTCTGATTTCCAGACTTTCCAAACCCTTTTGGGACCGTTCCAAGTGCACCAACTATTATTATTATTATTATCATTATTATAGTTTTTCACACCTGCCGTAGCTAATGGTTCACTAGAGACTGAGTGACAGCAATTCTGCAGGTCTCATCTGGGTATTCTAGCTGTAGTTTTGATGGTCTTGATTCTTCCTCTGATTTCCAGTTCACCCAAATTCTTTTCCAGAGCTTTGGGGATCGTTCCAAGGGCACCAATTACAATTGGTACAACCTTCATCTTCATGATCCACAGTTTCCCAGTTCTCTGGCAAGGTCCAAGTATTTGTCTATTCTCTTGTCTGAATTTTTAAAATATTCAGACTATTGTCCTCATCCTTATTTATACTATTTCTCTAAATTTTTGATTATTTTGGATCATTTATATTATTCGGACTATTGTCCTCATCTTTATTGTTACCTATACTATTTCTCTAAATTTTTGAGATGAGGCTTAATAATTTTGATTATTTGTACTAGTACAAAATAAAAAACACCCTCCGGGTGATGTAAAAATAATTTTTGAAACATATTGCCTGAGGGGTGGGAGTAAAAAATTCAATGTCAGCGAGTTTGTACCCTAAGTAAGTAAAATCATCAAATTCATTAAAGGATTAAAAAATAAAACAATTTGAAATGTAAACTTTAAATATGTATTAAAATAAAACAAACTATATATAGATATATAATACCAGTCATATATTTATTAAAATTTGTTTAAAAAAACAATGAGGGCTGTCTAATGTTGCATGTTCAAATTTTGAGTGTATTTATTCTATGTTATGATGATTTTGGGTAATGTGACATAAGCAGTGACGTAATTTTTGTTACAGACAAAAACCGGAAGCGAATCTCCATTATTAATAGATATTATTTGGACTATTGTCCTCATCTTTATTGTTATCTACACTATTTCTCTAAATTTTTTAGATGAGGCTTAATAATTTGGATTATTTGGACTATTACTAGTGAACTTCAGCCTCACTGGGTGCCACATACATCTGACCTAGAAAGCACACTTGGTGTAAGAGTTTTGACCTGAAATTATTGCCAATAAGCATTGGAGGGGTGTGCCTTCCAAAGTGAAATTAATACCCCTCCCTAACAGAGCTGTGGGGTCGAGTTGGAAGTAATTAAAGGGTTACTGGAGTTGTAGTCAGTAAAACTATACACAATCCAGTTGAATTTACACTTTATATGGCCCTAGTTTAGTCTGTAAAGTTATACAGTGCACCCCCCCCCCTCATAAATAGATTATAAGAAAATCATTGTTTTATATTTATTTGTATTTCACTTAACTTTTTGCCTCCAAAATTTTATGGGGGATCGATTTACGATAAACTGATCACCCCTGAAAACTCGAAAAATAAATAACTTTTTTGAATTTTCTTTTTACAATCTGATAGATTTGTGTGCAATCGATAATAATCCATTGAAAGAAAGAAAAAAAAATTAAAAACAAAAATTTTAGATGGGGAGGTTCCAGATGCTCAGGTCTGCCAAAAAAATTAGTATTATTTGTATTATTCGGACTATTGTCCTCATCTTCATTGTTATCTGTACAATGTTTCGGCCAATGTGCCCTCCGGCCTTCTTCAGGTAATTCTTGTCGGACTCTGGAACTTTCTTGTCGCAATCGAGAGCCATCACAGAACTTTGAACCCAACCCTTTATTCAATCCACGGGGGTATCCTGTTCTCATTCTGCTAATCATAGCTGGGGTAGAGGTGTTAAGCTGTGTTAATTATCATTCTATGTTACTTCTGCCCTTGACCAGGATTGAACCTGTAGTCTAGAGATAACTGTCACTTTGAACAGCCTTTACCTAACTCTTTTATCCACTAGGCTGTGTCCAATTGAACAATCCAGTGTGAATTTTTTTGGGGAAAAAAAATGTTAAAAAAAAAAAACTATTCTAAAGGATTTTTTAAAAATCAACGGCTTTACCAAATGAGCCACGGTAGATATTAGGAGAAAAAATTGTTTAAAAAAATAAATAAATAAAAGGGGAGATAATTTGTTTTATTTTACGGCATATCAAGCATTTTGGGGTGATTTAATGCCGAAACACGGCTAAATTTTAGTTTAGAAAATATTTCAAGATTCGTTAAATAAATGAAATAAAACAATTACTAACCTGACTTACCAAAAAGATGTCAAGTATTTTGATCGGATTTTTAAAATTAATTTTAATTTCAAAATTTAATTTGATGTGTTGAAAATCGTCGCCAAAATTAAAACGGAAAATTGACAATTTTCAACACATCAAACTAAATTTTGAAATTAAAATTAATTTTAAAAATCCGATTCAAAAATGGTAAAAAAATCTCACGAAATTTTTTTTTAAATTAAAAAATATTTTTTTTTATTTATTTATTTATTTTTTTTTTTCCTACTTGACTTTTCTTTCTTTTGGTAAGTTAGGTTAGTAATTGTTTTATTTCATTTATCTAACGAATCTTGAAATATTTTCTGGGCTGCACATAAATATTTTAGTTTAGAAAATATTTCAAGATTCGTTAAATAAATGAAATAAAACAATTACTAACCTGACTTACCAAAAAGATGTCAAGCATTTTGAATCGGATTTTTAAAATTAATTTTAATTTCAAAATTTAGTTTGATGTTTTAATAATGTAATTTATTGTGTACAGTGCTCAGGTGCACCACAACTCATCAAAGTCTCATGTCAGGTACACAGAATAATGTTGTGCCAGGAACATGAACAGTTCACAGTAGTAATATGGATGTATGTGTGTGCATGTGTATGTGGAGAGTGGCATCAGGTATAGTGTTGGCGGACTACAGGAAGCATGGAGGCTTTGAAAGCCTCAGTGCTCCGGCAGCCTACAACAGATGCAGGCAGTTTATTCCATGTCTCCGCAATTCTGAGCGTGAAAAAATGTTTCCGAAAGTCACGTGAACAGTGCGGTTTTCTGACTTTGTAGGCATGCCCACGTGTATTGGAAAGATGGAGATCAAAAAGGTGCTCCAGGTTGCTGTTGTTCAGATGATTAATGACCTTTTTGCAAATCTTCATCAAAATTTTCCGTTTTAATTTTGATGACGATTTGCAAGTTTAGCCCGAATCACATCATTTTTATTAAAATAAAATAAAAAAAATAAAAAAAGACTGTTTATAGTACCTGTTACTGCTTAACTGGTCGCCCAATTAAGTATTGAACAGGCTCATCGCTGCTAAACTTTGGTGATCTAGCGGGAACCCGGGTTTTCAGTTTGGCGAGAGAGTTGGTTGGCTGTTTTACGGCATCTTTCCGGGTCATTAAATGTTGAATCAAGTTATTTTGATAAATAAGGGTAAAAAAAGAACAATTTCCTCGTAAATTCCTACCATAAAATAAACTGAACCCTCATTTTTATGTCCGTGTTTTTGCAATAAATGTTTTATTTTTCTTGCACCCGTTATTTTACAATACTAAATATATTTTATTGATTCTTTAACAAATAAAGAAAATATATTTAGTATTATAAAATAACGGGTGCAAGAAAAATAAAACATTTATTGCAAAAACACGGACATAAAATGAGGGTTCAGTTTATTTTATGGTAGGAATTTACGAGGAAATTGTTCTTTTTTACCAATAAAGGATACATTGCTTGCGTGGTTGGTGTCACCCAATTAAATGAACGGGCTCATCGCTGCTTAACTTCAGTGCACTGTTCTAGCGGAATCAGTGCTTTCATTGTGACTTGACCGTAAAATGATAGTTAATTCAAGTATATTTCTTATAGTTCTAAATCTTTATTTTATATTTTAAAGTATTTTAAATATTAAAATAAATGCAAAATTTTGAATTAGAATTCTTTAAATCTAATCAGTCCAGTACTTAAAAACGATGCAATTTTATTTACTCAATTGTTTTTGAAAACTAAACCATTTTTCCTGTCCATTATTTGCATTTACTTAAATAGTCACCCATTGTCAAATAATGCCGTCATATTGAGAAAGTTATACATTTGCTGCAACTACACACGAAGTGAACTCGTTGCAGAATTATTTTCTAATATTATACTGAATCAGGAGAAAACTATCGTTCATATCGCATTAACTTGTCGATAACGCCTTCAAACCACTATATGGTTCCTAATTAGCACGGGTAACTTTTTCAGCAGCGCCGCCTAGCGTATTTTAGGACAGGAGACCAGTACAATAGCGTCCAAAAATACTCGAATTTTAATTTGACATATTTGCAAGCATCTTATTTTTTTTTTTTTTTTTTTTTACTTCTGAAATCCATGGACTCTTTAGATGTTGTCCTTGTGTCAGATTTGGAAACCGCGATCATCTATAACTCGAGAGACAAAAAAAAATCTCAACCACTAGACTGACCGCTTAGAAGTCGTCGTCTTTTAGCTGAAATTGCAGAAACTTTTTTGTAGATATAAACACCAACACATTTAATAACATTTGTGTAATAAATAAAAAAATAAAGTTTAGTTAAACCGCATTTTTAGGCAAAACTTTAAATTTCATTTTCTGGATTTTAATTTTTTTTTTTTGACAACCTAAAAATCAATTTAGTACAAAGTTTGGTACTATTCGCGGAGAACCGTCCCGGCCTCCTGCAAAAAAGTCTAGCCGGTGGCTGCTGGAAAAACAAAACACCAGCCGAAGCGGTGTCACTTGCAAAAAAACCAAAAAAGACAACTAACCCCAAGTTAGTTTAAAATGGGAAAATGAATAAATAATTTGGGCTGTTTTTTCTGGGTCACCCTGTGTACAGGGTGACCCAGAAAAAACAGAACCTACAAATTTTGTAATAAAACGGTTAATTTTAACTGGGGGGGGGGTTATGGTTAGTGTTGGGTTTTCGGGAAAAAACACCCTAAGTTGGTTGTTTTTTTCCAAGTGACGGACTTCACTCGTAGCTGGTGTTTGTTTTTTCAGCAGCCACCGGCTAGCTTTTTTTTTTTGTTTTTTTTGAGTACCAACATTTGTGTAATAAAATAAAGTTTAGTTAAACGACGTTTTTAGGCAAAACTTTAAATTTCATTCTCTGGATTTAAAATTTTTTTTTTGACAACCTAAAGATCAATTTAGTACAAAGTTTATTATATTATATTATATATAAAAAAATAACTTATGAAATAAGAATTTGTAGAATTTAACTTTTCAGTATTGTGGAATTTAAGTGGGGGACAGGAATATCTTTTCCAGAAGTTAAATTGGTGGAAATAAGTTTCCAGTCAACATTTTTCAATTTGTAGATCTTATTTAGGTTTTATTTGTGAAAGATTTTATATCTTCATTTAATCAATTTTGTATTCAAAAAGTGCAATTTTGGTTTTGCGAGCAAAAAAAAAAAAAAATTTTTGTTAGCTCGTGGAGCAGTGGCGAAAACCGACAAAAATATTTTAGTTGCAATAATGTTAAAAAAGATAAAACGTTTAAGTTTAATATTTTTAAACATTACGTCAACAACTTAAATCTTTTTTTAATCGTTAGTTGTTTTTATAGAAAGAAAAATAAGCAAAATTATAGCGATTAAGTTAATCCTCGAGGTTGACGACAGCACACCTTGTTTACAAGAATCAAGCACTTGCTAATCAATTTAATAACATTTAAGAAAATTCCTTGAAAACATTTTCAGAAGCTTAAAAAACTTCGATAATAAAGGATACCATATAAAAAATTTTTCAAGGTTTTGATTTAGAAACTTAGGGGGATTCATTAAACAAAAACAAAAACTGGAAAATAGCGGATATTTCTTTTTTGCTTGCGGTCATTCATATTGTCGGAATATCAATTCAAACAAATTTAACAAACAAGTGTTGCCCTAAAACGAAGCATAAAGTTCAAAACGTCAAAATTCATGGTGTTAAACATATCGAATAGGCTACCCTGCCGGTCCTGGTCGAATAAACAAACCTGCTTTTTGGCTTATTATGCCGGTATTCGTAAAATAAACAAACCTACTTTTATGCTTATTTTACTGTCGCTATAATTTTTTTTAATGAATGCAAGTAATGTCAAAAATATTTTAAAAAAGAAAAAAAAAAAAAAGATTCGTAAAATAGACTAAACTAGTTAGGTAAATTTTATTGTCGCTGTAAATTAGACACTGCCAATTTGTTCACTCATTTTCATTATGAATGCAAATAATGTTAAAAATAATATTTAATGAAAAATAGACACCGTTATTTCTATTACGAATGCAAGAAATTAAAAAAAAAGAAATAAATAAACGAAATGATAAGAGGTAAATTTGATTATCTATGAATTTTTTCATAATCAAATATTAAAAGAAATGTGGCTGAACTTGCACAACGGTCGGAAAATTAAAACGTGAGTTTTTTGGTGGTCCCCCATGACAGTTTAACTACTTTTTGCGAATTGAGTTACGGTTGCTTTTTTTTATTATTACGAATTGTTAAAAAATTAAAAAACCTAAATTACTATACATTTAATGTTGAAAAAATTTTTTTAAAACCAAGTTTAATTGAAATTGTACATTGCAATATTAACACAAACGGAGACTAAACCGTTGGGTTCAATATTAATTAATAATTAAATTTTTTTTTTTAAGCAATACGTAATCAAAAAAACCGTAACCCAATTCGCAAAAAGTTAATTCATAGACTGTAGTTAAACGATCATTGGGTACCACCAAAAAAACTTTCCGACCGTTGTGCAAGTTCAGCCAGAAAGGCTGCAATCTCGGAATATTCAGGCTAAGTTTCTGCAAATCCAAAATTTGCCCTTTTGGATATGTTCTTTTACCAATGCATTTCCGGTGCACCATGTAAAAAGTGGTTAATATTACCTTTTAAAATTAAATACATTAAACGAGTACAGGCATAATAAAGCAAAAAGCAGGTTTGTTTACTCGACCAGGACCGGCAAGATAGCCTCTTCCTAAAAATATCAATTGTGCTGAATATCTTCACAGTAGTCTAGTACTTATAAAATCTATATACACACAATTCGGCAAAGTGAAGGTGGTCCGAAAGTCTAGTCACCCATACAGTATTTTCACCTCTTGGAGAGAAAAAAAAAAATAGAATTAGGTTGGTGACATGATTTTTTGTGGGGGAGGGGGTCAATATTTTAGAGATTGTGTAGCAGAGTTTTTACCAATAGTCCAAGATTATATAATTATTTTCTTTTTGCAATGTGGACATTTTACGTAAGAATTAAAATACATTTTTTAAGAATATAAACCCCACATAAATAACATCGAAAATGTATATTACACCAATTCGCAAAGTAAATGTGGCCCGAAAGTCTTGTCACCCCTACATTATTTTCACTATTGAAAAAAAAAAAAAAAAAAAAAAAAAAAAAAAGGTGCAGTAACGAGACCACCTTATGTAACTTTTATGTGGGGGGGGGGGTCAATATTTTTGAGATTGCAAAGTTTTTTTTTTTTTTCATAGACTGTAGTTAAACTGTCATTGGGGACCACCAAAAAACTTTCCGACCTAAAATAGAAGTCAGCCAGGTTCAGTTCTAATTAGTGTTCTGTTCATACTCCACACATTACAACCAACATTACGTTTTTTGTGACATGGTTTATATTGTGTAATGTGTGAAAAGTAAACCAATGTCTTATTCTGCCTAAGTGTCATTACCACATTTTAAATAATTTTCATTTTTCAAAAGAGAAAATAAAAGTATTAGAATTTTAGATTAACCTTCTTGAATGTGGACAATTTTACTTTAAAAATCGTAAATAAATATAAACCCCCAATTATTAATCCCCAAATGAATGAACACTATTGGAAACTGAATTAAAAAATTACGGTTCACTTTTTTTTGTGCAATGGGTGGACATTAATTAATTACAGAAAGACAAAATGGTTAAGACAATATTTAATTATTGTTTAACACAAAGAGTTCTTATCGTGTGGGTACAAATTTAAAAAGAAAATCTGAAATTTAAAATAAAATCAAATCATTAAGTCGAGATATGAAATTGATGAAGTTTGACTTTTGTACATGGTTTATGGCCCTAAAAAGGGCCGTTGTTCGTTTAAGTCCGAACGGGAAAAACAAGGATTTTTTTTTTTTGTTGAGTTTAGCCTCCGAAACCATAAAGGGTTCTGCCTTGTCTCTTCAATGCATAGACAACGTCCATGGCGGTGACAGTCTTCCTTTTGGCGTGCTCGGTGTAGGTGACAGCATCACGGATAACATTTTCTAAAAACACCTTAAGGACACCACGGGTTTCTTCATAGATCAAACCGGAGATACGCTTCACGCCACCCCTGCGAGCCAAACGGCGGATAGCCGGCTTCGTGATACCCTGGATATTATCACGCAATACTTTACGATGGCGCTTAGCTCCTCCTTTTCCAAGACCTTTTCCTCCTTTACCGCGACCGGACATTGTTTCAGTTTAAAAACCCGAAAGAGATAGGCAAAGTAAATCGGCACAACAACAAAATTTTAACAATGAACTTTACGCTAGCAAAACCTATTTATACGATACTACACGCAATTGCGCGGACGTAGCTGGAAGCATACCACGTGATTTAGGTCTATGGTTTATCAGCCAATCAGAATTAATGTAAACGTTTGCAGTAGTAGCAGCGGAAAATAAAGATTACTATTGATCTATAGAACAGGTAGTTAGAAGCGAAAGCAGACAGAGAAATATAAATAATCAATATTTATATTTACCCGTGAATTACAAACGCGCCAATTACAAGTTCCTAATTTTTATTGGCTGAACTTGTACAAAGCAATACGTAATTAAAAACAACCTTAATCCCCTAAAACCGTAACCCAATTCGCAAAATGTTAATTCATAGACTGTAGTTAAACTGTCATTGGGGACCACCAAAAAACTTTTAATTTTCCGACCTAAATCAGAAGTCAGCCGAATATTTATTATAATAATAATTGTTATAATAACAATTATTTCTATTTACCCGACGTTTGCACCGGGAGAGTAAAATAATCAGCTTACTTCCAGTTCTTCCCTCATCTAAAAGGGGTAGTTATTTACCTTGCATCCCATGTATGTGGGTATGACACAAGGTCTTTTTAATGTGGGACCACCCACGAGCCGAAGCTCATGGGATAGTAGGTGCAAAAAATGCGTAGATCCCGTCGACATTCCCCCTCAAGGGGCCGCCTCAGGCACTAGGCAATAAACCCAACCCTGCCCCTTTAAATCAAAGGGGCAGGTGTTGCCGGGGAGATAGACTTCTGTTATCAACGCTGTTAATTACTTAACCGGCCCAGAAGCTACTGGACCCTCGTTCTGGGCCGAAAAGGGATAGGTAAGGGCTGAATTCATTGCTTGGTGCCCGAGGCGCCCCTTAATATGGATGCCGACGAAACTAACCATTTTTTGCACTCACCTAGCTGGTGTCTCGATTTATGGATATCTGTTCACACTAGATGTGTTACATTCTGGTCTTGTTGGGAGCCAGATAAACTCCTAAATACCTACAAGTTCCTAATTTTCGGCATCCTGTTGTGGTGCAAGCTAGTCTCGTGAACTTTTTGTTACTGAATATTGAGTTCGATCCTCATTGGATGCCCCATACTTGTGCCGAATCTGAGCTATACAGATGTCCAATCTGATGCGTAAAATTTACCCCCGCCCCATATTTAATACAATGAAACTTGAATAAAGGTTAATATTATCTTCAAATTTCTGGACCATTCAAAAGAAGAAACATTAAACAACCTCCTGATGATTTTAAAAAAAAATTATTTTCAGCTTACGGAAATAATGAAAATTATGAACGAAAACGTTTACATTTTCGCACCATTAAATGAATTGAAATTTAACGTAGCCAAAAACAAGTTGTGACTAGAGGCTTTTTAAAAAAATTCTATGAAAAATCAATTAAGAGTCAAATTTTCACGAAAATTTCGGTAATTATTTATCTGTTGATGAAATTATGCTTAAAATAGGTTTTTCCTAGAATATATTTGGGGAAATATTTTTTACGAGGTCTCCCCACCACCACCACCATTATTATTTCATTTAATGAAATCTTAAAAAATGAAGCGATTAAAAACGATTTTAAAATTTCTTATCTCTAAAGATAAGTCTGAATAATCATAACATATTTCTTTGAAAAAAACATTTTTTCTTGGCAATTCAATTAAAAAAACAAGTAAAAGTTTGAAAAAGAAGAATATTATGACATTTTCTTTTAGCAGAATTCATGTTTTTTTTTTTTTAAATAAATCACGTATAGAAACTTATAAAAATCTTCAAAACTGCTCTTCAAAAACAGATTCTCAAATTCCATCTTCGTCTGATTATCTCCCTTGAAAACGGAATCTTCAGTCAAAGAAATATGATTTTTCGCAGAACATTGCTCCCACCTCAGTTCGAACACTTTGGCCACTGGAGAGAAAGAAAAAAAACAAAAAGAAAATGAAATAGAAAAAGAAAAAACGAATAGTAGACTGTGAATTGAGGGGCGTAAATTTCTACTATAATCTAAGATGTTATTGGAATATGAAATGAAGTCCAAATGTATATATTTTTAATTTCTCGACCGGGATTAATACTTTTAATAAAAATGAAACTCTTCTTAGGAAAATATAATACGTTAATAATAGACTTAATCGATTCATAAGTTTTTAAAAAATTAAACGACAGCGTTAATAGATGTATAGATTTGAATTTGTTGCGTAGTGATTCAGTTACACACTTTTTTTAAAAAAACCTGTGTTATTTTAAGGGAATTGAGATGATAAACTTATCAAGTCCTATACTGAAAAAACTGAAAATTACTATTCGATGCTAATTTTGCCGAGTATTTAACGATATTTCTATTTCAGAGTAACAATAAAAATAAAAAAAATACTTAAAACAGTTCACGTTTGCAGTTGAGATCAAAGAGGTATAACTGAATCACTACGCAACAACTTTAAATCTATATAACATCAAGTAATGCTGTCCTTAAATTTAAATAAATACCAAAGCAAATATTTGTAAATCTATTGATTAAACACTCTAAATTACGAGGAATAACTAACAAGTGAGGCTAGGGTATTATTAATTCTCCTACAAAATAAATGTACAATAAAGCAGCGTCGACCAAGTTTGAATTTTCGCGCCTAACAATATATAGCTTTTTTGGTCAATCGATGAGAGCAGTAGTGAGTAGCTGTGTATAGTGGCTGTCACGGCATCATTTCTGAATGATTTGGTAAACGCTGTCTGTTCTTCGCTGCTGCTGTGAGAATAACTAGACAGTTTCTGATTGGCTGAAAAATCAGAAGCATTAGTCACGTGATCCGTAATGTCCGCATACTTGAATGTGTACGTTTGTTTTGTTTTCTTCCTTCCCGGTCTAAGGAAGTTCGTTTGCTAGAGTAGGGATGGTCATCGGTCCGATATTTGTTTTATTTATTTTTTAACCCCCCTCCCCCCACTCTCTCTCATAATACACATCTCTTTCCATTAGCTGACTGAAAAAAAAAACTACGTTTTCTTTCCCTCCCCCCTCTCTCTCCACTCTCTCTCTCTCTCTCTCTTTTATAATACACATCTCCTTCTATTAGCTGACTGAAAAAAAAACTATGTTCTCTCTCTCTTCCATTGTGATAAGCAGTTTTTCTACAAGGTGGTGAGGGGGCAGATTAAAGATCCCCCACACCCTCTGCACTGGGATTTGTTATCAATCTTCCTCATTTATTTTCGTTGAATTCACTTGTTAGTTTTTTTGTTTTTTTCTGCAAGAAATGTACCTGGTCACATCATCAGTGATATAATATTATTACAAATTGACAAGAGTAGGTACTCTACTAACAATTAGTAAATCTATCTATCTATCTATCTATCTATCTCTACATATATAAAGGGCAGTTCTGTATATGTGTATATCCGGAGGAAACTTAAAAAATAAAACAATTAACGACAAAGTAAATATACACATTAAATATCACCAGGACTTGGTTTTTAAGTAAAAATAATAACGATTTGATTTATATTCGTGAAGATAATTAAAAAAATCAAATTTAAATGATAACAGCATGGAATTTTTATTTTCATTTAATATTTTTGATAGTAGACATTAACATTTCTTTTCAGAATAGTGGATCAATGCAAGGTCTATTTTTTTACATAGGGATTTAAATGGGGCATTCATTCAGTAATAATGATCTGCGGGACTAACTTTTAAAAATCCCCCTCTACCCAGTCGACGCCGGATAGCCGCTGGTAGTACTTAAATAAATAAATCTTTCAAATTTTAAGGTTTAGTTGCTTCTCTAGATTCCTGTATTTAGAAATATCAAAAAGAATTAGACGTATTAAATTTAGTTGAGTGACTGCTTTTTGGTTTAGTTGTGGGATGGGAAATAAATCTCTTGTCCAGAGGTTTTAGCCCAACCCAGAGACAGACGAAATATTAGACCCGGCCCTCGGGCGGGGTTTGCTGTAATTAACAGCGTTGATCCCAGCGGTCTGTCCCCCAAGGCAATACCTGCCCCCTCGATTTAAAGGGGCATGGCTGGGTTTATTGCCCGGTGCCTGAGGCGTCTCTCTAGAGGGGGAATGCCGACGGGATCAACGCATTTTTTGCACTCGCCACCCATGAGTCTAAACTGGTGGGTGGTCCCACATTAATAGAGCCTTGTGCCTAACCCGTACACGTGGGGTACGTGGTAAATATCTACCTTCTCTCATGAATGTGTAATATAGTCACTGTATTATACACTTATAAGAGTTACCTGAATCTATATAATTATGTAAACAAATGATCAAATTCCAATATATAGGTAAAATTCCGACTAGAAACCGACCCTCGCCAACTCAGCGTATGAGTAGCACAGGGATCTGTGTGGTAAAATGAGGACCTGATATAGGGACTGGCATTTTTGTCGTCTGCTACGAATTTTAAAAGCGAATAAAAAATGTTCAGTTTAAAATGTTATATTTTTAGATTCTAAAAATAAATATCTATTTAATGCAAACCTTATTTTATTACTGAAAAGTATACTTTTTGAAGAAAAACTCGATTGAAAATGTACCCCCGCCCCTTTTTAAGCAGACAAAATATCGATGTATATGGAGCGCCATACCTATTATCGTCCTGATAATATGTATGGCACCAAAACAATCTCCTTGTGTGTATAAAGGACTAGCATTAGATATGAATATTTGAAATAATGCAGATATGCTGATAGTTAGGCGTCCTGCGTCACTGATGCATAAAAATCTAAAAGGACGCAGAAAAATTGTATCCATACGTCTTAGTGTTTTTCTTTTCTTCACCCACCATTTTATTTCCAGCTAACTGTAAATACATTTCACTATTCTTTCTGGGAAACGAATTACACTGGGGTACAAGGTAGGGGTTAGACGGCTTTAGTTGTTCATAGATAAAAACTTTGCAATTTATTAAGAAACTCTAGTTGGGACCCATCAAATTTCCCGGGGACTCATTCAAATCAATCCGTGAGTCCTAGGATGCACTAAATTAAAAAGCTTTCAGCATCACTGTAATGTAACTGTCCTAACAAATTGTTATTTACTGTCATTAAAAAAACGAGATTAAAAAATTACAACGAAACGTCGAAAACATATAATTGTTGGAATAAAACATTAAAAATTAATAATCAAACTTCGACATTAAATAACCCATAATGGGTTGATATGCCGTTAAATAAACTAAACCACAAACCGAGATTTCTGAATAAAGATTTCATTCGATCAATAAAGAAATCAAATTTATCAGTTTTTATTTTTCAATTTAATTCATTAAAATAATTTCGTACAAATAGTGATACTTTTAAAAGATATAAGTCAATTTCATGTTATTTAAATTTTTGAGTAAAATATCTGCGTTTATAATATTTAAATATTTAATAACAAAAATAATGGACCATTTCTTCAGACAAGTGCAAGATCTTCTACCACGACTACAACCACGAGTCGATTTTTTTATCTGATTAAACGCCATTTTGTTCTGTGCCGTAGTAAAAGTTACAGTAATTCTGATTGGCTGATAAACCATAGACCTAAATCACGTGGTATGCTTCCAGCTACGTCCGCGCATAGGATCATATAAATAGGTTTTTCTGGAGTCGAGTTCATTGTTGAAATTTTGTTGTGCCTATTTGCTTTGCCTATCTCTTTCGGGTTTTTAAACTGAAACAATGTCCGGTCGCGGTAAAGGAGGAAAAGGTCTTGGAAAAGGAGGAGCTAAGCGCCATCGTAAAGTATTGCGTGATAATATCCAGGGTATCACGAAGCCGGCTATCCGCCGTTTGGCTCGCAGGGGTGGCGTGAAGCGTATCTCCGGTTTGATCTATGAAGAAACCCGTGGTGTCCTTAAGGTGTTTTTAGAAAATGTTATCCGTGATGCTGTCACCTACACCGAGCACGCCAAAGGAAGACTGTCACCGCCATGGACGTTGTCTATGCATTGAAGAGACAAGGCAGAACCCTTTATGGTTTCGGAGGCTAAACTCAACAAAAGAATACTGACGCCAAAAACATCAACCCAACGGCCCTTTTTAGGGCCATCTAATATCTAATGAAAGTTTTCCTCACTGCTTTTAAATGCGATATTTATTTTTTCCGTGTTTTTTTTTTCTTTTTCATTCAAAGCCACTCGTCCCATACACACTCTAAGAAATATTGAAATTTCCCGTTGTAAGTTTTTTTTTTTTTTTTTTTTCGTTCGGTTTTTCTTCCCCGCTATAAGTTTTTTTTTTTTATTGTAATTAAGTTATAAAAAAGATAGCTTTTGAATGAACGTATATGAATAAGGAAAATGTAACTAATAAATATTTAATTGAAAAGTATTAACTTTGTAGGTTGGGTTTTCTTAACCAACAAATTGTTAGTCGTACTCGTACTTTAATTCCTGTTAGGAATTAAAATTGTACTAATTTTAGAATTTTTTTTTTTTTTTTTTTGTACAATACCTTCGATTTCGTGTATTAGATACGCCATTTATAATACTTAATTTTTCTGTATTTCACGTTTAGTGTTCTTATTTGTTTATTTAATTACGATTAAAAATTTACAACGTCAAGTTCAATATAACCTTTTTAAAGACTCCATCTAAATGCTTGTCTCGTCTGAATATATTCCCCCCTCCCTCTGTCAAAATTTGTAAACTTAAAGTCCACGTGTAAAACTTTTTGGTGACCAATGAGTTCTGCCTCTCATCCAATGTTATAACTAAATACAAAAGTATATTTACTCTACTGTGTTAGACGTCTATTAAATGCAACCTCTTAACCATACTACCTGCATCAAGGAATCCCGGTCTGTGGACTCTTAGATGAGCCCCCCCCCCCCCAATAGGAAGAGTCAATTTCTTTGTCCACACCGTTTGTTTAATGTTAACCCTTCATCCGACTGAATATTTAATTCGTAAATTGCATTTAAATTCATTTTTTTTTTTTTTTTTTTAATCTGAAACTTACATTTTCTCTAAATGTTGAACATTGCATACTTTCGTGCTATTAATTCAACCAAGAAACTTGTACAGTAAATCCATCGAGTGAATCTTATGTCCGTCTGTAAAAATTTCACTGTGGCCCTGCCATTTTTTTTATTTTTTATTTTATTTTATTTTTTTTTTTTTTTTACCAAGTGTATTAAATGTTAATCTTTTCTAAACACTTTCCGATTAAATTTATTTAACACAATCGGAAAATGTATTTGGACAGTACTCTAAAATTGTACAATGCCCCCCCCCCCCCAACAATCCCTCGCTCGGGGCAACAGCCCAAAATTATTTCCTGATTTGATCTAAATCGATTAAAAAGTTAATTTACTACTTAAAGTGTTAAAAAAAAATTAAAATAGCGATCGTTGTCTTAAAGGGTATAAAACCCAGCAGTTCTAAAGTTGATATCTCGAAAGATTAAACGAAACTGGGTCACTTCAAAATTAAATCCATTTGTGACGAAATACCGAATGTCGGAACTAAACTTTGGTATTTCTAAGCAAACGATTTTTTTTTTTGTTATTCCTAACTCCCTCAACAGTAAATTCAGTCATGGATAAATTTAGCCAGATGGAATGAAAAGTCCAGATTTGTATTAAACTTTTTATTCCAGTTAATTTTGGTCATGTCCGAATTTTCTGCCTTTAATTTTTCTTTGTCATCTGATAAAGAATTTCTCTAAACTAGCAACTGTACCGATTGACCCTGCTATCTGAAACATGTGGCTGACTGCTTTGTTCTATTTACTCGCTACTACTATGCTTATAAAACCTTGCTTTGCCTCCGCCAACTTTCTTTCCAGCGTGATATACTCTTATTTTAATCACTCGAAAAGTTTAGATTGAAATAATTTGTATATATCTCAAATTCTTTAAAACCGACCATTTTTTTTTTTTTTTTTTTTCTAGTTCAAAATGGAACTAAAAAAATGGCCGTTTTTTTCAAAGAATTCCATAGTATTAAAAAAAATCATACTGGCCCACTCCCATTTTGATAGATATCCCGTCTTTTTTCTTTAAACAATAGCGCAAGAGAGTACATTATGTATAAAAAGTATTACATTTCACTGAAATACCCGAAGCCTTTTTGGGACATTAGGGTTAGGCTACTTCGGAACTTTCCGACATCTAATGCTATTCATACGTAAAATGCGTTTCTAATCTCTTGTATGCTATTGTGCATTAGTACCAAAACTAAACCTTTGTCCTAGATAAAAAAAAATTAAAAAAACTAATTTAATCTCTCTAATTCTGACGATTGCAAAGCTTGTCTTAATTTGCTAAATCGCAACAAGCCTTTTTAGTTAAACACTTCCTGCCATGCTGGGCATGACTCAGTACTTTCTGCTACTATGTCGGCTGCATCTGCTGTTCTGTCATTGGTCATTCCATTCTTGTTCGTTTTTACAGTGAGAATGGAATGATCCGGTTGCTTTTGTGAGACTGGAGTTTTCTCTATGTAATGGTTAGCAAGCTAGTCTCGCAAATCCGTTACTATTGAACAGCGAGTTCAATCCTCACTGAATACCTCATAAAAAAGACCGTGTGTTAATAATTAATTTATTTTCTGCTCAAATACTATTTTCTTTCTGCCCCACTTCTCAAATCTTGAGTGAAACGGTGGAGAATAATTTTCTTCTCAATGGACCACTTGACTATGTAATAGTTTCTCTTTCTAGTGGTCCTTGCTTGGTCTTGTCGGATTCCAGGACCAGTATTAGGCTGGTAGGGTATCCATATTAGTGTTACTTGTGGTAGCAGAAAGTGCAGTTATTTTCCTCATGGTCCAGTACGTAGCTTTGAAGGATCTTAACCTGAGCGATGTCCTGCCAATAATTCTTGGAATACTTCCGAGGGAAGTATCCTTATGTCCTATACTGACCATCCCTCTACAGATAGAGGTAGTGTCTTGTAAACTTTTCCATCTTTTTCTTTAATTTTCTTAACAATTTTTTTAGAGATCAAGGGGCCCTTCCTGGGGCTAACACTTTGATTCCATTACGAATAGTATTTGTATCCTAGGGTTTATTTTTAGGATAGATATTCCTTCGAACGCTACCATTTTCTATTTCGTAGCAGCTTAGTTTACCAGGTATTGTTTCGAGGTATTTTCAAAAGTTTTGCTTGACCAACGCGGTTGACCCTACCACAACTGGTATAATATCGATTTCTTTCAATGACAGTCGTTTTTAGGTCATTCTTGAGGTCTTGGTATTTTGTAAAAAAAATTTTCACGTTCTTTGTGTGTGATGCTAAGAATTGGGGTCATTTGTGGGAAGATTCGCTGTCAATTTGAGATCTGGCCAAAAACCCAGATAGCAACTATTGGTTATTTACTTTTAAGTAAATTACGTTAATAAGAAATGTATTGAAGAAAGTCTTTTTTTAAAAAATTTTTATTAATAGATTCTATATTTCTGATAGAATTTTTAGGTTAAACTTGCAAATCGTCAAAATTAAAACGAAACTTATTTGGTGATCCATGACAGTTTAACTCCATTGTATTAATGAACTTTTTTGCGAATTGGGTTACGGTTTAATTTTTTTATTTTTTTATTATAATTACGTATTGCTTTAAAAACAAATTACTATCCATTTAATGTTGAAAAAAAAAATTCTTTTTAAAACAAAGTTTAATTGAAATTTATACATGGCAATACTAACACAAACTGAGACTAATGTGTCTATAATTAATTTCAATGGTTAATTAAATGTATAGAAAATTTTTTTTAAGCAATACGTAATTAAAAACAACCTTAATCCCCAAACCCCCTCAACCCAATTCGCAATAAAGTTCATTCATACACTGGAGTTAAACTGTCATGGATCACTAGGTACCACCAGACCGTTTATGCCATCTTGAATAAAACGGAAATAGATATTTCCGAACTTTGTTTATCAAATCTCGTAAAATAAAAGAACGTACAGGGTTGTTACAAAGAAAAATAGTTAATTCAAAGATCAAATTATCCGATTGGGAAAATTACATCGTTATCTTAAAAAAAAAAAACAAACCTGCCCGTATTACATGCGAAAGGGTAATTTTCAGACCGTAATATAGACAGAAAAGTTACAAATTATTTCCCTTTTACGATCAACCAGTAAAAGTATGGATAACACTAATTTAACTTTGTCTTGTGCATATTCAATAATCGATTTTATTTGTTTTCAACGATTTTTAAGATTTTTTTTTTTTTTTTTTTTTTTTTTTTTTATATATATCTTGAAATATTATCTAGAATTTTTTTTGTGCATTCGAAAGAAACATTTTAAAATCCTGATGATTTTTAAAAAAATTCAGCTTAGGAAAATTATGAACGAAAAACAATGTTTTTACTATTAACATGAATAAAAACTTGAAAAAATTTAATAGTAAAATGTCACCGTGAAATTGACGTTAAAAAAATGTCTTCGGTTTTGGTATTACTTTTTAAAATCGAAAATGAAATGAAAATTTGACTATTTTTTTTTCTAAGAGAAAAACTGATAAAATAATCCTGTATACTTACTTTGTATTCTAATAGCGAAAAAAATTATCTGTAACTTTTTTGAACAAAGAAAAACAAACTTCGGTTGTTATTCAGAAGCGTCTCGTCTCTTTGTAAAACAAATATGACGGTTATGCCCTTCCATATATTCTAAGAACCAAAAATTACTATTCAACAATAAAAATTACAAATTCTTTTAAAAATATTAACCGAGCACGGATCGGACCAACTTTTAGTTCACCTGAATTCTAAAATTCATGTTTTTAAATATCCGTGAAATTTTTTTTTTTTTTTTTTTTTTTTTTTGACAATTTAATAGAATATAGTACATACCAATTACATAAAAAACATTTTTTTTCAAATATTAATATTATGATATTTATCTCATAAAATAAAATAGGGGGGGGGTAGACATCGTAAAAAAATATTTCCCCTAATATATTTTAGAAAAAAAATATTTCAGATGTATTTACATCCAATGGTAAACATTTATGGAAATTTTCGTGAAAATCAGACCATTAATTGATTTCTCATAGAATTTTTTTAAAAATCCTCTTATCGTAACTTGTTTTTAGCTACGTTAAATTTCAGTTGATTTAACAGTGCAAAAATGAAAACATTGTTTTTCAATCATAATTTTCATTATTTTCCTATGCTGATAACAAATTTAAAAAATCATCAGGAGTTTATTTAATGTTTTTTCTTTCGAATGGAAATTTTCAAAAAAATATTAATTTTTCTGCAAGTTTCATTGTTAAATGTGTGTGTGTGTGGGGGGGGTAAATTGCACAGGGTCAAATTGGTGGTACCTATGGATCACCAAATAAGTTTCCGTTTTAATTTTGACTACGATTTGTAAGTTTAACCAAAATATATTGAAGGCTCGCTTTTTTATTAAAGATTGTTTTTTTTTTTTTGTAATGGCTATCAGAAACTTTTTTTCTTTTTTTAATTTACGGCTGAAATAAATATATAAGAGCAAAGTAATCGTTCGAGTTTTCTTTCTTGCTTTTTATCGGCAAATGAATTTAGATATTTTAAACCCCCCCCCCCCCAATAAAATACAAAGAACTATAATATATATATATATATATATATATATATATATATATTTACCAATAGTCATTAGCTGAATTTTTATAGCTTTTTTTTTTTTTTTTTTTTTTACTTTTCTATTTGGGTTGTCTTGATAAAGTTCATCAGATGTTCATTATAAAAATTCAGCTAATGAGATGAACTTTATCAAGACAACCCAAATAGAAAAGTAATAAAAATAAAAAAAAAAAAAAAGCTATAAAAATTCAGCTAATGACTTTATTGGTAAACCAAACAAAAACACCTGTTTAAAAGACTAATGTTAAAAATGAAATTCCATTCCACTCCCATAAAGAGAAAGAGGTGAAATACTCATGTGTATGTATGTATATATATATATACACATTCATGTAAGAATTCATTTTCATATTATCAATCAAAGCCAGAAGATCTGAAACACGTGTTGCACATGTAAAACAAAAAGAATTAAAAAAAAAAAAATTTCTGAGAACAAAATACACCTTCCTTTTTTATAAAATATTGAATTTTCTCCCGTTGGAACCAGAACATTTTTTATATATATATTTATATAGTATTGTAACATTCTAATATTCGCATGCTTTTTTTTTTTTTTTTTTTCTTAATACGGAGTTAAGTGCTAGTTGTGGTATAGGGCCAAAAAGTATGGATCACTCAGTGAGAATCGAACTCGTCAACAATGGTCTCTTGTTAACCATTACACCACCTGAAGAGAGCTAATTCCACTTTTTAAAACTCTTTTCCTCTTCTATTCAAATAAAACTCTAATTAAATAATTCGGGCGAAGAAGTGGTGACAGTAGAGGGGGGGGTCAAGTTTAGGCACTGGACAAGTATGCCGAAAGGGGGGGGGGTCACTACCTTCGTAAGATATCTTACGAAGGCAGTAGAGGGTGTTCCTCTTAAAAACAGTGATATTGTAAAAAGGGTTAAATCTAACTTAACGGACCTAAATTCCACTATCGTATGTCACCCCGCCGAAAGAAAAAAAAAATAACAAAAATCAGGAACTTTTTTTTTTTTTTTTTCTCCTTTCAGGTCAGTTAACTTTGAACCACGTATCTTTGAGAATCTGTTACGCCTCAAAGATACGTGGTTCAAATTTAACTGAACTGAAAAATGTAAGTTTTTAGATAAAATAACTAGTGCATTATATATTTTATTCATTAATATATCAGCATTGAAAATTTCATTAAATTCGGTTAATTCCCTGGATTTTTTTTCTTTCGGCGGGGTAACATACTGTGGTGGAATTTAGGTCCGTTAAGTTCAATTTAACCGTAAAAAGTATCTAGTACCTTTTTTAAAAGAGGCAGCTTCATTCCTGAAATGAAGTAATCAAACGAGTACATCGTGCTATTAGTATTTTTGGTAATTTAACCATTTTTTTTTCTTTTGCAATAAAGTGAATTTTACATTTTTGGGAAAATAATTCAATGACGGAACAGATGTATTAAAAAAATCGATACTCCTATTATTTCGGTAGTAGGACGTCTTACATTTTTAAACTTGAGTCTCGTAAATAAGAATTTTTTTTTTTCTCGAATTTAAGCACCCCTTAATGAAAAATTGTGAAAAGTGCTTGGTACCAATTACTTAAGCATAACATTTATCTTTATATAGACTAACAACAGAAAACACCCCCCGGGCGTCGTAAAAATTAATTTTTGAAAGACTTAGAGGGTGGGAGTTAAAAATTGTAGTTTGTTAATAACAAAATAAAATAATTCTATCCTTCTGTTAAGGCCATTTCTATCTATTAGATTTCATATGCCACAGTTGAATGGGCTGTATATCTTTATTAGATTATACAATGACTTGATTAGTTAAAAATTTAAGTTAATAGAAAAAATAATTGAAATAGTGTATAAATTTATTTAGATGCATAAATATCTCCTTTATATCTATTAATAATGGAGTTTGTCTGTAACAAACTACGTCACAGTTTACGTCACAATATTCTTATGCTATATACACCCAAAATTTGAGTAAGCAATTATAAAAATTGTTTTTTACTATCGTCCTTTTTTTTTTTTTTTTACAGTAACAAGAAGTTAACAAATAAATACCTACGATTATGTGGAAAATATTCAAAATAATTGTTTGATTATTACATGCACGCAACATTTTATTTGAGAGGGACGGGGCTCAGTTTTCATTTCAAATTGTGTTTTTTTTTTTTTTTTTTTTTTTTTTTTTTACTCCTTTAATAAATGAGGATTTGTCTTATGATACAGACCCTCTGACATTGAATTTTTAACTCCCACCCTCCCAGGCAATGTCTTTCAAAAATTAATTTTTACGACGCCCGGAGGGTGTTTTCTGTTGCTAGTCTATATAAAGATAAATGTTATGCTTAAGTGATTGGTACCAGGCACTTTTCACAATATCACAATTTTTCACTAAGGGATGCTTAAATTCGCAAAAAAGATGAATATTTTTTCTTATTTACGAGACTCGAGTTTTAAAATGTAAGACGTCCTACTACCAAAATAATCGGAGTATTGATTTTTTTTATACATATGTTCCGTCATTGAATTATCTTCCCAAAAGTGTAAAATTCATTTTATTGCACAAAAAAAAAACTTGTATGGGGATCAATTCGGGAAACAAAAACCAACGAAAAAATAATTAACATTTTTCAATTTAGAGTAAACGTTTATTTTAGAACAATTTTTTTTTATTTTTTTTAATTTATTTTTTTTTTAATTCTTCATATACCGAGAGTTTTAATAAAATTGGATTAATAGTTTTAAAAGTGAAATTGTCTCCTTACGGGGAGATTTTTAGTTTGGGGCATGATATACAAGGCCCATTCAAGGGAATTTTTTCTTTTCTTTTCTTTTTTAAATTTTTAGAATTTCTTTTCCATCTATATATTAATACTTGTTTCTTAATTGTACGTCCGTTATCATTTTGCAACACCCTCCAGTTAAAAATGACTATGCAAAAAAATGTAAATCCTGATTATCTGGTGTTGCTTATCTGCTGAATTCTTATTTCTTACGAGTGTCGTTACCATTAACTATATAATGGACAATTCCGTTTTTATTATAAAGGGAAGAAAGGGAACATGCTAACCGGAAAGAAACAGGAGGAAAACAAAGAGGGCGCAAATGCGCGGAAGCGATAACGTAAATCTGTTTCAATCGAACATAATGAAAATGTGAAAAAGTTAGATGAAGATTATTATACTTTTTACATATTGAACTATTTGCAATAGCTTTTTAAGTAAACGTTGTAATAATTATCATACTGTGGTATATCCATAGGTCCTGCTAGTAATAAAACGTTTGTGTTGGAGGTGTGTAGTGTAATGTTTAGAACCGTAGGAAATGGACTCGTCGACCCGAGTTCAAATCCTGGACGAAACTAGTTCACATAGCGCTAATAAAGATATGAATCCAACTACTCTCTCTCCAGCTATGGGTAAATAGTAGGCTAGACTGGGATCTTTAACTTCGGTTAGGCAACCAGTTTAAGAGAACGAAAACTCTGAATTCAAACCAGTTAAACTCCGTTTGGGGTGGTCATTATTAAAATAGACTATCCTAGATTAGTGATCTATTTCACTAAATTAAAAAAAAAAAAAATTGTCATACTCAAGAGCCTTCATGAAACACTTCGAACCGAGCCCTTTATTCAATCCACGGGGCTTAGACTGTTCTCATTCCATTAACCATGACCGGATACAAGTGTAAATAGTAGGGCAACTGGGATTGGTTAGGCAACCAGTCTAGGAGAAGGAAAACTCTGAATTCAAACCTGTTAAATCCGCTTGGGATGGTCACTACTAGAATAGGCTCTGTCCTAATTAGTGATCTATTTCGTTTATTATTATTATTATTATTAATTTTTCGTCTTTCCGGTGTTTGAGTAAATAAATGAAACCATTATTTTCGCGCCGAATCTCGGCTGCGATTTATTGACCAATCAGCGCTCGAGTTGAGTCGTAAGCACAAGCTGTCTGCTAAAACTGCGCGTGAGCCTTGTCGTCGTTATATAAATAGCAGTTGAAGGCAAATTCCAACCAGACTGACAGTGTTAAAGCGATGGCCCCTGAAATAAGCTCGAAAGGTGTTAAAAAGGCCGGTAAGGCCAGGTCCAGCCGTCCTGATGGCAAAAAGAAGAAACGAAAGAGGAAGGAGAGCTATTCTATCTACATCTACAAAGTCATGAAACAGGTGCACCCTGACACTGGTATCTCCAGCAAAGCCATGTCTATCATGAACAGTTTTGTCAATGATTTATTTGAGAGAATCGCCGCCGAATCCAGCCGTCTCGCCCACTACAATAAGCGGTCGACTATCACCAGCCGTGAGGTACAGACCGCTGTCCGTCTCCTTCTACCCGGAGAGCTGGCTAAACACGCAGTCTCTGAGGGTACAAAAGCCGTCACCAAATACACCAGCAGCAAGTAAACTTTAAAAAAATGTTTAAAAGCCTAAAAAAAAAAAAAAAAATTGCAACAAATGGCCCTTTTAAGGGCCAACAAATACTACAGAACGGTTCTTCTTCAACCTATGCGATATGTTTCTTCGATTTTTATGTTCATGTATTGCCCCCCCCCCCTTCGACCACTACACTGGATTTCAATTCGCAATGTAACTTGCATTTCTACGCACGTAGACTTTAAATGAGTTAGCATTTTTTTAAAAACATGTTTTAAGATGCTGTATTATGAAAAATAAGACAAACGACTCTTCCCCTTCATTATACACAAACTCATTCTGTATTTTACAGTACCAATACGTTTCATAAACACTTTCTACCTTGCTCGTTCGTTTTATTTAAAATGAAGAAAACCTTTTTAAATTAAGAACTCTTATATTTGACTGGGAACTGCTACAAGCTGCAGTTGTAAATTTCTTTGAATATTTTTATTGAGCTTGACTTAAATGCCTGTCTCCATTTACTGGGGTAAAGTCGGACTCTAAAATTAAAATTACAATACGTCAAAATTAGACTTCGTGTTTTTGTTATTTTTGTTATTTATTTATCGGCTAAACTTGCAAATCGTCGTCAAAATTAAAACGGAAAATTTTGACGACGATCTGCAACACATCAAACTAAATTTTGAAATTAAAATTTAAAAAATCCGATTCAAAATACTTGACTTTTTTTTTTTTTTTTTTTTTTTTTTTTGTAAGTCAGGTTAGTAATTGCTTTATTTTATTTATGTAACGAATCTTTAAATATTTTCTGAACTAAAACATTTATGTGCAGTTTAGAAAATATTTCAAGATTCGTTAAATAAAAGAAATAAAACAATTACTAACCTGACTAGTTTGATGTGTTGCAAATTGTCATCAAAATTTTCCGTTTTAATTTTGACGACGATTTGCAAGTTAAGCCTATTTATCTTTTTAATTATACAGAGATGCTGATAGGTACGCGTCCTTGGCGCACAAAAATCGACAAGGACGCAGTAAAATCGTATCCATGCGTCCCAGTTTTTTTTCTTTCTTCCCTCGCTATTTCAAGCTAACTAAATACATTTTAATAGGTTCTTAGAAACGAATTATACAAGATATGTTACAAGATAGGAGTTAGA
>CM042180.1:18075458-18192958 GCA_023376005.1 Doryteuthis pealeii
TCTCATGTCTAGTACACAGAATAATGTATTAGTGTCAGGAACATGAACAGTTTACAGTAATAATATGCATGTATGTGTGCGCGTGTGTACATATGTGTGTGGAGAGGATTTTAAAAGGAAAACCTCTGTTTATGAGATATCTATACTTACCTGGGTGCCGTTATAGTACGTGGCCTACCCGGTTTCAATGTGTCCTAAGAGTATATTTATAGATGTAAGTAGTAGGCAATTTATTGAAACTAATTATTTTTCACATATATTCAATTTCAACAAATGCAATTCAGTCATAAGTTGTATATAGTAATTAAGAATAATTAAAAAAGAATTTATCCATAATTTACATGAATCTAGAGATCTATTTAATTCTAAAATATTCTAAAATTCTGAAATAGGGTTAGGGTTAGGAGTTATTATTATAAAATTATAATATGCTTTTTATAGTAGGCTACATACTATAAGAGAGACATGATTTTGTAGGCCACATTCAAAAGGTATGCCACATACTATAATGGTACCTTTAACTGTATACTAATGCAATTTGCCCGATTTAGTTATACAGGTGTGTATAGCTATTGATATAAATGATTTTGAGGGTAGCTTGTCACCAGGTGGAATTGTTTTAATTTTAGAACTGGGAAAATGTGCTTGTATAGAATAGTTCAATAAAGATTTCTTTTTTCTGCAATACCTTTAAATCTAATCTCTATATCCAAATGATTGTTTTATTTGCTTCATAAATCCCCAAGCCGGCCATAAATCAGCATCGTAGTGGTTGGGAAGGAAATACTAAAGAAATATGGTGGATTGGCAACTTAAATGCGTAATTTTTAAATGTAACTTTTCAATAATCTATACAATATATATATATATATATATATATATATATATATATATATATATAATATTATTATATTATTATTATTATTATTTTTTATTTATTTATTTATATTAAGAAGGCAATTACAATGCGTATAAAAAAATAAATAATGTCCAGTGTCTAATCAATTTCGAAGAAACTTCATCTTCAGAGACTGTTTTTGAAAAATCATTTCAACTTGATTTTTCAAAAACAGTCTCTGAAGATGAAGTTTCTTCGAAATTGGTTAGACACTGGACATTATTTTATTTTTTATACGCATTGTAATTGCCTTCTTAATATAAATAAATAATAATATATATTTAACAATGCTTCAAGCAAATTATCAAATACTTATATATATATATATATGAATGATACCCCTTTCCAGACACATATGCACGCACGCTCACACATACATGCATATTATTACTGTACGCTATTCATTTTCCTGACACATACATTATTCTATGTACTAGACATGAGACTTTGATGAGTTGTGGTGCACCTGAGCAATGTACACAATAAATTTCATTATTACATACCTGGTGAGTATAGTTTTCCGTGTGTATATTATATTTGTATATATTTTTTTATATCCATAATATATATTTTGGGAGATTTTGTGTGAAGCATGCGTGTGAAATAAATGAGCTCTTTTATTTTACACGCATGCTTCACACAAAATCTCCCCAAATATATATTATGGATATAAAAAATATATACAAATATAATATACACTCTGAAAACTAGTCACCAGATATACCAACAAAGAAGCATACGTGGACTCCTCAACGACAATATATATATATATATATATATATATACATTCACTATCACCAGATTTTCTTTTTGAGCAAAAATAATGAAGATTTGATTTATATTCGTGAAGATAATTAAAAAATAAAATTTAAATAGTAATAGGATGTTTTTTTTTTTTACTATTTCTCTGAATGTTTGAGATGAGGCTTGAAGATTAATATTATCTGCGTTATTCGGACTATTGTCCCCATCTTCATTGTTATTTGTACAACGTTTCGGTCGATATGCCCTCCGGCCTTCTTCAGGTATTTCTTGTCGGACTCGGGAACCTTCTTTTCGAACTCGGGAGCTTTCTTGTCGTAATCGGGAGCCATCACGGAACTTTGAACCTAACCCTTTATTTAGTCCACGGGGGTATCCTGTTCTCATTCCGCTAACCATAGCTGGGGTAGGAGTTGTGTTAATTATTTTTCTAACTGCCTCTACTCATTATAAACGTTGTACAAATAACAATGAAGATGGGGACAATAGTCCGAATAATGAAGATAATACTAATGGATTTTTTTTGTGCATTTGATATTTCAAATAGGAGACATTAATTTTTCTTTTCAGATTGTCTCCGCACTTTTTTTTTCTGACGCCCCACCAGGCCGGATTCATGCAAGTTTTTTTTAGTTTTTATTATTATTATTATTATTTTTTTACATGGTGATTTTAATGGGGCATCCTGTGAGAATCAAACTTGTGATTCCTTCTTAATGGTATTCAATTTTTTTTTCTTCAAACTCAATTTTTAAAAACATTTTTAAAGTTCATTTTTTTCTATTTAACCATAGATCTGTGGAGGGTCTCTCGACAGATACTTCCATTCCGGGTCAGAGTGGACCTGCGAGTAAGTAATTATGGAGATTTTCGTGAAAATCGGACCATCAATTGATTTTTCATAGGATTTTTTAAAAGCCTCTAGTCGTAACTTGTTTTTGGCTACGTTAAATCTCAATTGATTTAATATTGCGAAAACATAAACTGTTTTTCGTTCATAATTTTTATTATTTCCGTAAGTTTAAATTTTTTTTAAATCATCAGGAGTATTTTTAATGTTTCTTTTTTCGAATGGACAAAAAATTTTCAAAATAATATTAACCTTTATGCAATTTTCATTGTGTTAAATATAGGAGGGGGGTAAATTTCATAGGGAAAATTGGTGGTACCTATTATCTGCTTATGAAAATGTATCGAATGTTATTAACGCTATACCTTTTATTTTTAGTCACTCTTAATATTCTACTCAAATAATAATCTGAAGATAATTTAAAATGCGCTGATGACTCAAAAATGGAAGCCAGTTAAAAAAAAAAAATGATAAAAACCTTTTTTTGCGGAGGAGATAAATTTCTTCCTCGAAGTCGGATGGAATTTTCCACTAATGGCGTCCATTGCGAAAGAAATAGGGAAAAATGAATAAACAAAAAAAGCAACAGATATATACTTTAATATGGTTTTAAAGTGTTTTTCGTTCAAGGATTTTTTTTCCGTTAACTTTGTTTAAAAACCCCAACATTTTCTTGTGAATTATCCAACCAGCATCATGGAAACCTCCGGTTTGTAAATAAAATAAAGCAACCCGGCTAGTTGTCTAAGAGAATAGAATATTTCTATCCTTTATTTCTTCTTCGTAATATTAAGATTTGAACGTAGTAGCCAAAAAGAGAAGAAGAAAAAAAAAATTAAAATCTAAACAAAGGGAGATCACTCCCAAGAGACAAATTCCAAATGGCAGGTCTAAAATAGATTTTTAAAAATCCTCATGAGTGTGGTATTTTTCGCAAAATAATCAATTTAAAAAAAATAGAATATTACATTATATATATATATATATATATATATATATAATATTCTCATTATATCTTTAATATTATATAATTCTCTCTCTCTATATATATATATATATATAATATATATATATATATATATATATATATATATATATATATGGACACGTCGATTCGAGTTGAATTCCTAGACGAAGCTATTGGCATTTCACATAGCGCTAAAGGTATGAATCCATATATTCTCCCTCCAGCTATGGGTTAAATAGTAGGGCAAACTGGGCCCTTCAGCCTTGGGTAGGTAACCAGTCTAGGAGAGGGATAACTCTGAATTCAAAATTCCTGAGATCGGTCGTTGATTGGGTTTGTGGCAACCCTTGATGCACCAATTATTTCCTATCGAAAGTGTGGATGTCCAACACAAGCCTTTACCACTATAAATAAATCCTTGTGTGGGTGTTCATTGTGTGTGTGAACCCTCATGCATCGAAAATCGACGAGAGAGTCCATATATATATATATATATATATGTATGTGTGTGTGTGTGTGTTCTGGTTGAAATAAAATATAACGGGATGACGGTTTGTTAAGTTTTTCTTTCTTTCAAAATTAAATATTGTTCTGTATGTAATCTAATTTATTGATTATTATATATTGAGCTCATTTTAGGGATTTATAAAAAAATCCTTGTATGAATTATATGTTTGCACCTACAAGAGCATACAGTATGGTTGTACAGTGAGATTTCAAAGATCCCAAATAGAACCATCCCTTAAAACCAGTAATTTGGATTACCTTACACACACACACACACACACACACACATATATATATATATATATATATATATATATATATATATATATATATATATAAACGGACCTAATTACCATTATGCTCTGATGATGATTTTTAATAAATCGAAATATTGTCAATATTAGCAATGAAAAAGGATATAAAAATATATTCATTTTAACAACAAAGTGTTTTTCACACACATAATATATATATATATATATATATATATATATATTATATATATATGTGGTGGTATGGGTCAATCTCTGTCACTCATTACATTTTGCCAAATGAACGAAGTGAATTATATAAATAATATAAAAAAGATAGAGCTATTATATAATATAATAAAATAAATATATAAAGGTTTTACATATCTATTTATTTGATGACAAAGGAACATCAAATAAATAGATATGTAAAACCTTTATATATTTATTTTATTATATTATATTATATATATATGAGAGAGAGAGAGAGAGAGAGAGATTAAGCAATTAAAGTTTAATTGCTTAATTATTAAATTATAATCATATTAAACTAAATTAATTATTAATTGTTTTAATTATTAAACACTTTAGTCGCTTATGAAAGGACCTGTTTGTCTGTTGTGGTTTTAAGAGTCCGTGTCACCGAGACGTGACGTCACCTAGTGTCATTTAAAAACTAAAATAAAAGGTAGTTATTTACTTCGCATTCCACGTATGCAGGTGTGACACAAGGTCTTTTTAATGTGAGACCACACATGAACCGAAGTTCATGGATGGTAGGTGCAAAAAATGTATAGATCCCGTCGGCATTTCCCCTCGGGGGGGGGGGCTCAGGCACTGAGCAATAAACCCAGCCATGCCCCTTTAAATCAAGACGGCAGGTATTGCCTGGGAGGATAGCACCCTGAGATCTACACCATTAATTACTTAACCGGTCCAGGACCGAAGTCACTGGGATATTTACTACGTACCCCACGTGTACGGGTCAGGCACAAGGCCCTATTAATGTGGGACCACACACAACCCGAGACTCATGGGTGGTGGGTGCAAAAAATGAATTGATTCCGTCGGCATTCCCCCTGAAAGGGAGGGGGCCTCAGGCACCGGTCAATAAACCCAGCCTTGTCCCTTTAAATCGAGGGGCAGGTGTTTCCTGGGGGGGGGACGGCCCCCTGAGATCAACGACGTTAGCTTGTAAGATCCAGAGCCGAAGCCACTGGATCTCCGACCGAAATCAGGTAAATAAATAAAATAAAAGGTAGGCTCTTTACAAATTACAGAAATTGAAATAACATTGCACAGATGCAAAAGGCGGACCTGAACTTTCAGAACCTAAAATTTTTGTTTTTAATCTTTTTTTTTTTTTCAACGGATTATTATCGATTGCACACCAATCTATCCGATTGTAAAAAAGAAATTTTAAAAAGTTATTTATTTTTCGAGTTTTCAGGGGTGCTCATTTCCCCGTATAAGTTTATAGTAAATCGAACCCCCATATCGGAACCGCTCGATAATAAATAATTTGGGTTCTGTTTTTTCTGGGCCACCCTAACTTTGACACCTTTGCGCCAGTTTCCTTTCGAGGGGTCGGTTTACGATAAACTTATACGGGGAAATGAGCACCCATGAAAACTCGAAAAATAAATAACTTTTTAAAATTTTTTTTCTCCACAGTCTGATAGATTGGTGTGCAATCGATAATAATCCATTGAAAGAAAAAAGATTAAAAACAAAAATTTTAGATGGGGTGGGGGGGGGTTCTGAAAGTTCAGGTCCGCCATGCAAAATTCTTAAATACAAGCATTCGAGGGATGGGGTGGGGGAATTAGCTATTTAAATTTTAGACGAAGCCACAGATGAAAAGTTTCAATTATATCCATTATTTCCAATTAGTAAGATTCAATTAAAAAGTTAATCAAAAGTCAATTAAAATTCAATTAAAAATTTAAAGGTTAAATTAAAAGTATATAAAAAATTACTAATCAAGTTAAGAGGTACTTAATATGGGAGGTAAGTCCATATCTAGTTATTAGCTGAATTTTGGACAGAAGAGATAATATCAGTAGATTATTTATAAAAAAGCATGGTAATTAAAGGACTCGTAAATTCCTACCATAAAATAAACTGAACCCCCATTTTATGTCCGTGTTCTTGCAATAAATGTTTTATTTTTCTTGCACCCGTTATTTTACAATACTAAATATATTTCCTTTATTTATTTTAATATTCACTTCAATGTATATATTCTAAAATCTTTTACTTTGTGAGAATGCTTAGTTTTAAAGTGGGGGTTCGTTTTTACACTTCAACTTTTTACTCGTAAATTCCTACCATAAAATGCCCAAGCCTAATTTTATGGCAGGAATTTACGAGTAAAAAGTTGAATATTACTTTTTGTTGTTATTTCTTTTTTTTTTTTTTTTTTTTTTGGCTTTGGTACACTCTAAAATAAAAACGTCAGATTTTAATCATCGTTGACGAAAAAACAAATTACGGTCATAAAAGGAGGATCCAATTTATGCCTAAATTGTAAAACGAGCCCCCACTTTAAAACTAACCATTCTCACAAAATAAAAACTTTTAGAATATGCACATTGAAATGAATATTAAAATAAATAAAGAAAATATATTTTGTATTGTAACATAACAGGAGCAAGAAAAATAAAACATTTAATACAAAAACACGGACATAAAATGGGGGTTCAGTTTATTTTATGGTAGGAATTTACGAGCAAATAGTCCTTTATTACCAAAAGCATTACATTTCATTATGGTACTAATGCACAATAACGCACACAAGATAATATTAGATTACGTATAAAAAGTATTGTATTTCATTACATTTCACGGAAATACCCAAAAACTTTGAGACACGAGAATTAGGCAACTTAATTTCCGTAATCTAATGCTATTTATACGTAAAATGTGATTCTAATATAATCTCTTGCGGCTATTGTGTATTAGTAACAATTGTATGTTTAAACAAGACTATGGATATCCACAATAGAATTAAACGTAACCAGTAATAAAGTCACACTGTTGACAAGAAAAAAAGTCACAGTTGATTCATAGTGGCCGGTTAGGGTTAACTGTTGTAGATAAATGTTTTTAATTTAAGTGAGACACAATGAATCTATTGAGTAAACCCCTTTTGATTTAAGATTCAGTACTAATGCAGAATAGCGTGCAAGAGATAATATTAGATTACGTATTTTTAAAAAAAGGCATTACATTTGAGAGGCTAAGATTAGGTTTAGGGTGAGTGTTAGTTAGGCTACTTTGAGAGTTTCCGAAATTTAATACTATTTATACGTAAAATGCGATTTTAATATTATCTCTTGCGCGGTATTCTACATTAGTACCGAAACCGAATCTTAAATAAAAAGGGGGGTTACTCAATAAATCCATTGCGTCTCATTCAAATTAAAAAAAACATTTATCTACCAAACTTAACCCTAACCGGTCACCATGTATCAATTGTGACTTTTTCCTAGTAAAAAATGTGACTTTATTACTGGCTACACTTAATTCTATTTTGGATATCCATAGCTTTGTTGGTTGGTTGGTTTATTAATTTTAACGGCATATCAACCCGTCCAGCGCCTAGCGGTTGGGGTGTTTTGTTTAGACATCATACAATTGGTACAAATGCAAAAAAGCGCACAGTAGATAATATTAAAATCGCATTTTACGTATATTTAGATTATGGAAATTCCCTAAGTAGCATAATCCTAGCGTCTCAAAAGGTTTCATAGTGTTGTTTCTTCGCTGACTTTTAAATTTTTTAAAAACTGGATTTGAATTAAGTGCATTAACAAAGAAATATCAAGTTGAGAAATAAAACGGTTTTCCCTTCATCATCAGGTTACAACATACTTAAACTCTGGTATTTGATGTTTGATACAACTTGGCTGAAAATAAAAAGGTTTATTATTTAGGAGGTTACATTTTCTTACATATAAGTCGTATAACATTTTTTGGTTAAACTTGCAAATCGGCCTCAAAATTAAAACGGAAACTTATTTGGTGATCCATGACAGTTTAACTACAGTGTATGAATGAACTTTTTTGCAAATTGGGTTTGGGGATTAAGTTTGTTTTTAATTACGTATTGCTTTAAAAACAACAACAAAAAAACCCAAATTACTATACATTTAATTAACCATTGAAATTAATTATTGAATCCAACGGTAGACACATTAATCTCAGTTGTTTGTGCTAGTATTGCAATATATAATTTCAATTAAACTTGGTTTAAAAAAAAAGTTTTTCAACACTAAATGTATAGTAATTTGTTTTTGTTTTTTGTTGTTGTTTTTTAAGCAATACGTAATTAAAAACAACCTTAATCCCCAAACCCCTAAACTCAATTCGCAAAAAAGTTCATTCATACACTGTAGTTAAACTGTCATGCATCACCAAATAAGTTTCCGTTTTACTTTTGAGGCCGATTTGCAAGTTTAACCCATATTTTAAAAAGTCTAGAAATTTCCTTACGAAAAAACCCAGAGCGAGATTTTTTTATATACAAGACGAAGAATGAAACTAATTTAAAAAAAAATCATTTTCAGTTTATAAGCAAAAGAGAATATTCGGAAATGAATATTTCAACCCACGTTTTTTACAAACAAGACTCCAGTTTTACTACAAAGCAAGTCTTCTAGCGCGAGACCAATATATTTAAAATAATCATTACATCCAGCCAGGTATGTAGTCACATGCAAAAAAAGAAACATTAACATTAAGAAAAGAAGACTTGCAAAACATTTATTTCTCTGTACAATAAATACAATTATATACAAAGTCTTGGCATAACGCCATGGGGAGCATTTTGGAGTCAGTATTATTTAAAAATGTCGGGAGGTTAACTTAAAATAAAATAAACGATACTCAAAAGTTGAAGTAATATTTTAGAAATATATATATTTTTTTTAAATTAAAAATCTTAAACACCACGTTAACGTTCACAAGTTAACGAGTCACTAAAAAGAAGCAAGTTGGTGTTTTCGTCTTTTTCAAACAAGTGCAGGGGATAATAAAGAAACTTATGAAGGAATAAAACCGGTTTTTATTCAAAGTAATTTCGTATGTTTTTTTTTAATTTTTTAAGAGACGAAATAGGGATATTCTTTCAGCATAAATTGCATACTCTTCTTTTTATTTATTTATTTTTTAAAATTACTTTTTTGGCGTCAACACAAAATTTTTCGGTGCTCTCGAAAGATACCATCAGTTTTTTTTAATGAGGAAAGGGAGAGAAAATCGGATGATGGTGTGAATTTTCATGAGAAAAAAAAAAGAAGTGCAACCCAGGGAAAGGCTACGTCTTCGTAGAAGGAAGATATTTAATTTAAATAATGAAGGTTCCTGGTTCGGTATAAAGCGCAGTTTATTTGCTGCTGGTGTATTTGGTGACGGCTTTTGTGCCCTCAGAGACAGCGTGTTTGGCCAATTCTCCGGGCAGAAGGAGACGGACAGCGGTCTGTACTTCACGGCTGGTGATGGTTGACCGCTTGTTGTAGTGGGCGAGACGACTGGCTTCAGCGGCGATTCTCTCAAATAAATCGTTGACAAAACTGTTCATGATAGACATGGCTTTGCTGGAGATACCAGTGTCAGGGTGCACCTGTTTCATGACTTTGTAGATGTAGATCGAATAGCTCTCCTTCCTCTTCCGTTTCGTCTTCTTGCCATCGGAACGGCTAGACTTTGCCTTGCCGGCTTTTTTAGCACCTTTCGAGCTTACTTCTGGAGCCATTGGTTAGTTGTCGCTAAGAAATGCGGAAATATGGTTGTTTTAGTCTAATTATAACAGCAAGAGAGGCTCGTCAAAGAGTGTTGCAGACAACTGAGTAGGATTTGGTTGCAGCAAGCGTGTTGATTGGTCAATAAATCGAGAGAGTTGGTCACATGGTCACGTGGCCAAGCGGGAAGCACATTTTTCACTTTTGGACTTGTTGTTTACGACGAAATCGAAAGTTGTTGCTTCGTAGTAAGGAATTTTCTTTGAATTAAATATTTTTAAAATTAACTTCTTCGATTTTTATTGTTCTTTTTTAAAACTCCAATTTTGTTCATTCTTTTAACTTACTATCGGCTTCATTAATTCATTTTTCTCTCAAATTAACACCTAGATGTTTGAATTACGCATCCCTTTCTTTTTTAGGTAGATGTTTTGTACTATTTATTTTCAATTTTTAAATTTGCTATTGTTCTTATTGTAAATTCTTCTTCGCTTCGTATCTGTGTTTCATGTTGGGATTTTTAGAATCAAGTTTAATCAGCAAAAATATTGTAATTATGATAAGACGTAGTCATTTGAATGATGAAAATTTCTGGAGTTGATTTGTTAAATTAAAAATAATTAGCATGATTACCTCCCCTTGCTTTTGCTTTTTTTTGGTTATCTATTTTAATTATATTTTTAATATATATATTTTTAATATATGATTTTGATATATTTCTTTTGTTACACTTTTCGTTATATTTTTATATTACATTTTTATAATGTTGTTTTCTTATAAACTTATATTGTTTTATTTCATATTTTTTAATATTTTTTATTAAAAAATATGAAATTTTGTTTATTTTATTATATATTTTTATTATTTCATATTTTTTTTATTCCTAATATAAAATGTAATAAAAATATGATAAAAAATATGAAATAATACAGCATCAGAAGATATAATAAAATATAAATAAATATGAAATAAAACAATAAAACTAATAATAATAATAGAAATGTAATTTTAAAATATGGAAATATAACGAAAAATATATCAAAATTAAAATATTGAATATATTTTTTTGCATTTTTAAAATATTTTTAATATTGTTTTTCATGCATTTACACGTTCTCATCAGAATTGTTTGTTATTGCCGTTGTAATGATAGTGTTGTTGTTGTTGTTGTTGTTGTTGTTTTTTTGTTTTTTTCAAGCGGGTTTTTTTTTTTTTTCAAGCGATTGTCTTTTTAATTAATATTTTTTTTTTTTCTCTCCTTTTTTAAGACACTTCAAATAAGACATATTTTAATTTTAAAAAACATGATTAAGAAATTTATGAATTCAAGAAATTGAAAATATTTCGAATGCAATTGATGGAAAAATTCAATATTTTTAACATGAAAAATAATTTAAAGAAATCTCCATACATTAAATCCATACTCATATTTTGTGTATTTTTTTTTCTTATTTCATTTATTATTACTGTTATTTAAATAAATCGAAATAATAAAGAAAAAAAAAATCGAAAATATGAAATACTTTTTATGAAAAAATTAATTTCTATAAAAAATATCAATTGTAGTATTTAAAAATAAAAAAATTGATTGGCCAGTATGGGGCTCGAACCCACGACATTCGCGTTATTAGCACGACGCTCTAACCAACTGAGCTAACCGGCCGTGTTACAAACGCTGGCTGATAATTTAGAATATGTTAAGAAAGGGAGACAACAATTCGTTTTTGTTTTTGTTCTGTTTTTAAAAGTAATTTACCATTAAATTTTGAAATATACGGAGAATAAATGGCTTTATCTATTTATCAAGTTTTTAATTTGATTCTGTATTAATAGAAACAACGTGTTTAGTTTCTGTAATAATGAGCAACCCCCTACTCCTTTTTTTATTCGAATTGATCTAACGAAAATGTCTCTTCTTTAATGACAAAATCATTTCGTTAGATTTTTATGACGAAACAACCAAGTTTTAAGTCATTTATTTGCTCAAATGTCAGGTGTTTAATTTTATCTAATCCTTTTTTTTAAATCTCAAGAATATAAAAAGATAAATGAAAATAATTGAATCTGGGTATTTTCGTAGTCCAGGTTAAAACCGGGGTAATTTTCTCGTTCCCTAATGATAATTATACCGTAAAAATAATATCTAAAAGTTAGTTCAAGCTTTACTTTTCTCGTTCCCCAAAGATACCTGCATCAGAAAAATAATACGAATAAGCTAGTTAGCCGGTTCCGATAAAATAAACAAACATCCTGGTTAAATCGAACTTAACGGACCTAAATTCCACCACTGTATGTAAACCGCCCAACGGGGTGGGGGTCCAGTGGCTTCGGCCCTGGATTTTTACAAGTTAATAGCGTCGATCCCAGGGGGCTATTCCCCCAGGCAATACCTGCCCCCTTGACTTAAAGGGTCAGGGCTGGGTTTATTGCCCAGCGCCCCCTTGAGGGGGAATGCCGACGGGATCGACGCAATTTTTGTTCTTTCTCACCCATGAGCTTCGAGCTTGTGCCCAGCCCATACAAGCAAATACCTGTTAACCCCGCTGAAAGAAAAAAATACCAAAAATCAGGGAATTAACCGAATTTAATGAAATTTTTAGTGTTGATATATTAATGAATAAAAGATATAAAAGTTATTTTATTTAAAAACTTTTACATTTTTTCAAGTCAGTTGAACCACATATCTTCGAGAATCGGTGTTATGCCTCAAAGATACGTGATTCAAAGTTAACTGACCTGAAAAAAAATGCATGTTTTTAAATAAAATAACTATTATATCTTTTATTCATTAATATATCAACACTGAAAATTTCATTAAATTTTTTTTTTTTTGTTTTTTTTTCGTCGGGGTGACATACGATAGTGGAATTTAGGTCCGTTAAGTTCGATATAACCAACATCCTTTTTGGGCTTATTTTACCGGTCCTAGTAAAATAGACCACAGGCTGTTTTGCCAGCAAATATATTTTAAATATATTTAAATATGTTGAGGTTGAATATTCAAAATCAAAGATGAAAAGAAGGAAAGATAGTGAGAGGGGTCGAGCGTGTGGAAGCGATAACTCTAATCTGTTTTAAACGAACATAATGAAAAGATGAAAAGAAAGAAAAAAAGTGAGAGAGAGAGTTAAATCAAGATTATTATTGTTAAGTATCTGGCCGCCATCCTTGGCCAGTTGCAGAGAACTTAAGGTAAATAAGTAATGAGTTATAGAATCCTTTTGGTAAGTGAATAAGTCCTGTGACATAGAATCCTTTTGGTAAGTTAATAAGTCCTGTGGTATAGTATCCTTTGGTAAGTGAATAAGTCCTGTGGTATAGTATCCTTTGGTAAGTGAATAAGTCCTGCGATATAATACTATGTTCCGTCGTCCAAGAAGATCCAAGTAGTAATGCTAGTATGACCAGAAAAGGCCAGTATAAATAATCATATCAGCAGCAGGGCATTGCCAGTGATTGGACAATATGAATCTTTCCCAGGTCACGTGCTTATAGGCGAGTCTATAAGTAGAGGTGAACATCTGCCACATGCCTTATATTCTAAAGCGCGTGGTGTAATGGTTAAAGTCTTGGGAAATGGACTCATCGCCCCGAGTTCAAATCCTGACGTGGTAATTGCATTTCACTTAGCGCTAATACCCTTGGGAAAGGTATGAATCCTACTCTCCATCCAGCTATGGGTAAATAGTAGGGCAGACTGGGCTCTTTAACCATGGTTAGGCAACCGGTCTAGGAGAAGGAAAACTCTGAATTCAAACCTGTTGAACTCCACTTAAGAAATTGACCTTGTGTCGCATCCTGCTCGTGCGGAGGGGTTGGTATATATATATATATATTCTAAAAATTCCAACAATTATACTTTTTACATATTGAACTATTTTGTGACAATGACTACTGACTCATTGCTGCTTAACTCTTAGCCTACTTTAAACCGCTCGCAGTGACTCACCCACTACTGCGATGCTAAGTACAAAAACTGATGGTTTGTTCATTATAATTGAGCAGAAAGACTAAGATTACAATAATAATAATAGGACTTTATTTGATTTGTTTGTTTTTGTTTTGTTTTGTTTTACGGCATATCAACCTCAGTGGGTCATTTAATGCCGATAAAGTTTTGAAATAAATCAATTCTTAATAGATAATACAATTTTTTTATAAATACATTTTTCTATTTAACCCATAGATGGGACCTAACAGGTACTACCACTCCGGGTCAGAGTGGACCAGGGACAATGGTGATGAAGGGGTGCTCCACATTCCCCAAACCTTCAAAACTGGAACCTCACCATCAGATAGAGTTTAACGTCATTCCCAGGACATGTAGACCCGCAGCCACCGCCTTCTAGCACCCATATGATAAAAAGGGGTTGGGGCTTGCCATAAGGGCAATAGGTTGGGAAAATCATATAGGTGCTAGGGCTTGACGTGACCAGCTGATTGATCGGAGGGGGCCTCTCCGACCGCCCGTCTAGCCCAAGATAGGGCCAAAGTGGAGTATTGCATGTCATGAACTGCTCATCCACCTGGGCTCTATCCTTAAGCATCACGGGTCGCCACCACAGCCAACAGGTGGCCCCATTGGGGGAGTCTTACCCTTCTGCAGAGGTGCAGTCAGTGCATTCTAACGCCCCAGCTGAAGGGCAGGACTTTATTTGAATAGAATGAGTTTGGAGGTCAATATATAGTGAAATTTGAAATATTCCATCATACACGTAAAAAAAGACCAAGAAAATTTGGTACAACCGTGGGGGAAATTCAGTAGGCAAAGAGTTAACTTACTTTATTTAGTGCTAGACCAGGGAGATTGTTTTTTTTTGTGTTTTTTCTGAGGTGGAGCGCCACACCTTCCAAATGCTGCTTTACCACACAGATCAGATTACCCAAGCTGTGCTACTCATGTGCTGGAGTTAGTGAGAATGTTGTATACTCTTCTTTACTTACGTCTATTTTTCTTCTGTTCATCTTTTCTATCTTACGTTCTTCTGCTAGCGTCTCTTCTATCGTCTCTTCTAGCGTCTGGACTTCATCTTGGTGGTCGGTTGCACTTAATTCGTTTCTTCTAGATCAGTCTTGTTACCAAGACATTCATCAACCACAAAACCGTGATATTTTCGTAAGGTTTTATTTACTTAACTAAACATAGCGCGCGTATGCAGGTGAGTTCCAGTTAAGGCAGTACATCTCTGCCTGACTTCCAAACTGAAACTGAGGACCCAACCAGGTCCCACATGACTTCACGTATTTCGCGGGCTTTCTGTAATATTCCATGGAAAGTCCCGCCCGTGATATGAAAAGGCCATCACCTCAGAAATACAGGGGGTTGACAATAATCTATGCAACTGCATAGATTATGTAACAAGAACCAATATGATGATAATAATAATGATAATGAAATTATTGTATACAGTGTTCAGAACGCATTCATGAAAGGTGCATGTATAGTACATAGAATATATATGTATAGTACATAGTACATAGTATAGTACGTATATATGTATAGTACATAGAATAATGTGTGAGTATTGTTAAATTTCTGACCGCCATCCTTGGCCAGTTAAAAAGGACTGAAAGTAAGTAAGTCCTGAGCTATAGAATCCTTTGGTAAGTGAATAATTCCTGAGCTATAGAATCCTTTGGTAACTGAATAAGTCCTGAGCTATAGAATCCTTTGGTAAAATGAATCCTTTGTAAGTGAATAAGTCCTGAGCTATAGAATCCTTTGATAAGTGAATAAGTCCTGAGCTATAGAATCCTTTGGTAAGTGAATAAGTCCTGAGCTATAGAATCCTTTGGTAAGTGAATAAGTCCTGAGTTATGGAATCCTACATAGTGTCAAAGGTCCAGTGATATAATCCGACTGAGCTAACTTGGCCCTTTACAGTGTAGGCAAATTACAGAAAGCATGGAGGTTTTGAAGGATGCGGTGTCTTGGCAGCTAACAACTGATGCAGGTAGTTTGTTCTATGCTTCAGTAACTTTAAGATTGAAAAAAAATGTTTCTGAAAGTCATCAGAGCTGTGCCAGTTTCTGACTTTGTAGGCATGCCCATGTGTGTTAGACACATGGAAATCAAAAAGGTGCTCAGGATTGCTGTTGGCGAGATGGTTAATAAAATTGTGTGGTAAAACAGCATCTAGAAGGTGTAATGCTTCACCTCAGAAAAAAAACAAAAAAAAACAAAAAACAATCTCCCTGGTCTAGCACTAGATAAAGTAAGTTAACTCTTTGCCTACCAAATTTTTAACAAGGCTGTACCAAATTTCGGCTGAACTTGCACAAAGGTGTCAAAATTACGGTGACCCAGAAAAAACAGAACCCAAATTATTTATTTATTTTCCCATTAAACTAACCTTAATCCCAACACTAACCCTAACCCTAACCCTAAACCCCCTAGTTAAAATTAACAGTTTTATTATAAAATTTGTGGGTTCTGTTTTTTCTGGGTCACCGGTATACAGGGTGACCCAGAAAAAAACAGAACCCAAATTATGTATTCATTTTCCCCATTAAACTAACCCTAAACCCCAACCCCAACCTAACCCTAGACCCCCATAGTTAAAATTAACAGTTTTATTACAAAATTTGTGAGTGCTGTTTTTTCTGTGACACCCTAATTTTGATACCTTTGTGCAAGTTCAGCCGAAATTTCCTTCGTACTTTTTAACTGTATGATGGGATATTTCAAGAAAATGATCTGTTTTGTAAAATTAAAATATATTGGAAAATATTTTGTATTTTGGTAAATTTTTATACATTCTTTGCAGAAAGCAGTCCATTTATTTGTAAAATTTACAAAACTTAATAAAAAAAAAAATAATAGAAGGGAGGTAACAAGAAGTCCAAATTTTGAGTTACCTCCCTTGTATTTATTCTGTTTTGGTTAGTAGTTTTTTAATTTTTTTATTTTTAAGATCAACAAAACAAATTTCACAGTAAAACAATAAAATTAACTTGAGTGATCAAAAGTATAGTTATTGAATTTTTGGACCATATTACCTTTAGGCACCCCTTTTTGATCTCGATTAAGAAAGGACATGTTTTTCATTTCAATATCTGATTGTTTTAACAGATGAGTTTTAGATTTTTTTTTAAATTTTAAAACTAACCCTAAACCCTAAACCCTAACACCTAACAAACAACCGGATATTGACGGTGTAAATGAAAAACATGTCCTTTCTTAATCGAGATCAAAAAGGGGTGCCTAAAGGTAATATGGTTCAAAGTTTTTAGTTGAAATTTGGTTTGTTGATCATTTTATTGAAATTTTTTTAGAAATAATCTCTTGAAATTTCAGACGATTTTAAAAGCAGAAAAGAAAACATGATTGAAAATTATTTCTCTGAATACAATATGGGAACCTATAATTAAAAAGGCTTGATTAGATTGAAAAAAAAAAAAAAAAAATGCAATATGAGTCAAGGTAAAAAAATCATACATAAGTAAAAGGTAGATATTCTAAGTAAAACAAGACATTAGCTTTACTAGCAAATATATGCACCCTCCGGGTGCAAGTATTTAAGTTTTAATATAATAAATATCATGTTAAATTAGAAGGCTAATGAAACTGAATAAGAATTCAGATAAAAAATATTTGGAACAGAGGGGTATAATCGGAAAATAGAACAACTTTGAAACTAACTGTTCCACCATTTTTCCCTTACTCCCGTCTTTCAGTGGTAAATTTCCCTAATTTAACTATTTAGTTAAAATAGGAAGAAAAGAATAAAATTACAGTTATTTCTTTATGTTAATAGATTTCTGTAAGATTTATCCCGAGATTTTTGCTCATATTTATTAAGATAAAACCAAACAATTAGAAATCAATAATACTAAGCATATATTTATTAAAATCAAATTTTTTAAGATCAATATGCAAATTAGCCCTCCCATTCACACTGTAAACCGCTATTTCGTTGAATATATAAATATAATTGCATGTTATTAGTATGTAGATATTGTTAACAGTCTTAATGATGTAAAACAATTTTACTAATAATTGAGGTTTAAATAAAAAGTAAAATCATGGAGAATGTGATGTAAATAACAAAGGGAATTGTGACTTGTATAGTAATATAGTTTCGGTTACAGACAGACAAACACACAATCTCCATTATAATAAGATAAGTTCCAAAAATTAACACTGAATTGTCCAATTGGACACATAGCATTGTGGATTAAGACAGTTCTAACTGACAGTTATCTAGGCTGCAGGTTCAATACTGCTCAAGGGCAACAGTAACATAGAATAATAATTAACACAGCTTAACCCCTGTACTCCAGCTATGGTTAGTGGAATGAGAACAGGATAACCCCATAGATTGAATAAAGGGTTGGGTTCAGAGTTCCATGAAGGCTCCTGATTAAGACAAGAAGGTTCCCGAGTTCTAGAAGGTTCCCAAGTCTGATAAGAAATACCTGAAGAAGGCTGGAGGGCACATCGGCCGAAATGTTGTACAATAACAATAAAGATGAGGACAATAGTCCGAATAATTCAAATAATGCTAATGATTGAAAATCTTCAGACATCACATTAAACTAGGTACTACCAATTTGTTCGCTCATTTTCATTTTAAAAACAAATTAAAATTAATTAGATCGATTATTTAAGGTCAAATTTTTGTTTTAAATGAAAAGTAGTAATGTAATGAGCTACAAATAGATTCTAAAATTAAATATTCATTTGATAACAAGCCTAATTTATTATTGTTATCTAATAATTTTTGGAAAAAATTCAATTGAAAAGTTAGGTCCCCTCCCTTTTAAACAGAACAAATATCGATGTATAATTTTTTCACTGATAATCTAAAAGACAATTATATACAAAAAAAGTTTTTTAAAAATCTCCAAAAATTTTCTTTTTTTTTTTTTTTTTTTTTTACATTTAATTTTCAGATTTTCGGTACTTATTTCCTACCAGAGTCTCTTTCTTAAAAATTTTTTTTTCTTCTATTCACACTTCTATAGTGTTGTAGAGGAGTGAACACCCCTACAAGATGGACTGACCCAGAAGCATTTAAGAGTCGATGCAGCAGTGACTGAGCTCGGAATTTATTCGAATGAAATTACTGCGTCAAATCCAACCATTTGAACCTCCTTATTTGTACGTTTGTCTTGTGATTTGTTCCTGTCTCTGCAAGTTGATAAAAATGATGTCATTTAGAGATACACATTAATGATACTCACTTTTGCTTCTATTAAATGTAATCTTATAAAGATGTAAAGTTCTTATATTAATATCGTGCTTCTACTTCACTGTATATATCTTGTCCAAAGTGTATATACAACATTTTGTTACACGTAGCTTTTTGTAACTATCAGCTGATAAAAATGATGTTCATTTAGAGATACACATTAATGATACTCACTTTTGCTTCTATTAAATGTAATCTTATAAGATGTAAAGTTCTTATATTAATATCGTGCCTTCTACTTCACTGTATATATCTTGTCCAAAGTGTATATACAGCTTTTTGTTACACGTAGTTTTTGTAACTATCAGCTGATAAAAATTGTCATTTAGAGATACACATTAATGATACTCACTTTTGCTTCTATTAAATGTAATCTTATAAGATGTAAGGTTCTTATATTAAAATTGGAAGGCTTAGAGTAACCTTCCAGCGTGGGTACATGTGTGTACATGAAATACTCCGACAAAGTTATAAGATAATAACCGACTTTATTCCGTGAGCACACGGAGAAATACATTCAAGACAGGAATACATATACAAAACAGATACATAAACGCATTATAAAGGAAGTAGGACATAGGGCTTATGTTCTAAGGAATGTCACTTACTGATAGCTGGTTGGGGGACAAAGCCCCCCACTTAAAATTAAGAGGCACAAACGTCTAAACCACGTGAAGTCTTTGCCTGTCCGAGAGAAAGAGAGCTCAAAATTCCTGCCTAAATACTCAAACCACCTATTGGCAAACAACTGCAGCAAGGAAAGATAACCCTATTTGACTCATGTCCACCTGGAATTACCATTTTACTGACCTAACAATCTCCATTATTACCTCTTGAAATTCATCGTCAATTAACGGAATTATATGATAGAGAGTGCATGGATGTCAAAAACGTCTGCAAGTGGTGTAGGGAGTTTGCAACGACAACCAGGTTCAACGCTTCATCTATTATATTCACTTTCTGACTAATACCCGAGGAAAAAGCAGGATACTCCCTCAGCTATGGGTTAAATCAGGGGTCGGCAACCCAGGTGCTGTGGGCCACATTTATTTAAACTTTCAAAAAAAGACAGCTTTTTGGACAGAGCGTTTTGAGTCTGAGAAATTTATTTGCATTATATTTGGCCCTTCACCGAGACACTGCATAGCCAATTGGTCCTCTCTCTCCAAAAGGTTGCCGACCCCTGGGTCAAATAGTACTACTATTATTCTTCTACAAGGATGGCTTTGGAATTAAATAACCCACAATGGTTGATATGCCATTAAACAAAGAAACCAAATCAAACTCATCTGATCTTATTAGTCTAAAAAGCTAATCCCCCAACTATGGGTTAAATAGTACCACTACTGTTCTTCTACAAGGATGGCTTTGGAATTAAATAACCCACAAAGGTTGATATTGTGAGAATACTCATTCTGCACTCCTGCACCTTCGTTGCACAATGTCTAGACCCCAACGTTGATATTCTGTGCTGGCTGATTTGTAAGGGCACGAGTCAGAGACAGGTTCACAAGGATTAAAAACAAAACAACAAAACACAAAGTTTGATAACAGGACCTTCGTTTTCACAATGTCTAGACCCCAACGTTGTGATATTCTGTGCTGGCCGATTTGTAAGGGCATCAGTCAGAGACAGGTTAACAGGATTAAAAAACAAAAAAACAAACACAAAGTTTGATAACAGTACGCTGATGGAAGAAGTTGTGACACTTTTTCAGTCTATCTCAGCTGGCAAGAAAGTTGCTGACTACTGGCTTCACTGTTGTGGATCCCTGGCTATTTCTATCTCTGCTACTACTCACGACACTATCACCTCAACGGCCGAGCTCTGAACTGTCCCAAGAGCTGGAGCTTAGCTGAATTTATGTAAAATTCTACCCCACACCTCTCCACGGCCTGACCACCCAGATGCTCGGCACTTAAATTCAATGCAGACTTTCTGACTGCATTATCCCTTAAAATTAAAGCAATTATTTCTTTCTTCGGACTTCACGTCTTCAATATTTCGATCATTAATTTCTTCAAAAGAGATTTCCTCATAAAAATAGCCTTTTTGCTTTTAATACCTAGATGCCTAAAGATGTTATCACTAAGTGGAATAAACTTCACGGTGGCCGTACAATTCTCTTAAACTTCACGGCCCAATCTTTTGTGTCTGTAAAAAGGACAACCACCCACCTATTTACCTATACCTGGGCTTTATCATATTCTATTTTTATTCATTTATTTATTCTGACCCTGTTCTCCTTCCATTATAGTATCACACTGCCCATCTAGCCTAAGTAAGGGCCAAAGTAGAGTGTTGCATGTCATGGACTACTCAGCCACCAGGATTCCATCCTTAAGCATCACGCTTCACTACACACAGCCAACAGGTGACCCCATTGTGTGTGTGTGTGTGTGGAGTCCTCATCGGAATGGTTGCCATATGATTTCTCATTTGGTTATGAGAATAGGTTTATGCGCAGAATTGGTAATTCAAATCAATGAAAAAAACGCAAAAATGGTGTAAGATTCAAAGTAATAATTGAACATATAACTCCGACACATTTCTGAGACAATACATTTTATATAATACAGCACATGAATAAACAAAGGATACATAAATTACATAGAAGTGTACATGAAACATACATACGTATACAATAGTAATAAGAACATAAAAGCAACAGACATGAGACTGAAGTAGTCCATGCTGGGAAATCACTTACAGTAATGTAAGGGGGAGCCAAAGCCCCAACAAGAAAGGGGTAGTCATAAGACTACCTCATTGTGTCTCGTAGATCGAGCAGCAGACAAAGAGGAAGAGAAATTCAAAACAGCCACTTAAATACACTAGGCCCCTAGCGGGAACCAGCGACACTAAACGGGCAGACAACTCCCCAGGCAAATACGAAAATAACCCCCACAGGATTACCGGACCTTTGCCAATACTCAGGAAGGACTTATATGATTACCAGAGTAACCAAAGGATTCATTATCGAAGGACTCTTTACCAAGAACTGAGAATTCTTTACCAGAGTAACAAAAGGATTCATTATCGAGGGACTCTTTATCAAGAATCCAATTCTTTATCAAGAATCCAATGGTCATAATTACAATTGCGCTCACTGAGGACGGACATAGGATTGTAAGGTTCAAAGTCATAATTGAACATACAACTCCGACACATTTCAGAGACAAAACATTTAATATAATACAGCACATGAATAAACAAGATACATAAACAATAGAAGATAGAATAGTGTACATAAACATACATACATAAAAGTCACTGACAAGATAATATAAAAGTACACATAATATAAAGGTACAGACATGAGACTAAGAATAGTCCATGCTGTATAAATCACTTACAGTGACAAGTAGCCGGCATTGAGGGCCGAAGCCCCAACGAGAAGGGAATGACAATTGTCTAACCCATGTGATCTCGTAGCGAGGAAAGAGGAAGAGAAATTCGAATCAGCCACTTAAATACAAGAGGCCCCTAGCGGGAACCAGTGACATCAAGCAGGCAAACAACTCCTCCGGCAAATACGAAAATAACCCCTACAATGGCAAAGGTCTTTCTACCATTAGTGTCTGTTCTTTAGTCAATTTCTCAGGAAAGCGTAACTCAATATACCTATTCTATAGCTCAGTGAACTTCTGATGGAATCCTCATCGGAATGGTTGCCATATGATTTTTCATTTATATTTATTTATTCTGACCATGTTCTAATTTAATCATAGTATCAAAATATGCCATTAAGCAAAGAAACCAAACTAAGCTAAATCAGAATACAAGTTGATAAAAATTATGTTATTAAGTGACACACGTTAATGATACTGACTTTTGCTTCTATGAAATATAATCTCTATTTATTATTTACTCCTTGCTGGTTGTGTAAAGAGGTGATAAAGTACAAAAAGGAATGGCAACGTGACTGCCATTCTCTAAGTAGATACTCGACCTCATGTTATTTCCAAAAATAATTAGAATTACTAGCAAAAAAATACACCCTCCAGGCACAAGTATTTAAGTTTGAATATAATCAAATTTTATATTTGTAGAATAAACATTATACTCACTTCCACGGGAAGGCTGTTACTAACGTCCAGTAACCAGACAAAAAGAATAGAGAATGTAACTGAATGCGCTCTACACTAGATGCTTGAACACAGTCAAAAGTTCAGTTTACATAGATGAAAGTGTCCACCTTAAAACTAGCAGCCAATCTGGATCCAGGAAGTAAACTGAACCAAAATACACAGGTGGAATAGCCCAGTCTGCTATTTAAACCACCTACCAAGTCTGGATTTTCACAACATACTCAGCTTGCCACACAGCTGGATACTAATCACTCGACAAATTTCTACTATATTGAATAAGAAAGACTCATGAAATTAAATAAGAACACAAAAAAGATTACTTATTTCTACTTTATTCTAATAGATTTCAATATAAAATTATACATACATATAAAACCAGTATGCAAATTATTCACACCATATACTATTAAGAAATTTGAAAAAACAAGTGTTCCGAAAATAGGATGAATTTATTTATCAACGTTTAAACATTTCGGTTTCTTTAAACCTTCATTAGGATGTGTCTTGGAGTGAAGAAATTGATGGATGTTTTATAGATGACAGGAGATGAAAATCTTTATAAATTTTTTATATATCTTTATAAAATCTTTATAAAAGATTTTATAAAGATTTTCATCTCCTATCATCTATAAAACATCCATCAATTTCTTCACTCCAAACACATCCTGATGAAGGTTCAAAGAAACCGAAACATTTAAACGTTGATAAATAAATTCATCCTATTTTCGGAACACTTGTTTTTTTCAAATTTCTTAATATTGTTGGATTTATTTCCATATTTACTCCCACCATATACTATGTAAACATTTATTTTTTAATGATATATAACACTGATTGCAGGATTTTAAACACATTAATTATATGGGCTGTTAATAGAGACATTGTTAATAAATAAAATGCTAATTAAGATTAAATAATGATTATTTAATAACAATTGAGAATATAACATCATGATACAAGTAGATAAAAATTATGTTATTTAGTGACACACGTTAATGATACTCACTTTTGCTTCTATGAAATATAATCTCTATTTATTATTTACTCCTTGTTGGTTGTGTAAAGAGGTGATAGAGTACAAAAAGGAATGGCAACGTGACTGTGAAGAAATCTCACATTTTCTTGGCCTACTAAACTATCATTTACCATTGATCTACGCCCAACACCTGAAGAAAGGAAGTCCTAGTAGGTAGATAGGAATTACAGGTGCGTTATCTTTTTGGCTCTTAAACCTCGTTTTATAAAAGCTAAAATGTCACTCCTCCACCCTCACTGTCATCTTTTTTTTTCTTTTTCTTTTTTCTTTTTTCTTTTTCATTTTTCTTTTTCTTTTTTCAGGTGTGTCTCGCCTTCTTTGAGAAACAGTAAAGCCACACAAAACCTGTTTTTTGTTTTTTGTTTTATGTTTTTTGTTTTATGTTTTTTGTTTTTTGTTTTATGAATTTTATTTTATGTTTTTTAATGTTTTTTTTTAATGTTTTTGAATGTTTTTTGTTTTATTTTTTGTTTTTTGTTTTATGAATTTTGGTTTATGATTTTTTTGTTTTTTTGTTTTGTTTTATGTTTTTTGTTTTATGAATTTTATTTTGTTTTTTATGTTTTTTGTTTTTTATGTTTTTATTTTTTTGTTCTGTGAATTTTGTTTTAGTTTTTTTTATGGTTTTTGTTCTATGTTTTTTACGTTTTTTGATTTTGTTTAATGTTTTTTATGCTTTTTGTTTTATGCTTTTTGTTTTATGTTTTTATATTTAGTCAGCAACTAGAAGCGGCTACCCAGCATCACTTTGGTTGAGAGGGGACAAAAAACCCTTGGTATATTTATTTGTTTACTTTTGAGATTTACAAATGTTGGCCATTTTAAAATAAAATTTCAATGCTATTTCAACATATATTTTAATTTCTAAATATCTTTGAATATGAAAAAAAAAAGATCTTCATAATTTTTGCACAAAAAGCAAGAACTGGTGATATTTAATGTGTATATGGGCCGGGTTAGCTCAGTTGGTAGAGTATTTGGCTAGAAACCACACGGTTCCTAGTTCGATACCGGTCCTCACCAACTCAGCGTATGAGTAGCACAGGGATTTGTGCGATAAAGTGAGGTGCTGATGGTAGGCGTGGCGCTCCACCTCAGATACAAAAACAATCTCCTTGGTCTAGCCTATTGAAAAGGGGATAGACTCCCTCACTGACTGGTTGATACCGACTTTAGTCCGCCCCGATGACTTACTTTTTACTTTACATAAATATGGTGAGAATCTGAAAAATCCCGATAGTGCTATTGAAAAGGGGGCAGACTCCCTTGCTGACTGGCTGATACCGACTTTAGGCTGCCCCGACGACTTTACTTACTTTACTTTATATATATATTTACTTTGTGGTTAATTGTTTTCGTAGTTTCAGCCGGACATACATACATACACACACCAACTTCCCTTATATATGTATAGATAGATATAACTACTAACAATTTTCCCTGAGAACTGTAAAGCTACATAAAACTTTCCCTTTTTCTTTTTTTGTTTTATGTTTTATGTTTTGGTTTTATGTTTTTATGTTTTATGCTTTTGTTTTGTTTTTTGTTTTATATTTTTTATTTTATGTTTTTTTAGTTTTTGTTTGATATTTTATGTTTTTTGTTTTTATTTTTCATTTTATGTTTTTTTTGTTTTTTGTTTATGTTTTGATTTATATTTTTTATTTTATGTTTGTTTTGTTTTATGTTTTATGTTTTTTATTTATGTTTTTTTGTTTTTGTTTTGTTTTTTATTTTATGTTTTTTTTATGTTTTTTTTTGTTTTTGTTTTTTTGTTTTTTTTTTTTATGTTTTATGTTTTTTTGTTTTATTCTATGCTTTTCTGTTTTTTATTATATGTCTCATGTTTTTTGTTCTTTTTTTTGTTTTTTTGTTTATTTTTTATATCTTATGTTTTTATGTTTATTGTTTTTGACATTTATTTTATGTTTTATGCTTTTTGTTTTATGTTAGAATGAAAACTAACTTTTATCTTTTTTTGTTTTTATGTTTTTTGTTTTATATTTGTTGATTTTTATCTCTTTAGTCAGTAATTACTAACAATTCTCCCTGAAGAAATTTCCTCTTGTGTAAAACAAAAATAAAATCTTGCCAACAATTATATCGGTTTCAGTCGTGAATATTTTCTTTTTCTCTTTTCATCTCGAGAAAAAGTCGACACCTTCAAGTTGAAGAGAAAAAAGTTAATGATTGATATCATATTGCAAAAAAATACTTTTCTAAAATTTTTGGCAGCATAAATAAGTCTTTTAAGGGTGGAGTCAGAATAAATATACCATCCCTTCTGACCCCCAGCTGGGTGTGTATGTATATATATATATATATATATTATATATCTATATCTATATATATAAGTAGTAAAGTCGTCGGTGTGGCCTAAAGTCGGTAACAACCAAACAGCAAGGGAGTCTATCCCCTTTTCACTAGTGCTAGATCAAGGAGATTGTTTGGGCGTCTGAGGTGGAGCACCACTCCTACCAACAGCTCCTCACTTTACCACACATATCCATGTGCTACTCATAAGCTGAGTTGGCGAGGGCCGGAATCAAACCAGGAATCTTGAGGTTCCCAGCTGGACACTCTACTGACTGAGCTAAGCCGGCCCTACAAGGTGTGTCAAAGGGTGGAGTCAGAATAAATATACCACCCCTTCTGACCCCCACCTGGGTGTGTATGTATATATATATATATATGTAGTAAAGTTGTTGGGGTGGCGAAGGAGTCTATCCCCTTTTCACTAGCGCTAGACCAAGGAGATTATTTGGGCGTCTGGGGCAGAGCACCACTCCTACCAACAGCTCCTCACTTTACCACACATATCAATGTGCTACTCATACGCTGAGTTAGCGAGGGCCGGAATCAAACCAGGAACCTTGAGGTTCCCAGCCGGACACTCTACTGACTGAGCTAAGCCGGCCTACTAGGTGTGTCAAAAAGTATTTTTTTGTACTTTTTGACACACCTTGTTTTCTGGAAAAAAAACATTCCATTCATTCTTCATTTATATCTTGGTAAATACACCTTTAAACTTAGTACTTTTTTGACACACCTTGTATTCTGAAAAAAATTAATGAATGGAATATCATTTTTTTTAGAATACAAGATGTGTCAAAAAGTATAAAAATCTCGATATTTTTTTGACACAACTTGTATATATATATATATATATATATATATATATATATATATATATTTACCAACCCCTCCACACAAGTAAGGATGTGACACAAGGTCAATTTCTTAAGCATAGTTTAAAAGGTTTGAATTCAGAGTTTTCCTTCCTTCCTCTAGGCTGGTTACCTAGCCAAGGTTAAAGAGCCCAGTCTGCACCCATAGCTGGAGGGAGAATAGATGGATTTATACCTTTCCCAAGTATATTTGCACTATGGGAAATGCAAACAGCCTTATCCAGGATTTGAACTTTGGTCGACGAGTCCAATTCCTATGAAATATATATTTCCTATATATATATTATATATATATATATAACGTAAATAACTAAGGGAATTGTGACGTTGGTGGTGATGTAGTTTTGGTAATAGACAGACACTGAATCTCCATTATAATAGGATTTTCTGTTTTTGGCAGGCATTCTGAATGAGATTGGAGGGATGTAAACATGACTCTCCCCTCCACTTCAAGCTACTCTGTAGATATCAGCCTATTTCCCTTGTTGACACCAACACATGGACATAGCGTTAATACTCTTGGAAAAGGTATGAATCCATATATTCTCCCTCCTGTGGGCTCTTTAACTTTGGCTAGGCAACAAGTCTAGGAGAAGGAAAAATCTGAATTCAAGCCTGTTAAACTCCGCTTAAGAAATTGACCTTGTGTCACATCCTACACATGCGGAGGGGTTGGTAAATATATCTAGGAGAAGGAAAACTCTGAATTCAAACCTGTTAAACTCCACTTAAGAAATTGACCTTGTGTCACATCCTGCTCATGCGGAAGGGTTGGTAAATATATACACATGAACATTATTTGTCACGGTTTACATGTGATTTAAGGTCACAAGTATGGACATCTCTTTTGGATGGTCTAAAAATTTAAGATAATATTAATCTTTTGCAAGTCTATCTAGCAAACGAAATGTAATTCCTTTCGCCGTCAGCACAGTCTCTACCAACTGAGCACGTTACTCTCACTTCCTGAGACCCTAAATAGCAGTTGTCAGATTTCACTTGCCGTCCAAACACTTGCTTTCTTCCTCACTCCCCCTGTCAGCGACTGTCGGTCTTATTTCTGCTCGTTCGGCCATCCTTATGCAAATTCCGATATACCTCATCCGGGTCTCTGCCAACAGCATTTCAGCTATGAGGAGGTAGCGAGTTTAAATATCCGTACCCACTCGCCACAACATCAAACGAGGATTGAAGTCACTATTTGTTAGTAATCGATCTGCGAAACTAGGTTGATAACCATTACACCATGATGTGATGCCCAATGTATTTTCAGGTATTCTGGATGAGATTGGATGGAGGTGAAGGTGACTCCACCCCCCCCCACACACACACCCAGCTCTAAATAGATATCAGCCTCTTTCTCACAAAAGTCAAACCAGATCCAATTCTTTAAAACAGAGAAATGTCTGGAGAATTTTATTATAGAATGTTTATTTGAAGAACTTGTCTTACATTGTTACAATGGCTTCTGTGGCTTTTCTTTGCTCGACTAACAGCTTCAACGCCACTTGGGAAGGGATACAGAGAATACTTTTCACCATCTTTGTTGATATTCATTTTGGCTCCCACAAGTTTTAAAGATTATAAAACTCCTTTTGTAAAATTTTTTCCTTTTTTTTTTTCTAAAAACAAATTGTCGGATTTGTGAGACAAATTCTTCAAATAAACACTCTATAATAAAATTCTCCAGACATTTCTCTGTTTTTAAAGCATTGAATCTGGTTTGGTTTATGTAAGAGGCAGATATCAGTTATTTCCTATAAGTTTAACATAAACAAAGGGGAACCACTCTTGACTGATAATTTATTTATTTATTTTCCCATTAAACTAACCCTAACCCCTAACCATAACCCTAACCTAAACCTTAACCTTAACCCTAACCCTAACCCAACCATAACCCCGTCTTATTTTTTCCTAGTAGATCAATGAATAAATAAATAATTTATCAGTCAAAAGTGGTTCCCCTTTGTTTATGTTAGACTTATAGGAAGTAACCGATATCTCTAAATAGATATCAGCCTCTTTCTCACAAAAGTCAAACCAGAATCAATGCTTTAAAAACCGAGAAATATCTGGGGAATTTTATTATAATATGTTTATTTGAAGAATTTGTCTCACAAATCCGACAATTTGTTTTTAGAAAAAAAAAAAAAAAGAAAAAAATTTTACAAAAGGAGTTTTATAATCTTTAAAACTTGTGGGAGCCAAAATGAATATCAACAAAGATGGTGAAGATTATTCTCTGTATCCCTTCCCAAGTGGCGTTGAAGCCGTTAGTCGAGCAAAGAAAAGCCACAGAAGCCATTGTAATAATGTAAGACAAGCTCTTCAAATAAACATTCTATAATAAAAACTCTCCAGACATTTCTCTGTTTTAAAGAATTGGATCTGGTTTGACTTTTGTGAGAAAGACGCTGATATCTATTTAGAGCTGGGTGTGTGTGTGTGGGGGTGGAGTCACCTTCACCCCCTCCAATCTCATCCAGAATACCTGAAAATACATTGGGCATCACATCATGGTGTAATGGTTATCAACCTAGTCTCACAGATCGATTACTAACAAATAGTGACTTCAATCCTCGTTTGATGTTGTGGCGAGTGGGTACGGATATTCAAACTCGCTACCTCCTCATAGCTGAAATGCTGTTGGCAGAGACCCGGATGAGGTATATCGGAATTTGCATAAGGATGGCCGAACGAGCAGAAATAAGACCAGCCTCTTAATAATCAGCCTCTTTCTCACAAAAGTTAAACCAGATCCAATTCTTTAAAACAGAAAAATGTCTGGAAAGTTTTATTATAGAATGTTTATTTCAAGAACTTGTCTTACATTGTTACAATGGCTTCTGTGGCTTTTCTTTGCTCGACTAACGGCTTCAACGCCACTTGGGAAGGGATACAGAGAATAATCTTCACCATCTTTGTTGATATTCATTGTGGCTCCCACAAGTTTTCAAGATTTATAAAACTCCTTTTGTAAAATTTTTTTTCTTTTTTTTTTTCTAAAAACAAATTGTCAGGGTGTGAGACAAATTCTTCAAATAAACATTCTATAATAAAATTCTCCAGACATTTCTCTGTTTTTAAAGCATTGAATCTGGTTTGGTTTATGTAGAGGCAGATATCAGTTATTTCTATAGTTTAACATAACAAAGGAGAACCACTCTTTGACTGATAAATTGAGCTCCCACAACTTTAAAGATTACACAAGTTCTTTTGGTTTGTTTAGTAGGATGTTTTATGGCATGTCAACCCATGTTGGGTTATTTTATGCTGAAGACATTTTGTTTATTCATTCTTGGTTGGTTGATTGGATTTTATGGCATGTCAACCCTTATTGGGTTATTTTATGCTGAAGACATTTTGTTTTATTCAATTCTTCATGAGTATTCTACATTTTTTTTAAACACAATTTTTTTTTACACATTTTTTAAAACTCATTTTGGTTTTTCTTATTAAAATGGAGATTCAGTGTCTGTTTGTCTGTAACTGAACTACGTCATTGCAACAATTAACCTCAGGAATTGCATATGTTTCATGAGTATTTGATTTATATTCATAGTCAAAATCATTGTAATATTAATTAATAATAGAATAAATCTTATTTATTATAATAACTAGCAGTGGCTACGCGGTGTCGCCTGGGTAGAGGGGATTTTTTAAATTTTGTCCCGCAAATCCATTATTCTGAATCGTGTGTTGAATCCTCGTGGATGACCATTTAAATCCTGTGTGAAAAAATAAAATATTAAATGAAAAAAAAGATCCACTATTATCATTTAAATTTATTTTTTATTATCTTCCAAATATAAATCAAATCTTATTATTTTGGCCTCAAAAACCAAGCCCTGGTGATATTTAATGTGTATATATATTTACTTTGTCATTGATTGTTTTATTTTCGAAGTTTCCACCGTCATACATATACACACAACTGCCCTTTATATTGTATAGATTACATTCGGACATACATACACACAACTGCCTTTATATATGTATAGATTACATCCGGACATACATCACACAACTCCCTTATATATGTATAGATTACATTGGACATACATACACACAACTGCCCTTTATAATTGTATAGATTACATTTGGAATACATACACACAATGCCCTTTATATATGTATAAGATTACATCGGACATACAAACACAACTGCCCTTAATATATGTATAGAGATTACATTGACATACATCACACAACTCCCTTTATATGTATAGTATTACATTCGATATACATACACAACAACAACTGCCCTTTATATATGTATAGATTACATTTGGACATACATACACAACTGCCCTTTATATATGTATAGAACATTCGGACATACATACACACAACTGCCCTTTATATATGTATAGATTACATTCGGACATACATACACACAACTGCCCTTTATATATGTATAGATTACATTCGGACATACATCACCACAACTGCCCTTTATTATATGTATAGATTACATCGGACATACATCACACAACTGCCTTTATATATGTATAGATTAATTCAGACATATACACACAACTGCCTTTATATATGTATAGATTACACCCGGACATACATACATCACACACAACTGCCCTTTATATATGTATAGATTAAATTTGACATAATACACACATGACACCCTTTATATTGTTAGATTCATGTTCATATAAATCATCATTCGAATCTATTTTTATTGCATAAACATATTTATTCTTCTATGTTAAATCTGATTTGAATTTGTCTCTCTATACTCATCTTTGCTTGATATTCATTGTGGCTTAGGTCCACACTAATTCTAAAGGTCACACGAGTTCTTTTGGTTTGGTTTGGTTGTTGATTAGATTTAATGGCATGTCAACCTTGCTGGGTTATTTTATGCCAATACATTTTGTTTTATTCATTCTTGGTTGGTTGATTGGATTTTAATGGATGTCAACCTTTGTGGGTTATTTTATGCGAAGACATTTTGTTTTATTCATTCTTGGTTGGTTAGTATTTTGATTTTGGCTGTCAACTCTTTGTGGGTTATTTTATGCCAAATAATTTTGTTCTATTCATTTTGATTGTTCAAAATCTTTTTTCAAACTCATTTTTTTTTAAAACAAATTTTTTCAACTCATTTTTTCTATTTAGCCATAGATGGACCTAACAGGTACTACCACCCTGAGTCAGAGTGAACCTGGGAGTAATAGCAATGCCGGGGTCCTCCACACTCCCAGAGCTCCAGAATAGGAACTTCACCATCAGATGCAGTTTAACGTCATACCCAGGACATGAAGACCCTCAGCCACCACCTTCTAGCACATATACGATAAAAAGAGTTGAGGGTTTGGCATAACAGCACAGGGTTGGATAATCATATAGGTGCTAGGGCTTGGGAAAGGTATGAATCCTACTCAACCTCCAGCTATGGATAAATAGTAGGGCAGACTGGGCTCTCTAACCTTAGTTAGGCAACGGTCTAGGAGAAGGAAAACTCTGAATTCAAACCTGTTGAACTCTCGCTTAAGAAATTGACCTTGTGTCACATCCGCTCGTCCGGAGGGGTTGGTAAATATATATAGGTGCTAGGGCTTGATGTGACCTACTGATTTATAGGAGGGGCCTCTCCAATTGTCTGTCTAGCCTAAGTAAGGGCCAAAGTGGAGTGTTGCATGTCATGGACTGCTCAGCCACCAGGATTCAGTCCTTAAGCATCACAGTATTTTTTATCAACACACACCACATAATAAAGCAACTGGGAGGGGATTGTGAAAATCATTTTTTTCTACAAAAGATTAACGTATGTCTGAGTTATCAGATAACAACATTGAATCTGGAAGATATAATAAGATAGCCCATTGTGCAGCTCTTTAACAATAGTAATTAAAATCTCTGTAGCAAGACTAGCTACTATTCAACTACTCGACTAATACCCTCGTGTAGTCCATATTGTTTATGTTTCATTGGACGAGTTCAACTTTCTTGTAGGGGTAATTCCATGTCAAATCATCCAGAAAAAGTAAAATTGTCACTAACCTCAATTCCTTAATTTTTTCCAGATGTTAACATTAGACATATCTCCAAATTTGAGCTTCGAATTCCCAAAATTAGCGGATTCATGTCAATTTTTATTCTCCAAAATTTTTTTTTTTTGAGGGGGGGGGGGGTGTCACGAAAGATATAGACATTTTGTAATCTATTTTTGTCTATAAAATAAGTTCTAGAGCTTCTCTCCCAACTAAAAATAATTTAAATTTGGAGAGCTGAAAATCGACATAACTCTGCCAATTTTTGGAATTGGAAGCTCAAATTTTGGGAGTTGTCTAACTTTAAGATGGTCCACACCTGGACAAAATTTCAGAAAAATTGAAAAGTGTAGGTGACATAGCCTGGATGATTTGACATGGAATTACCCATAGACGAAATACCTTCCCTTACAACAGCATGCTACAAGTTTGGGGCATTTTTTTATCAACACATTATTTGTTATCCAGTGTATGTGGATGTACGAATATAACACCCACATAATAACGCAAACTGTGGATGTACGAATTTAACACCCACATAAACGCAAACTGGGAGGGATTAAAAAGCCAGTTCGTTTTTCTTGCTTTTCGTGTGGGGTGGGTAAAGCTGGCCAGTTTAATCTTTCTCCAGGCAGTTATCTTCAAGGCAGTTTTTATGAAGCCGGGTGGTGGTGATGGTGGGGGGGATTTAACAAGCTAGACAGTACGACATATATCTTCAGAAATCCTGGCTGATAACTAATCTTTCTGTTGCCTCAGAGGTCCAAACAAATAGTTCCTCTACAATCTAAACTTTTTTTTGTTATGTTCAGGTGTTGTATACCCAACATTGGGTATACCCACCTGTCGGCTAGGGCGTTAGAATGCACCGACTGCACCCCTGCAGAGGGGTAAGACTCCCCCAATGGGGCCACCTGTTGGCGACCCGTGATGCTTAAGGATAGAGCCCAGGTGGATGAGCAGTTCATGACATGCAATACTCCACTTTGGCCTATCTGGTGCTAGACGGCGGTCGGAGAGGCCCCTCGATCAATTGGCTGGTCACGTCAAGCCCTAGCACCTATATGATTTTCCCAACCCTATTGCCCTTATGGAAGCCCAACCCTTTTTATCATATAGGTGCTAGAAGCGGTTGCGGGTCTACATGTCTCTGGGAATGACCCGGACTGGTAGTACCTGTTAGGGTCCCATCTATGGGTTAAATAGAAAAATGGATAAATAAAAAAATATAATTCCATTAAGAATTGTTTATTTAAAACTTTATCGGCATTAAATGACCCACTGAGGTTGATATGCTGTAAAACAAGACAAAAAACAACAATCGGGTATCAATTGAGAGAGGAAACTCGGTAATAGAGAGAGATATCAGAGAGAGAGAGAGAGAGAGAGAGAGAGAGACTTATTAGAGAGAGATATCGGAGAGAGAGACAGATACAGAGTTGAGAATTACTTGTTACTTCATGTCTTCTTTTCTACTTTGGCTATGATCGTCATCTTTGTCGTCTACTAGTTGCTATGTTCTTCTAACTGCTTCTTCTAGGGCTTCTTCCAAGGGCTAACTTTTTAGTCATGCAATTAATCAACCCACAAGACTTTTATTTTCTTGATCAAGATTTATTTAACCCATTCTTATTGCACCNCAGTACGACATATATCTTCAGAAATCCTGGCTGATAACTAATCTTTCTGTTGCCTCAGAGGTCCAAACAAATAGTTCCTCTACAATCTAAACATTTTTTTTGTTATGTTCAGGTGTTGTATACCCAACATTGGGATACCCACCCTGTCGGCTAGGGCGTTAGAATGCACCGACTGCACCCCTGCAGAGGGGTAAGACTCCCCCAATGGGGCCACCTGTTGGCGACCCGTGATGCTTAAGGATAGAGCCCAGGTGGATGAGCAGTTCATGACATGCAATACTCCACTTTGGCCTATCTTGGGCTAGACGGGCGGTCGGAGAGGCCCCCTCTGATCAATTGGCTGGTCACGTCAAGCCCTAGCACCTATATGATTTTCCCAACCCTATTGCCCTTATGGCAAGCCCCAACCCTTTTTATCATATTAGGTGCTAGAAGGCGGTGGCTGCGGGTCTACATGTCCTGGGAATGACCCGGACTGGTAGTACCTGTTAGGGTCCCATCTATGGGTTAAATAGAAAAATGGATTTATAAAAAAAAATTATATTATCCATTAAGAATTGTTTATTTCAAAACTTTATCGGCATTAAATGACCCACTGAGGTTGATATGCTGAAAACAAGACAAAAAAACAAACAATCGGGTATACAATTGAGAGAGGAAACTCGGTAATAGAGAGAGATATCAGAGAGAGAGAGAGAGAGAGAGAGAGAGAGAGACTTATTAGAGAGAGATATCGGAGAGAGAGACAGATACAGAGTTGAGAATTACTTGTTACTTCATGTCTTCTTTTCTACTTTGGCTATGATCGTCATCTTGTCGTCTACTAGTTGCTATGTTCTTCTAACTGCTTCTTCTAAGGGCTTCTTCCAAGGGCTAACTTTTTAGTCATGCAATTAATCAACCCACAAGACTTTTATTTTCTTGATCAAGATTTATTTAACCCATTCTTATTCACCACGCGGGAGAATCAACCTCTCAGTGGCACGTCTGCTCTGCGTCCATCTCAGGTTGAAACTGATTTTCTAACTAACTAAATCACATGACGCGCAAGATTCGCACCTCTGGGGTCAAGGTTACCAACGGTCCTGGTATTTTTCCATTTGGACCCCTTGAATTCTTGTTACAGGCTCCGTCAACAATTTACGCTACCACATATGCAACACTAGGAAGAACAACTTCTGTGATGGTGCTGGTCATGTCAATTCTGAAAAATTATTCCGAAGGTAAAGCTGCCACATAGGCTGGAGAAGGCAATATTGCCACTATGTGATTCTGATAAAACTGAGTTCATGTGTTTAAAAAATGAAGGAGGCATCTCACACTGTCACTTCTTGCAAATACACCTGACACAGGCCGAATCCTGCTACATGGCCTGGAGAGGCAACACAGAACATCGGCACTATGTGAACTTCGATAAAACCGAGTTCATGTGTTTTAAAAGGAAGGAGGCATCTCCACACTGATGGTAAGCTTCCCGAGTCTGAAAAGAAATACCTGAAGAAGGCCAGAGGGCACATCAACCAAAACATTGTACAGATAACAACATAACAATGAAGATGAGGACAATAGTCCGAATAATCCAAATAATACTAATTATCAAGCCCCATCTCAAAAATTCGGAGAAATAATATTAAACACTATTGGATCTGCACCTCTACAGAGGGTAAAATCTGTGGGGTGACAAGAGGTTTAATGTTTTAGGTTTAAAAGGTAGCTGGTTATTTCTGGTGCGTTTTCACAGGGTTTGCTTTTAACCCCATCATATTCGGTGGTCACACTGAAAAGGAATTCAAGGAAAGAAAAGGAAGAGACAAAGACAAAAGGTAGTTTTAGAATTTAGGTTTATCATGGTCATAGCCATCACGTTGAAGAAATAGTGTCTGGTCCAGTTAAGACCTAAGTCAGAATGGCCGAGAGATTATTTTGGTGGTAGAAGGGGTCCTTTTTTCCTGCACATGCTCAGAGAGTTCTTCCAGTGTGAAGGCTCATGGAAGATTATTTTCTATTCTTTTAAATTATTTATTATCTAATCCTCACAAATCCACCCAAACATTCTAAGCAACTAACTTGTCCTGGATTTGAACTTGGATCATCAAGTTTATTTGCAACAATGATAACCATTACACCAAAGGAATCTCCAAAAGTGTGTGTGTGTGTGAGTGTGTGTGTCTGTATATGTCTGTGTGAGTGTGTGGGTGTTGTGTGAGTGTGTATAATGTGTGTGTGTCTGTATGAGTGTGTGAGTGTATGTCTGTATGAGTGTGTGCTCTGTGTGAGTGTGTGTCTCTGTGTGGGTGTGTATGTGTGTGTCTGTATGAGTGTGTGTGTCTGTGTGAGTGTGCGTCTGTGTGAGTGGGGTGTCTGTATGAGTGGGTGTCTCTGTGTGGGTGTGTATGTGTGTGTCTGTGTGAGTGTATGTGTCTGTATATGTCTGTGTGAGTGTGTGGGTGTTTGTGTGAGTGTGTGTGAATGTGTGTGTGTCTGTATGAGTGTGTGTGTCTGTGTGAGTGTGCGTCTGTGTGAGTGGGTGTGTCTGTATGAGTGGGTGTCTCTGTGTGAGTGTGTATATGTGTGTCTGTGTGAGTGTGTAATGTGTGTCTGTGTGAGTGTGTGTGTGTCTGTATATGTCTGTGTGAGTGTGTGTGTGTTTGTGTGAGTGTGTATGAATGTGTGTGTGTCTGTGTGAGTGTGTGTCTCTGTGTGAGTGTGCGTCTGTGTGTGTCTGTGTGAGTGTGTGTCTCTGTATGAGTGTGTATGTGTGTGTCTGTGAGTATGTGTGTTTTGGGAAATAATGTTTGTCTATAATGTTGGTTTTCTGGATGCAACATTTTGATTATGGAGAATCAGATAAAAGAGGATATTTTTTTTTTATTCAATTTTGAAGGCAATTGTAGTTTCATCATTTCTTTTTTTTCTTTTTTAAAAATATACCATCCAAATTGGATAAAATTTTCAAGGATCAATTTTTTCCCCAAATTATTTGTAAAAGAAGACAATGGTTTATTTTCACACATATATAATATAAATAATGTCACACACAAAAAAAAAAAAAATGTAATGTTGGTTGTTGTAGTAATGTGTGGAAGATGATCACTAATTAAGACTGAGCCTATTCTAGTAGTGACCACCTCAGATGTTTTTGTTTGTTGTTTGGGTTTTTTTTTGTATTTTTTTTTTTTTTTTTTTTTACAAAATTTGAAAGTTGATTGCTGTGATAGCATGTATAAGCTTACTTATACATATTAAAATTTCTATTTTGATAAATATTTGAGTTGGTTAACAGACATTTTGATGAAATCAATGTTGGAAATACTTTTGTAGGTGTGTTCCAATCGTTGATGCAGGATCCAGTAATAGATTTAAGGTCATAGGTTTTAGTGTTGGCAAATGGTTTGAAGAGTTCAACTGCAGTTGATCCCCAAGTAGAGATAGTGTATATATATTTACCAACCCCTTCACACGAGTAGGATGCGACACAAGTCAATTTTTTTAAGCGGAGTTTGACAGGTTTGAATTCAGAGTTTTCCTTCTCCTAGACTGGTTACCTAGTCATGGTTAAAGAGCCTGGTCTGTCCAGCTATTTACGCATAGCTGAGGGAGAATTGGTTTCATACCTTTCCCAAAGGTATTAGCACCATGTGAAATGCAAACAGCTTCATCAAGGAATTGAACTCAGGGTGACAATTCCATTTCCTATGACTCTAACCATTAGACCACGCGCCTCGTAGAGATTGTGTATAATTCTTTTTAGGGATGAAATAGTTTGTTTTGTTTGTTTTGTTTTACGGCATATCAACCTCAGTGGGTCATTTAATGCCGATAAGTTTTGAAATAAATCAATTCTTAATGGATAATACAATTTTTTATAAATACATTTTTCTATTTAACCCATAGATGGGACCTAACAGGTACTACATCCGGGTCAGAGTAGACCAGGGAGCAATGGTGATGAAGGGGTGCTCCACATTCCCAAACCTCCAAAACTGGAACCTCACCATCAGATAGAGTTTAACGTCATTCCCAGGACATGTAGACCCGCAGCCACCGCCTTCTACACCCATATGATAAAAAGGGGTTGGGGCTTGCCATAATGGCAATAGGGTTGGGAAATCATATAGATGCTAGGGCTTGACGTGACCAGCCGATTGATCGGAGGGGGCCTCTCTGATCGCCCGTCTAATATTGGGCCAAAGTGGGATGAAATAGATTTTGAACGTTAATAATTTGAGTTGGTGAGCAGACATTTTTGATGAAATCAATGTTTGGAAATTTTTTGTTAGTGTATCAAGAAATCTATAAATACATAAAAGATGATTTTACCAAAAGTTTGCAAATCAGCAAGACGTAAAATATAACATTTTTTGTTGTAAAAAGGTAATTGAATTGATGGAAGATATTTTTGAAATAGAATTTTAAGAAAAGAAAATATTTACTACAAAACATTTTTCTATCAATAATTGACAGCAGGTCAAGTAGATGAATTTGTATTCTCCAAATGGATCATGAAAATTCCAAATAAAAACAGATTTTATAATTGTTATCAATATATCTTATTATAATGGAGATAAGGCCTCTATTTGTATGGAACCAAAACTATGTTCGGTAATTTATAAGGAAGTGCGTCCCGGTCTCCTGCCTCAGAAATTGCTGCCCGGTGACTATTAAAATAACGTCCCCAGCTATGTCGTCTCGGTGGTGTTACTTGAAAGAAAACAACCAACTTAGGGCGTTAAATATATTTTAGAGGGTGTGGGTGCTTCTCTTTTTTTGATATGAACAAATGGAGATGGGTGGATATATATATATAACAAAGTAAAAAATAAACAAATTGAGGTAGATAGATAGATAGATATCCATCTTCATATCTAAACAAGAATTATGTCAAATTTCTATAAATAAACAAGAATTACGACAAATTTCTATAAATACATTTCTAAACTAATTACGATAAATAAATAAGAATTACGACAAAAAAGAGTATGATAGTATATTAAGAAAGAATGAAAAAACACAGGTTTAAATGAGTTAAGTGGTGAGTTTTTGGCCAACACTGCAGTGTTTCAATCTATTAATTAGTTCATCTTCAGGGCATTTGTTGGTATATGGAAGTAATAAGAATTTTTTATCACAGAATAACGAGAAAAGCGAGTGATAGTCTTTGTTTATCAGTCTGTTTAAAATTTGAAGTTTGAAAAAAAGAGACGGTTTGAAATATGACGTCAAATATTCCCTTTTACGGTGTGAGTATGGACTGTGTAAGTGTGTGTATCGAAAAGAAAGCATTGTGCATTTTTTAGGTGTGTGGTTGTGCGTGTGTGTATAAATCTTGTGCGATAAATGACAGTGAAACAAACCTCAAGGTTGTGTGTGTGTGTGTGTGTGTGTGTGTGTGTGTGTGTATGTGTGTGTGTGTTAACCTGTGTTTAGACCTGTGTTTTTCATTCTTTCTTAATATACTACATATATATATATTGTGTGTGTGTGTGTGTATATGTGTGTGTGTATATATATATGTATACATGTGTGTATACATATGAGTGTGTGTGTATATATTGTATAGTATTGTGTAGTGCATATTGTATAGTGTGTTATATATTTGTGTGTATGTATGTATGCATACATCTATGTATATGTGTATTTGTGTGCATATTGTATAGTATTGTATAGTGTGTTATATATATGAGTGTGTCTGTATGTATATATGTATGTATGTATGTATAAACTCTGTATATATGTGTATACATGTGTATGTGTGTGTGCATATTGTATAGTATTGTATAGTGTTATATATATATATAATAAGTGTGTGTATGTGTTGTAGGTGACTCACCTATGACACGAACATGGACTTACCCAAAGGGTATATATTTAACAGAGTAAAGCTACTCAAATGAGTAGTACCAGATACAGTTCTTCATGTAAGCTGTAACAAGGAAACCCTTTCATTGTACATTGATATATATTGCTGAATACAATCTGTTCCTACATTTTATACCCGTGTTGAGTTATTATTTATTGACCCTTAAACAGGTCATAACAGTATGTATGCATGCATCTGTGTATATGTGTATACATATATGTATAAATGTGTGTATACATATGTATACATATGTGTGTGTGTGTGGACATGCATATTGTATACATCTATGAATACATAATATACAATAAAGCGTTTCTATTTTCTCTTTCTTTTTTAACATGTGCTGTTAACATCTGTTAATAAACTATTATACCCCCCCCACCTGAGATATATAGAGGGGAAGAAAGTGATAGACAGAGAGTAAAGTAAGAGATTAGTCGTTTTTTGACTTAATTGCAAATTAGGACTAATTAGAACCAATTAAAACATAATTTTTTCAAACATAATTCAATCCTAAAAGTAAGGAATAATTTAGTATAATTTTCATGTCATTAAACTAAACTGTAAAAAAGCCTTTAGAAATAAATGTTGATTAACTTAGCTTTAGTATAATAATAGATGTCTGTGTCTGTGCATATATATATATATATGTGTCTGTGTTTTATATATGTGTGTATGTATATATATATATATATATATAATATATATATATGTATAAATGTGTGTATACATATGTGTGCATGTGCATATTGTATACATCTGTGAATACATAATATACAATAAAACGTTTCTGTTTTCTTTTTTTTTTTTTGAACATGTGCTGCCCTCTGTTGATAAACACTTGACCTTCTCTTTCAGGTGAGTAGCACCTGGTTGATTGAAACAACAATTGTTGCCGGGTTTTTTTTTTCACCAAACATAAAAGGTTGATCATCACTCATCACAAATATCGTTATAGCTGCAAGCTGAGTTGCTTTTTCCTATTTAGTAAAGCTGTATTGAATTCCATTCAAAAGTTCAACTGTGAAATCTTTTCCTCTTGCAAGTCTTGATGTTTTGCCATTATAGACAATGATTTTTACTATAAAAATGCATTAGAAATGATTTTTACTATAAAAATGAATTGGAAATGATTTTTACTATGAAAATGCACTGGAAATGATTTTTACTATAAAAATGCATTAGAAATGATTTTTACTATAAAAATGAATTGGAAATGATTTTTACTATGAAAATGCACCGGAAATGATTTTTACTATAAAAATGCACTGGAAATGATTTTTACTATAAAAATGCATTAGAAATGATTTTTACTATGAAAATGCATTGGAAATGATTTTTACTATGAAAATGCACTGGAAATGATTTTTACTATAAAAATACATTGGAAATGTTTTTTACTATAGAAATACATTGGAAATGATTTTTACTGTAAAAATGCATTATAAATGATTTTTACTATGAAATGCATTAGAAATGATTTTAATATAAAAATGCATTGGAAATTATTTTTTAGTAAAAAATGCACTGGAAATGTTTTTTTACTATTAAAATTCATTGAAATAATTTTTACTGTAAAAATGCATTAGAAATGATTTTTGCATTAAAAATGATGTTTACTTAAAAATACATTGGAAATTTTTTTTTACTATAAAAATACATTGGAAATGATTTTTACTGTAAAAATGCATTAGAAACGATTTTTACTATAAAAATACATTGAAAATGATTTTTACTATGAAATATCGTTATAGCTGCAAGCTGAGTTGCTTTTTCCTATTTAGTAAAGCTGTATTGAATTCCATTCAAAAGTTCAACTGTGAAATCTTTTCCTCTTGCAAGTCTTGATGTTTTGGCCATTATAGACAATGATTTTTACTATAAAAATGCATTAGAAATGATTTTTACTATAAAAATGCATTAGAAATGATTTTTGCTATGAAAATGCATCTGGAAATGATTTTTACTATAAAAATGCATTAGAAATGAATTTTTACTATAATAATGCATAGAAATGATTTTTACTATAAAATGAAATTGGAAATGATTTTTACTATGAAAATGCATTGGAAATGTTTTTTTATTGTAAAAATGCCATTAGAAATGATTTTTGAAATGATTTTTGCTATAAAAAAGCATTAGAAATGATTTTTACTATGAAAATGCATTAGAAATGATTTTTACTATAAAAATGCACTGGAAATGATTTTTACTATAAAAATGCATTGGAAATGATTTTTACTATGAAAATGCACTGGAAATGATTTTTACTATAAAAATACATTGAAAATTATTTTTACTGTAAAAATGCATTAGAAATGATTTTTACTATAAGAATACATTGAAAATGATTTTTACTATAAAAATACATTAGAAATGATTTTTACTATAAAAATACATTGGAAATGTTTTTTATTATAAAAATACATTGGAAATGATTTTTACTATAAAAATGCATTAGAAATGATTTTTACTATAAAAATACATTGGAAATGTTTTTTTACAATAAAAATGCATTGGAAATGATTTTTACTATAAAAATGCATTGGAAATGATTTTTTACTATAAAAATACATTGCTATGGAAATGATTTTTACTATAAAAATGCATTAAAAAATACAATGCTCAATACAATGTAGAGCAAAATTTATTTATAAAATGGATAAAAGTAACCTACTCGAGTTTCATCGTCTGAATCATCAGGGTTACATCGATTACAGCGGATGTAACCCTGATGATTCAGATGATGAAACTCGAGTAGGTTACTTTTATCCATTTTATAAATAAATATATATAATATATATATATATATATATATATATATATAGTTAATCTTCGGTCTATGCATTTATCCGCAGGAGATTATCAATATTGGAAACTCCCTTTAGAATAACAACTATCCTTCTAGCATATCGACGTTCTACAAACAGAAGAATGTCGGTTCAGGATGATGGTCGGAAAATTGCCATAGGCTGTCGGAGGCATGTCGGAAAAGATTCAGAAGATCTGTAGTCCAGACAACACCAGGAAAGTATTTTAAAAAAACAGTCTAATCCTTTTCATTAATCTCTTAAACCAAGCTGCTTAAGGACGGAATCCTGGTAGCTGAGACATGCAACATTCCAGTTTGGCTTTTATTTAAGCTAGACGGGTGGTCTAGCCTAAGTAAGGGCCAAATATATGCGCTAGAGGGTGGTAGCTGGGTGTCTTAGACAGGGCTAAGTTCAAGGTAGGGATTGATTGGGTGTAGCAAGATGGGGATTATCCTGAGGTTTGCGAAAACTACTATTAGAAAAGAGAGGAAGAAGAAATAGATAGTAAAGGTTTAAAAAAAGTGATGAGCACAAAACAGGTTGTTGTGAACTTGACCGGGGCATGACCCCCCGAATGGAGAATTGAATGTCAACCGGAAGTTTCAGGTGATGACCGGAACTGGAAGTCACATGGTGACGTGGAACGACGAAGAAAAATACCGGTCCCTTTTTTGCTTTCCGACGTCGTAGGGTACGGACCGGACCTTGGGTCCCTTGTGGGATCACAGTAATCTAGCTGTGTTCTCTCTCTCTTTCTCTCTGCCTTTCCTCCTCTCCGATACAACCCACGAGACGATCCTGGAAATAAAAGCTAAGCAGCTTGTGACGATATATTTCTTGCGTTGTACTTTTTTAGCGACAAGATGACCGCCATGTGCCAAACGCCTTTTTAGTGTCGTGAATTTGGAGGCACGTTGACAAGACCCGCTATATAACATATATCGATATTAGAACGTTGCGTATACATCGCTTTTGGTACTGTGACCATATATCGCTACTGCTACGTTACACTGGGTATACAAATGGGGGAGAGTGGGGGGCGCATTGTAGCTGCCATTTCAATATAGAGACTTATATATACAAGTGGATTAGATTTCTGCGAGTTTCTATGACTAATCATGATGATGGTTAGGGAAAAAAAAAATGCCGAGCCCCACCTGGCTTTGGACCAACCTTGCTAAATTTCTAGGATAACTTTTCATGCCCCCTGAGGGTAGTCTTGTTTTCTTAAAATTTTCCTCAACACAAAATAGATGAACTACTCGATTTACCCTCTTGCATACACCTAAGCTTCACATTTCTTAGCCCCACCCTGCCTTGAAAATAAGATGTTTCTGCTGTTACATAATTCCTAGGTAGCTTACATACTACTGTTAGGTAGCTTATGAATTATGTAAGTACTGTAGCTAGATAAATGTTTGAATCAGAGTTTGTTAGAAAATTAAGCTATTTCTACTGTTACATAATTCATAGGTAGCTTATGAATTATATAAGTACTGTAGCTAGATAAATGTTTGAATCAGAGTTCGTTAGAAAATTAAGGTGTTTCTACTGTTACATAATTCATAGATAGCTTATGAACTATGTAAGTACTGTAGCTAGATAAATGTTTGAATCAGAGTTTGTGCAACATCTCTTCCAATTTAAGCAACACTAAAAATGCTGATATTCCACTCAGCAATTTCTCTGAATGTTTGAGATGAGGCTTGAAGATTAGTATTATCTACGTTATTCGGACTATTGTCCTCATCTTCATTGTTATTTGTACAACGTTTTGGCCGATATGCCCGCCGGACTTCTTCAGGTATATCTTGTCGGACTCAGGAACCTTCTTGGACTCAGGAACCTTCTCAAACTCAGGAAGCTTCTTTTCGAACTCAGGAACTTTCTTGTCATAATCGGGAGCCATCACGGAACTTTGAAACTAACCATTTATTTAGTCCACGAGGGTATCCTGTTCTCATTCCGCTAACCATAGCTGGGGTAGGAGTTGTGTTAATTATTAGTTGTGTATTAGAGAAACTATATAGTCCTTTGTATTCTATTGTAGTTTCACGTTGAAGACCAGTTGCGAAACAGGAGGACAAGTGACAACTCCCATATTTTTACAAATAAAAGTGTCTTCACCAGTTGACTCTGTCATTACTCATTCCTTGCCTGGGTGTTGCCGTCACACATATATATATATATGAAGAAGGCCGGAGGGCATATCGGCCGAAACGTTGTACAAATAACAATGAAGATGGGGACAATAGATGCAATTATCAGATAACATCAAAAGGGACATTTTTCAACCAATCCGCAACCTTTGCGGTCAAACCAAGGAAACTTGAAATCTGATCCGAGTGTTGCATACTGGCATCAAATTCTATAGCAGCGGCTTCAAATTCACAGCCCTACTTTGTGTATCTGCATACGTAGCGGGTATCGTCACTAACCCTAGATGATATATGTAGTAGTCAGCTACTACCAACTACTGGACTTCAATAAACAACAGATACGTATGTACAAAGAGAGGACCCTTCTTTATTTTCTTCGGTGTGTGGGTGGTGAAGGCGCAGAGCTTACAATGAGTGCCCAAGGGTCGACGATGACTACTACTACTGCTGAGATGACTGGCGCTGGTGTTATGGAAGGGGAGGACGAACCTCACTGCCTGCTGGCAGCGATGGACCATGTCCTTGTGCTCTGCTTGCTGTCTCTTGTCTAACTCTCTATGGTCTGACTGTCGGCTCGACCCTCTGGCTTTTGTATTGACAACCGCCTACGCATCTTTATCTTTTGATCTGATAATGGGCAAATCTATTTCCAAACTTATTGTTACCCATCCTTCTTTTGTTCGCTTTACCCGGAAAAAGTCTTTTGTCATTTTTGTCATTTTTTCTTTGCTTTGTTTAATTTAACCGGAAATTCCTATTTCCGTTTGTACAATATACAACATGAGCTGATCCACTCAGAATCTATATAAATGCACAATTTTCAACAACCAGCAGTTTGGGGGAGAGGTGAGGAACACTCAGCATTGCCAACACTGCTGACCAGGCCATGTCAAATTTCCTTAACCTATGCTGAGATACCACTGTCACCTACTATTTGAAGTCTGTTTGTTATAGCTATTTGTCGGGATTTGTTCAATGTATATGTTCTGTGTTGGGTTATTATACTTTTTATATATTGAAATTCCAGATTATTATGAATTTTATATATTGAACTATTTGGCAATAGCTCTTAAGTAAACATATCAAACATTGTAATAATCAAAATTATCATACTGTGGTATATCCATAGGTCCTGCTAGCACAAAATATTGCAAAACTTTTGACTCATGCTAGTATTTGAAATTCAAGATTTTTATACTTTTTATATATTGAACTATTTCAATAGCTCTTAAGTAAACATTAAATTTGTAATAATCCACAGGTCCTGCTAGGACTAAAATATTGCAAAACTTTTGACTCACGCTAGTATTTGAAATTCAGTTCACCAAATCTTGAATTATCATTGATGCTTTATTAATATCTCTCATTATTTGAAATGAGTCACACACAAACAGCTATTATTCCTAAGAACAGCTGAAATGGCGAACAAACTCCCCTATGAGTGTTTTCCAAGAGCATTTGACCTTTGAACTCTTCAAGACCCAAAATCAAATATCTTATTGATCTCTGATTTATGGTTAATTCATGCCTGTTGCATTTCGTACGGGCGGAAGTAGGATTTTCCGTTTAAACCAAAACAAAGAAAAGACGACAAAAATAACAAAGGACTTTATCCGGTTAACGCAAACAAAGAGAGAGGGTATAACAATGAAATCGGAAATAGATTTTTCCGCTGATAAGTATAACAAAAGAAAATGCGTAGGCGGCTTATATACATAAAAGAAAGTCAGAGATCCCAGTAGTGAGTTAGACAGAACCTCGGGACAGAGAACAAGTGAGCGTGACAGCCACTTATGGTCCATCGGCCGAAAGGCTGTGAGCCGCACCTAGCCACCCCTTTACCTCACCAATGCTAGCCATCCCAGCAGCAGTCATTGTCAACGCTCACCACCCACGCACAGCCGAGTAAGAAGAAATAAAGTCAGAAGTTTCTACCATACACATGTGTTGTGATTTCATTTTGGTACTGTGACTATACCCGTTACGTTACATACGCGATTTAGTGCCATGAAAAAGGCAGTACGTAACAATGCCTAAAGTACTAGTTCTTTCAAGTTCATCAAAGTTAAGCTTCATCGAGTCTGGTCAGAATTTGGATGGGTGGATGGGTGAATACTTAGCAAGATTAAGAGCCAAACTAAGTGGTTCATTATTCTTTAGATGACTGAGTCACTCCTCAAGCGATCTCCCACGAGGCCTGGCCCACATTAAAACGAGGCCTTGTGCCCAGCCCATACAAGTGGGGTATGAGGCAAATACCCACTCCTCAAGCGATCTGGGTAATTAATTCCATGTCAAATCATCCAGAAAAAAGTAAAATTATCACCTACCCCTTTCAATTTTTCTGAATGTTAAAGTAAGGGTATTTGCCTCATACCCCACTTGTATGGGCCCACCCCACCACAAGCCAAAGCTCATGAGTGGGAAAGAACAAAAATTGCGTCGATCCCTTCGGCATTCCGCCTCAAGGGGGTGCCTCAGGCGCTGGGCAATAAACCCAGCCCCAGGTATTATTTATTATTTATTACTTAACCTGATCCAGTGGCCGAAGCACACCGGACCCCCCCCCCGGGTGGGGCAGGTAAGTCTCAGAGCATAGTAACTGGAACAGATACTACACTTTGATCCCCACTTATGTCAGGTAAGTATGAATGTTAAAGTAAGACAAACCCCAAAATTTGGGAGTGTATGCAAAAAATGGCGACTTTTTGTAATCTATTTTCGTCTGCAAATGAGTTCTAGAGCTTCCCTACTAAAAATTGATTTATAAAAGCTTTTTGGCCCAAGAAATTCAAAAATGCTATCAAAAAATTGACTTAAATTTAACCAATTTTCATATCAAAAAAGAGAAAATACATTTAACGCCCTAAGTTGGTTGTTTTCTTTCAAGTAACACTGCCAAGATGACATAGCTGGGGACGTTAATTTTAATAGTCACGGGTAGCAATTTCTGAGGCAGGAGACCGGGACGCACTTCTTCATAAATTACCACATTCTCAACCTCATTCTTCTGGACCTCTTAGCTTCATGGTGTTGCGCCAAGGTGACTTCAGACATAAACAGTCCTCTACGGAGAGCCTGCCGACACTGAGAGCGGTCCTAAGCCTAATTTTCCCAGCTGAAAAGGGCAATGCCAAAGCACCTTAGATCATTTTGTCAGACATCCTTGAAACGCATATATATATATATATATATATATATATATATATATATAAAGTTGTGGGGGTAGCCTAAAGTCGGTATCAGCCAATCAGCAAGGGAGTCTATCCCCTTTCACTAGCGCAAGACCAAGGAGATTGTTTTTGTGTCTGAGGAGGAGCGCCACCCCTACCATCAGCTCCTTACTCTACTGCACTGATCCCAATGCTACTCATACGCTGAGTTGGCAAGGGCCGGTATCGAACTAGGAAACTTGTGATTCAATTTTCGGCAATGTGGTTTCTAGCCGAACGCTCTACCGACTGAGCAAACCCGACCCCTATATATATATATATATATATATATATATATATATATATATATGTGTAATAAAAAGCCTTAAATACCATGGGTGTCGTGGTTATGGACCGTTTCCACTTGTGAGTATGCCCACGAGCTTCTTCAGACCACTGATATCTTTTATTTAGACAGGCACATGGCCAAACTCATCTTATATTCATACATTTCCCCCGCCTTCAGGGGTGATCGTATTGCATTTTTTCTTTTCGAGTGTCTTTTTTATTGGTGGAAATTTCTTCTTTTTTTTTTCCATGTGCCTGTCTAAATAAAAGATATCAGTGGTCTGAAGCTCGTGGGCATACTCACGTGTGGAAATGGTCCATAACCACGATACCCATGGTATTTAAGGCCTTTTTATTCACAAATAACTTTGCTCTGTTTACAATAATTAAACATTGAGCTCTCAAACGGAACCTGAACTCTACAACAAACTACTGGTAGAGAATAGGACCAGCCTAGAATCACCTTGTACCAAGAAACTTGGTACCGCACCAAAGTATATATATATATATATATATATATATATATATGAGATTTATCCAAAACTTGCTATATGTGATTTCTAAGAACTGTACAAATATTGATGAAGTATGTATAAATACAGCGAATCTTTAAATCACTGAAGAGAGCTCAATGTAAGATAACCTTTTAGATTATTACAGAGCAATATTATCAAAAAATGAAGAAGAACTCAATACAGTGACGACGAAAATTGGGCCCATATAAATCTAAGTTGATTTAAAAAATTTCGCCTCATCAGATGGGTCTCGTGAATTGAGACCCATCTGATGAGGCGAAAATTTTTAAATCAACTTAGATTTATATGAATTTTCGTCGAAGGGATCACTGTATTGAGTTCTTGACTTGGAAAAAGTTGGTTTATTTTGTTAAAGAAAGATTGAAGAAATAATTACTCTTTTTCTTTTTTTTTTTTTTGATTAGAAAGACAAAAACAAAAAAGGACTCTAAAAAATTGACATCTTTTTCTTCAAGTCTTCAATTTGTTTTGAATTAAAAACTCTTAATTGTCTATGGCTCATTTGGTAATGATATTGAACTGAAGAAGAAGAAGAAGAAGAAGAAGAAGAAAGAAGAAGAAAGGGAGAAGAAGGGAAGAAGAAAAATCAAGAAGAAGAAGAAGAAGAAGAAGAAGAAGAAGAAGAAGAAGAAGAAGAAGAGAAGAAGAAGAAGAAGAAGAGAAGAAGAAAAGAAGAAATCAAGAGAAAAGGAAGAAGTATAAAAAGAAGAAGAAAATCTAGAAGAAGAAGAAGAAGAAGAAGAAGAAAGGGGAGAAGAAAATCAAGAAGAAGAGGAAGAAGGTATAAAAAGAAGAAGAAAATCTAGAAGAAGAAGAAGAAGAAAGGAGAAGAAAATCAAGAAGAAGAGGAAGAAGGATAAAAAGAAGAAGAAAATCTAGAAGAAGAAGAAGAAGAAGAAAGGAGAAGAAAATCAAGAAGAAGAGGAAGAAGGTATAAAAAGAAGAAGAAGAAGAAGAAGAAGAAAAAAGAAGAAGAAGAAAGGAGAGAAGAAAAATCAAGAAGAAGAAGAAGAAGAAGAAGAAGGAAGAAGAAAATCTAGAAGAAGAAGAAAGTAAAAAAAAGAAGAAGAAAAGGGAGAAGAAAAAAAGAAGAAGGTATAAAAAGAAGAAGAAAAGGGAGAAGAAAGGGAGAAGAAAATCTAGAAGAAGAAGAAGAGAAGAAGAAGAAGAAGAAGAAAATATCTAGAAGAAGAAGAAGAAAGGGGAGAAGAAAATCTAGAAGAAGAAGGTATAAGAAAGAAGAAGAAGAAGAAGAAGAAGAAGAAGAAGAAGAAAATATCTAGAAGAAGAAGAAGAAAGGGGAGAAGAAAATCTAGAAGAAGGTATAAAAAAAGAGAAGAAGGTAGAAGAAGGTAGAAGAAGAAGAAGAAGAAGAAGAAGAAGACGCTAGCAAATGACTGAACTCCTCAATCTCAAGGCTGATCCCTCTAAACATCATTACCAGCCTCTCTCGCTTGACTGTACTTTTAAAAATGAAGATACCCAGTTTTTAGGTGTGTGTGAGGATTGAGAAGGAACGATACAATTACCAGAGGAGAGCAACAGCCAAGCGCACGGGTCGTGGCTCGTTTAGTAAACACGTTCTTTGCCCAGAATTGATAACCTATTGATTTTTCTCATTCTCTACCAAGTGGACTTTTTATACTTTAAATCCACGACAAAGGAAATCGTGTGTAGTGTATAGATATTATTTTTTTTAAAGAATTACTTAGTAGTAGTAGTAGTAGTAATAGTAGCAAGTTGTAGTAATAATAGTAGTTTGCTTTAAAAACGATTTTTGGTGCGGAGGGGTCTTTAAATGCCTTGTGAACGTTTATTGAATATTGAAGAATCCTCTTCTTACAGAAATGAAGAGTTCTTGAATATTGTTCTCAAATAATACCCCATATTTATCGCGACCAGTCTTACAGTTGCTTAACCTAAAAATAGGCGAATAACCGAAATAAACCAGAAATAAAGGTTGTTATATCTAAGTGGCAGCACCGTAAAAACTTTTTTTTTAACTAGCTTAAAAATGACCCCGGGTCAGCTTTTTGGTAGTGGAAGGGACAAACACTGCGAATAATCTTGTACCTTCTTCTATCTATGAATATTCATGACACAAAATGAAATGATAGATGTTTTTGATTTTATTTCGTATAGTTGAAAAGGGTGTCTTATTTAAAATAAAATAAGGTTTCTGGGTTTGATTGAATTTTTATATTTTGGTTGTGGAATTCGTATCTCAGGTCACATGAAAGCAAATTGGTAGACTGTGAATTAAGGGGCGTAATTTTTTTTTACTTTATTTATTTTTTAAAGAACAGCATTAAATTGATGTTGTATTTACACTACGCAACAACCCTAAAAACTATACATCTGTCGTTTAATTCTTTTAAAAACTTGTAAACGAATTGATCAACGTATTTAGTATTTATTAACTTATGTTTTCCTTAATATTTCTGACATAAAATGAAATAATTTTTTTTTCTTCTTATAGTTGAAAAAGGTGTCTTTAAAAAAAAAGGTTTCTCTGCTTAATTGATTTTTAAAAAATATTTTGGTAGTGGGATTATTCGTATCTCAGGTCACAAGAAAGCAGATAGGTAGACTGTGAATTCAGGGACGTATTTTTTTTTTTTACTATAGTTTTTTTCTTTTCAAATTAAAGGGAAGCATTAATTGATATTTTATAAATTTAATCACTACGCAACAACTATACAACATCCAATTAATGCTGTCGTTTAATTTTTTAAACTTATAAATGAATTAATCTATAACTTTATTTCTCTTAATTTTTTTTTAGATGAGGCTTGATAATTAGTATTATTTGGATTATTCGGACTATTGTCCTCATGTTTATTGTTACAACGTTTCGGCCGAGAAGGCTCCCGAGTCCGACAAGAAATACCCAAAGAAGGCCGGAGGGTACATCGGCCGAAACGTTGTACAAATAACAATAAAGATAAGGACAATAATCCGAATAATACGTATTAACTTTAACTTATGTTTCCTTAAAAGTATTGATTGGAAATTCTTTTTTATTAAAAATATTGAGAAATTAAAAATATATACATTGGACTTTATTTCATATTTCACTAACATCTGTCCGGTAGACTATAGTAAAAATTTATGCATCTGAATTCGGTCTACCGTTCTTTATATTAGAATAAAACTATTAATTAAAAGATAAAGCTGAAGTATTCTTGAGAGCCTTTTATAATTAAATGTCCATTTCGTCTGCTTGATAAATATAGAGTGTTTGCACATGCGCAGAATCTCTTTACTTCCGTCTTTCTTTTCTTTCTTCTTTTTCCACTTCTTTTCTCTTTCTTTCTCCTCCTCTTCTTCTTCTTCATTGTAGGCGTGCAGCTTTTTCGCACTTCGGGCAGGTCTGCTTGGTTTCCTTCAGAAAATCGAGCCAAAACGGAATGTTCTTCTAGATGAAATTCCATCTTTTTGATGTTGTCAAACAAACCATTTAGTTGCGACTGCTGCTCAGTTTTTTGTGCCACCAAAAAACTCCACACCAAAAAGAAAAAAATAAATAATAATAATACCCCACCACTTGTCAACTCGTTGGCGGGCCGTAATTAAGAAAAAGCGAAAGAAGAATCCTCTTTCTCCTTTTCTTCATTTTGCGTATTTTTTTATTATTATTTTTAATTTAATCTGAGTGTAGAGACATATCATACCTGCCTGGTTTGCATTGCATTTTCACCTTGAACTCTCTTCTACATTAAAAGGAGGCAAAAAATAAAAGAAAACGAAAAAAGGAATTGTTTTACGCAAGATAATTTTTTGGAGATATCTCTATATTATTTCGTCTGCTTTTGGGACGACGACGAAAAACAGAGGAAAAAATACGTAAAAAAACAAACTTCAAGCAAGAAGCCAGGAAAAGGTTTCTTAATAAATTTAAATTAATACCAATTTGATATTTTCAACTACAGGGAAAAAAATCCACAGAATGGCAGGTAAGTAATTAATTAAATTAAAATTTGGTTTTGGTAAACGTGCAAAAATTCTGTTCTCCTTTGCATCAAAATTTCTTAATTTTCTACGTACCTGTTTCTTTTTCTACGCTCTTATTTACAGTCATATATATATATATATATATATATATATATATATATATATATAGTTTATTTTATGAGATAATAGCCAATTGAATAATTATGGAAATGAGTAAAATAAAATCTCAAAAAATTATTTTTTTAATTTTATTTTATTTACCGATTTTCGGTACTTATTTTCTACCAGAGTATCATCCTTATTTTTTTTTCTTCTTCTATTTACACCGTCTGTCTTTTGTCTTTTTATTTATATTGTAATTTAGTATCAATCATATACAACCCCACCGATATTTTGCGCCCCAAAATAAGGGGAGGGTCAAAGTTAAGTGAATCTGAAAAAAAAATCAGAAAGTTTTGAAATAAAATAACTGATTCATTATAAAATTCACTGATTGATAAATCAACACTAAAAATTTCATTAAAATCGGATAATTCCCTGGTTTTTGGTAATTTTTTTTAAAACAGGGGGGTTACATTTGTTTTGCAAAAGCACAGATTTTTCGACAAATTGGGTATACCTATATAATATAATATAATAATATGTATAGACCAAATTAGACAATTTAAAGGCTACATATATCGTTATTTAAAAAGGTCTGATAAAAGAAAATTGTCATTAGTTGAGAGGTACCAAAAAAGAAGGTATCTCTGCGTAAATATTGGATATTTCTTCTGCCCCTGGGTTGGGCCAAAACCTCTGGGCAAGAGATCTATTTCCCACCCCACAGCTAACCAAAAGCAGTCACTCAGCTAAATTTAATACGTCTCTATTCTTTTTTATATTTCTAAATACAGGAATCTTGAGAAGCAACTAAGCATTAAAAGTTGAAAGATTTATTTATCTATGACTAATTAAAATAATAAATAAATAGATAAATAAAAATATTTCCTTTCCTTTTTTTTTTTTTTTTTTCGACCCTGTTTTGTTTGTTTCATTTATTTATTTATTTTAATTTATTGATCGAACACCCTTTTTCAGACGAATCTTTTCTTTAACCAAAAATGTCAAAGAAATTAAAATCTCAATTATTCGAAAATGAATTTTAAAAAAGTTTTAAGAAAAAGCGGAAAATAGTAATAATAATTTTAAAAAATCCTTTCCTTTTTTCAACCCTGTTTCATTTTATTTTTTTATTTTTTATTTATCGAACACCCTTTTTTAAAATTTTTTTAGCCGAATCTATTCTTAAACTAAAATTTCAAAGATATTCAAATTTAAATTCTTCGAAAATGGATTAAAAAAAAAAAAAAAAAGTTTTAAGAAAAAGCGGAAGAAAATCTCTAAGTAAAAAAAAAAAGAAAAAAAGCATTTATTTCCCCGGCTTGTGTTCAGTCTCACTTACGATAAGTTTATCATGTGATCTAATATAGCACTGGACTGTAAATGTAGATTCTGTTTTTAATAAGATCCTTTTTGAAAATCCGTGTACGTCGTCAAAACCATAAAAGGCAACCTCATTCATTAGAAAATAAATCCAATATCTCGAAAGCCGTTGACTCAAAATATTTGAAAATAATGAATTGGTGAATGGGAATACGAAGTTTGGTTTGGCACAAGGCTATGGGACACACAGTGAGAATTGAACTCACTAACAACAGTGGTCCGTTAATTGCTAAGCTAGCTCGCTAACTATTGTAAAATGCGGGGTCCCCAAATGCGGATTGAGGTTGTCGAATATTTTCTATTGGCACCAGTGGTCGGTGTTTGATAAAAAAAACACAACAAAACCAGGTGAAAAAATTAGCATTAAATGCTAATTTTTTCAAAACTAGTGTCAGTGTTATTTTTGTTTGTTTGTTTAAAAAAAAAACTAATTGGAAGATTGGCGCAGTACAGTCTTCCTACCCTCTATCACCATTTTTAGGCTCGGTGACGGATTAAGTGAAGTTTGTTTAGTAAATAAAATTGTAAATTAACCATTTTAAAATGACGAGTTGTAAATATTTTCTTTCTCAACAAGTCATTTTTTTTCTTTCTTTTAATAGATTTATTTAAATACTGGGAAAAAAATAAAAACGAACTGCTTATAGCAGGGTTCGAAACTAGACACTTCCGATGTCTTTTTTTTTTTTTTAATAAAACCAATTTAGATTTTTTTTTCTCTTTTTACTGAGAAATGTAGGAAGTAAATAACAGTCGATATAAATGTCTCGCCGTCGCAGATCATTACTGAGTTCGATTCTCACCGGGTGTCATATACGTGTGGTCGTTCTAAGCTTTTACCAAATGTCGATATTCTAATATATATCGATCCACTCGTTCCTTTTCTGACGTTTCTTTGATTTTGAGCTCAAAATATCCCTCCACCCGAAATAGTCAGCCTGTTGCTTAGCTTTTAGGAATCTCAGTTGAATGCTTATTTCTGAAGAGAAAAACCTATTTACACATAAAGTTCAGGGTTCAAACCCTGGAGTATCTCAGCTAGTGAAGAATGCTACTGTTTATTTAACGGTTAAAACGATTTCTTTATTGAATTAGATTTTAACCCAATAAGGAAATCGTTTTCTTTGAATGGAAGAGAGTAATTTTTTTTTCCAACTAATTAACTTAAAAATAATAACCTACTTTATGGATGTCCTAGAGCGAAATATTTTTCTGAATTCTTTATTATAAAATAATAATCCTATATTTTCGTAAATTCTAAAAACAGGGATTTTCATTCACATTATTCGTGAATTATAGGTGCAAATACAATCAGTCTAAAAGTAAAAACTCAACAAAAAAGGCACGAGCTTGGAGCTATTTTCTTGATACAAACGCAGAATAGCGCACAAGAGATAATATCATTAGAATCTCATTTTACGTATAAATAGCATTAGATTACGGAAAATCGCGTAGTACCCTAATCCTAATGTCTCAAAGGCTTCTGGTATTTCCGTGAAATATAAGGAAATGTAATGCCTTTTATACTTGCGTGCTGTTCTGCATTGGTTGTAATAAAATATAATGCTTTTTATACGTAATCTAATGATATTATCTCTTGCGCGCTATTCTGCATGACTACCATTTTCTTAAGTCAATAACAGAATCCTAAAATCGATGCGAATCGAAAAAGATGGGTACATTTCATTTGTTTAAATAGCATTAGATTACGGAAACTCCCGAAGTGCCTAACCCTAGCGTTTCAAAGGTTTTTGGTATTTCCGTGAAATGTAATGCTTTTTATACGTAATCTAATGATATTATCTCTTGCGCGCTATTCTGCATTTAGTACCATTTTTTAAAAAGTAAATAATAACGGAATCGTAAAATTAATGCATATCGAAAGAGATGGGATACATTTGTTTAAAATAAACATTTATTTCTCTTTCTCTTTCTCTCCCTCCACCAATCTTTTGGTGTAAGTATATAAGCACCGTTTTTTTTTACAAACAATTCTATCACCATAAAGTAATTACATTAAAAGCTTTTCGTGATGGAATATTTACCCTCCCGAACGAAGAAATAAATCCCCCAGGGTTTAAAATTGTTTGATCAACCAGGATGACCGAGGAGATTGTCGAGGTCCCGTGATGGAGATTTCGCGGTGGTACTACTAGGCCAAATTTATCAGGAAGGGTTTGATGTGGCGACGACCGTCTCCTTTCCAAGCTACCGAGTTACATAGTACCTGTAACAGAAGAACCACTCACCTGATACTAGTTTTTAGGGTGCGTCAGTGCCACACCCTGCAATAAAATAAAATAAATAAATAAATGGTAGACTGTGAATTATAGGTACCACCAATTTTCCCTGTGAAATTTACCTCCCCCCACCCCATATTTAACACAATGAAACTTGCATAAATGTTAATATTATCTTGAAATTCTACTAACATCTGTCCGGTAGACTATGGTAAAAATTATTCAATTGAGAGGCGTAAATTTTTACCATAGTCTACCGGACAGATGTTAGTAGAATAAATGAAGTCCAATATTTTTAATTTCTCAACTGGGATTAATACTTTTAATAAAAATCAAAAGAAAACATTACTTAATACATTAATTCATTTATAAGTTTTTAAAAAAGAATTAAACGACAGCATTAATTTATGTTATATAGACTAGCAAATATATGCACCCTCCGGGTGCAAGTATTTAAGTTTTAATGTAATAAATATTATTAAATTAGAGGCTAGACAAAAAGATATGTAACAGAGGGGTATAATAAAAAATAGAAATGAAACTTACTCTTCATCACTCTCGTCTTTCATTGCTGATTTTACTATTTACTATTTAGTTAAAAAGGAAATAAATAATAAAATTACAGTTATTTTTTCTTGTTAATTTATTTAAGATTATTGAAGAGATTTTTATATTCATTAAAATAAAACCAAACAATTAGAAATCAATAATACTAAGCACATATTTAATAAAATCAGATTTTTAATATCAATATGCAAATTAGTCTTCCATTCACACTGCAAACCGCTATTTTTTGTATGCATGTTAGTATGTAGACATGGACAACACTAATAAAAAGGTAAGCAATTTTATTAATAATTCAGGTTTAAATAAAATAAAATCATGAAAATGTGATGTAATAACTATGGGAATAGTGATCGATTAGTAATATAGTTTCGGTTACAGACAGAAAAACACACAATCTCCATTAGAATAAGATTTCAAGTTGTTGCGTAGTGATTCAGTTATACATTTTTTTTTAAATCTCAGAACTGCAAAAGTGGACTGTTACGTTTTCCTTAGAGTTTGATTTTTACTAAAAGTATTAATTCCAGTTGAGAAATTAGAAATATATACATCAGACTAATGGACTCCATTTCATATTCCACTAACATCTGTCCGGTAGACTATAGTAACAATTTACGCCACTGAATTAACAGTCTACCAAATTTCTCACCTGGCAGTAGTCTTTAGGGGGCGTTAGTGCCACACCCTGCAAAAAATGTAACTTGTTCACTGAAAACGCAAAAAGAAAGCGTTTTGATTCCATATAGTTGTCGGTGTGCTACAAAATTGTATTTATATAGTTCCCTTCATTTTATTTATTTTCATTTTATTAATTGATTAATCTATCTAAATGTATCAAAAGGTTTCTTATGAGAAATTCGTACTAATGCAAAACAGCGCGCAAGAGATAATATAATTAGATTACGTATAAAAACAGAGGCGCGTGGTGTAAAAAAAGAAAGAAAAAAAAAAGAAAAAAAGAGTCGCTTGGTGTAGTTAGTCATAGGAATTTGACTCGGACTCGTCAACGCGAGTTCAAATCCTGGAGAGGTTGTTTGCATTTCAATACCCTTGGGAAAGGTATGCATCCAATTATTCTCCCTCCAGATATGGGTAAATAGTAGGACAGACTGGGCTCTTTAACCGTGGCTAGGTAACCTGTCTAGGAGAAGGAAAACTCTAAATTCAAACCTGTTAAACCCCGCTTACGAAATTGACGTTGTGTTTGGAGGGATTTGGTTTAAAAAAAAATTTAAAAAAAAAAAGCATTACATTTCACGGAAATACCCGAAACCTTTGAGATACTAGCGTAAGGGTTAGTGTTGGGTTTGGGGTACTTCGGGAGTTTCCGACATCTAATGCTATTCATACGTAAAATGCGATTCTAATATTTCTTGCGCGCTATTCTGTATTTGTAACGGAATTTCAATTTAATGAATGTTCAGCGCTCTCACCTGTTTTGTTTGGTTTAAATGGCATATCAACCTTCGTTGGTTATTTAATGCCAAAGCCACCCCTGTAGAAGAACAATTGTGGTTTATTTAACCCATAGCTGGGGTATGAGGGCATTCATACCTTTCGCATTGGTATTAGTCCGAAAGTGAACGTAAATAGCGCAACTGGAATCTGGACTCGCTTACTACGATGTCACAGGCCAACACGTCACCCATTACGTCACGGGACACACCCTCGCGCTCACCACTGTTTAAAAAATATATTATATATGTATTTAAGTTTAGTGTAAAATTAAAATGATTTTAATATTGTAATATAATTTTCATTTATAAAGACCCCTCATGATATAATGGTTAGCAAGCTGGGGCCGCACAATATTATTATGAGTTCGATTCTAACTGGGTGCCCAAACTTCCTTGCGCTAAAACCTAGCTAAGATTAGTAAATGATTATATATTCCTCGTATCTGTTGGTGGGGTGGCAGAGGTCAGGGTGGCCTAATGTCGGTATCAGCCAGGCAGCGAGGGAGTCTATCCCCTTTTCACTAGCTCTAGATCAAGGAAATTGTTTTTTAGCGTCTGAGGTGGTGTGCCACACCTACCATCAGCTCCTTGGTCTGTTGGAATAATCATTAGTATTTATTGTTTTATTCTTAAACAAAACTTTGATCCGAGCAAAAAAATGTATTTGAAAAAATAATTCTTTTGAGGTCGAAGAAATCCAGAAATATGTTTTTTTAAATTTTTTTTTTTTTTTTAGAAATTTGGTGTAATTACCATAAAAGATTATTTGATTTTCTTTTATTGTTATTTGTTTTCCTTATTCCCTCTTTCCTTTCTTTTTTTATTCCCTCTCGTTTATTTCCCTTTTTATTTCAATCCCTTTTTTCTTTCATTTCTTCCCCCTTTTTCTTTCTTCCCTTTTTCTTTCTTTCATTTCTTTCTTCCTTTTTTCTTTCATTTCGTTCAATTTTTTCTTTCTTTTCATTTTTTCTTTTTCATTTTTTCCCTTTTTACTTAAATTTTTTTTCCTTTTTCTTTCATTTCTTTCCCTTTTTTTCTTTACTTTTTTCTTTCTTTCATTTCCTTTCCTTTCTTTCCATTAAAGAAAGAAAAAAGGGAAATAAAGGAAAAAGAAATTTAAATAAAAAGGGAAAAAACGTCTTTCCCTTTTTCTTTTCCTTTTCCTTTTTTCTTTCGTTTTTTCTTTCTTTTTCTTTCTCTCCCCCTTTTCATTCTTTCATTTCTTTCCCCTTTTTTTTTCCTTTTCTTTTTACTCCTTTTTCATTCTTTCATTTCTTTCCCCTTGTTTCTTTCCACTTTTTTTCTTTCGTTTCTCCCCCCTTTCACCTTATTTTCTCTACTCCTTGTTTTCTTTCCCCCTATTCTCTATTTATTCCTTTCTACCCCACCTTTCCCCTTTCTTCCTTCATTATTTCCTTATAAAAATACAAATAAAAACGAAACCTGTCAGGTTCAATTCTAATATTGAATTTCTACTGGGATCTTTTCCTTGTACAAATCTCATCTCATCTTTCAACACCAACAGATGTTTTGATCATTATAAATATTTAGGTCAATGTTGAGCGCAACAAACTTGAGAGACGATGTCACTTTCTTTTTAAAAGAATTTTTGCAATATTGTATCTCCGTATTGATTTTGAAGCATAAAAAAAACGAACGTAAAATAAACATTTTATTTATAAATAAATGCAGAAAATACCGTTTTCTCTTGCTATGAATCAAGGTTCCAATTTAAGCTTTGCCTTGCCTGGCACAATACCAGCGGCATGGAGCACTTAGTGAAGATACAACTTACTAGCAACTGTCTGCTAGACTAGCCCACTATGTAGAATAGGGTGGATCGGTTTTGGAACTGTAATGTCTCTCCCATGTGGCGAAAGTTGTAAACTGGAGAGGATGTCTCTTTTTAAAACACTTTTTGCAATATTGTATCTCCGTATTGATTTTGAAGCATTAAAAAAAAACAAAAACATAAAATTAAACATTTTATTTATAAATAAATGCAGAAAATACCGTGTTATCTTGCTATGAATCAGGTTCCAATTTAAGCTTTGCCTTGCCTGGCACAAGGCCAGCAGTATGGAGCGCCCAGTGAAGATAGAACTCACTAGCAACAGTCTGAAGTATTAAAAAAACGAACATAAAATAAAACATTTTATTTATAAATAAATGCAGAAAATACCGTCTTCTCTTGCTATGAATCAAGGTTCCAATTTAAGCTTTGCCTTGCCTGGCACAAGGCCAGCAAGTATGGAGCGCTCAGTGAAGATAGAACTCACTAGTAACGACCTGCTAGACTAGCTCATTATGTAGAATCAAGTAAGACTGGCTTGATTTTTATTAAGCTTAAATTGGAAGTAAATACAACCAGTTAGGATTATGTATGTGCTAGAAGGCGATGGCTGAATGTCCAGGGTATGACGTCAAACTCTATCTGATAGTGAAGTCCAATTCTGGAGATAGATAAATGCAAAAAATAGCTCACTATGTAAAATAAAGTAGGTCGATTTTGGAACTGTAACATCTCCCATGTGGCAAAAGTTGCAAATTAACAAAAAGAATTACCACACAAAATATATTGCCCTTATGGCAAGCCCTTTTTATCATATGGATGGCGGTGGCTGCAGGTCTACATGTCCTGGGAATGACGTTAAAATCTATCTGATGGTGAGGTTCCAGTTTTGGAGGTTTGGGGAATGTGGAGCACCCCTTCATCACCATTGCTCCCTGGTCCACTCTGACCCGGAGTGGTAGTAACTGTTAGGGTCCCATCTATGGGTTAAATAGAAAAATGTATTTATAAAAAATTTGTATTATCCATTAAGAATTGATTTATTTCAAAACTTTATCGGCATTAAATGACCCACTGAGGTTGATATGCCGTAAAACAAAACAAAGCAAAGAAAGCCACACAAAATATTTTTCTTTGAAACCTTGCTTTCGTTTGAGGAAATAGATTTCAATTTTTTTAAAAAGTTATCACTATTAGAGCTTAATTATTTGGTAAAAAAGCAGCATATCAGAGGTGTTGGTGGTGATGGGGGTATATTTTCAATTTGAATTCTAGTCGTATTTTATTCTCTTAGTTTAAAATGACAACCTTCTCTGTTTTGAATATTGAAATTGCTAAATTTTTTAACCAATTTCTCGGCTAAATGTTGCAAAAATGAGGATTTTTTGGTGCATTTTAGTAAACGATCTTTGATGCTATTTCCTTTAACAATCGTGCAAGTAAGAGATCTAGTTTTTGGTATTGGTATTCATTATATCAACACACAAATTTCATTGTTTGAGAGAATTTGAAATTTTTTAAAAAGTGAAAAATCAACCTACCCTAATGTAGAAAAGTAAGACTGGCTTGATTTTTATGAAGCTTAAATCCGAAGTTCAACCTGATATAAAATATATATATGCTAGAGGGCGGTGGTTGCAGGTCTTAATGTCCCGGGTATGATGTTAAACTCTATCTGATGGTGAAGTTCCAATTCTGGAGCTCTGGGGGATGTGGAGTACCCTTTCACCGCATTACTCCCAGGTTCATTCTGACCCGGAGTGGTAGTACCTGTTGAAGGTGGCATGCAGTGAAACTTGTGCGTGAGATATTTTAAGGGTAATTTATGAGGAAGTGCGTCCCAGTCTCCTGCCTCAGAAATTGCTACCCGGTGACTATTAAAATAACGTCCCCAGCTATTGTTTATTTATAGAAATTTGTCATAATTCTTGTTTAGATATGAAGATGAGTATCTATCTATCTATCTACCTCAATTTGTTCATTTTTTACTTTGTTTATATATCTATCCACCCATCCATTTGTTCGTATCTATCTATATTATTTTGTTTGTTTATCTATCTATCTATCTATCTATCTATCTCAGTCTATTCCAAACTATATATCCATCTTCATATCTAAACAAGAATTACGACAAATTACGATAAATAAACTCTCTAAAATACATTTAACGCCCTAAGTTGGTTGTTTTCTTTCAAGTAACACTGCTGAGACAATATAGCTGGAGACGTTATTTTAATAGTCACCGGGTAGCACTTCCTCATAAATTACCATTTTAAGTGGAAAGAGGCTGCACAGACCTCAGTCCTCTGTCTTGCTAGATCTGCAGTTGGTCCAGTGTTAGGGTCCCATCTATGGATTAAATAGAAAAAAAAATGAATTGGTAAAAATGTGTTTAAAAAAAAAAATCCTGAATTATTCGCACTATTGTTATCATCTTTATTGTTATCTACACAACATTTCGGGCAATGTGCTCTCCGGCCTTCTTCAGGTATTTCTTTTGTTGGACTCAGAGGAACCTTCTCTTTGAACTCTATAGCCTTATCAAATTATCAAGCCTCATCTCAAAAATTCAGAGAAAAAAATTGAATTTAAAAACAAAGTAATTTGAGTACCCATCAAGAATGAATAAAACAAATGTCTTCAGCATAAAATAACCCAACAAGGGTTGACATGCCATAAAATCCAACCAACCAACCAAGAATAAATAAAACAAAATGTCTTCAGCATAAAATAACCCAATAAGGGTTGACATGCCATTAAAATCCAACCAATCAACCAAGAATGAATAAAACAAGATGTCTTCAGCATAAAATAACCCAACAAGGGTTGACATGCCATAAAATCCACTAAACCAACCAAGAATGAATAAAACAAGATGTCTTCAGCATAAAATAACCCAATAAGGGTTGACATGCCATTAAAATCCACTAAACCAACCAAGAATGAATAAAACAAGATGTCTTCGGCATAAAATAACCCAACAAGGGTTGACTTGCCATTAAAATCCAATCAACAACCAGTTAGGATGTAAAGTTGTCAGGGTGTCCTAAAGTTGATATCGGCTAGACAGTGAGGGAGTCTATCCCTTTTCACTAGCGCTATACCAAGGAGATTGTTTTGGCATCTGAAGTGGAGCGCCACACCTGCCATCAGCTCCTCACTTTACCGCACAGATCCCTTTGCAACTCATATGCTGAGTTGGTGAGGGCTGATATCGAACCCGGAGCCTTGTGGTTCTGAGTCAAATGCTCTACCGACTGAGCTAAACCGGACCTATAATTTAAAAAAAAAAAAAAAGAAAGTTTATTGTATTAAAATAAACCAACAGGGGTCGACATGCCATAAAATCCAACCAACCACTTAGGATGTATAATTAAAAAAAGAAGGCAACAAAGTTTATTGTTGGAAAAAAATTGTTTACTTTAATTTATTCACAATAAACTCTTGTGCTTGCAAAACAAAATCCACTTTTTTTTTTTTTGTATTTTTATTTTATTTTATTTTTATTTTATTTAAAAAAAAAATTTTTTTTTTAGTATTCCTGACTAATTACTATGAAATTTTTCTTTTAATATTTTTTGACATTTTCAAATCAATTTGATAAATGGATTTTTTAGAAAACCAATTTCGTCACGCGCTTTTTTTTTTTCCGTCACATTTTTTTTTGGTTTTGGTTTTGTTTTCTTTTTTTTTCTTTCTTTTCGTTTTTATCGTTTTGTTTTTTTCTTTTTTTTTCTTTTTTTTCTTTTTCTTTTTTTCTTTCTTTCTTTTTTTCTTTCTTTTTTTTTTCTTTCTTTTTTTTTTCTTTCTTTCTTTTTCTTTTTTGTTTTTTTTCTTCTTTTTCTTTTTTTCATTCTTTTTCTTTTTTCTTTCTTCTTTTTTTCTTTTCTTTTTTTCTTTTTCTTTTTTTTTCTTTTTTGTACAAACTCAATGCTGTTTATTAGTGAATTAGAACATTTTTTAAAAAACATTTTAACCCAATTATCAATTTTTCTTCTTTCAATTTTTGTTTTTCTTTTCCTTTTTTCTTTTCCTTTTTTCTTTCTTTCTTTTCTTTTTTCTTTCATTCTTTCTTTCTCATTTTTTTGTACAACTCAATGCTGTTTATTAGTGAATTAGAACATTTAAAAAAAAAACATTTTAATCCAATTATCACGCTCAGCAACATCCCAAAAAGTCTTTTACGCCTATTAGCGAAGATTTCTCCTGCCCCTCACTCTACTCTGTATTTAAAAAAAAATAATAAATAATAAAAAAACAAAAACAAATCCTCAGTTTTGCTACAAAAGAATTTATTTCTGTCTTCTATCCCACTTCAATCAAAATAAAATCTTAAAAATCTTTGAGAGATAAACGTTTTGTATTACGACAAATTCACCATTATTTTGGAATTCCCAATTATAGAATTGTCGACCTTGGGCTTAAGGGATCATTATTCTTTATTTGAATCAAAGATAACAAGCCTCACCGAATAGGCACTTGAGATTAGTGATAGCTCATAGCATTAATTACTAGGTCATAAAAATGCCAAGTTTGAAGCTGTATTTACCAAGATAGAAATGAATGATAAATGGAACAGTAATTTTTTTCAGAATACAAGGTGTCATAAAAGTAGAGATTGAAGCTGTATTTACTAAGATAGAAATGAACAATAAATGGAACATTAATTTTTTCAGTATATAAGGTGTGTCATAAAAGTACCAAGTTTAAAGCTGTATTTACCAAGATAGAAATGAACAATGAATGGAACATTAATTTTTTCGGAATACAAGGTGGGTCATAAAAGTATCAAGATTGAAGCTGTATTTACCAAGATAGAAATGAACAATAAATGGAATGTTAATTTTCTTTTTTCAGAATACAAGGTGTGTCATAAAAGTACCAAAAATCTCGATACCTTTTTGACACACCTTGTATATATATACAGTTTATTTAGGAAGAGGCCATTTATTAATATAAGTTTGATTATAGCCTGTAGGCAAGGTTTATAAATGTATTTTAGTTAACTTTTTCTTATTTGCATGAAAGAGAGAGAGAGAGAGAGCATGAGGACAAGTCAAAATTGTTCCACCATTTGTGATTGAATAGAGACTCCAAAATATACTTGCCATTTAGTATATAGTACTGAAAATACATTATAAGATTCAAAGGTTATGACAGTCATAACTCGTTGGAACGCGAACAAACTCCGACACAGGTTGAGGGACAAAACCTTTTATATAACAGCACAGAATAAACAGGGTACATAATACATAGAGGTGTACATAAACATACATACATAAGTAATATAAAGTTACATGTAAAAAGGATAAACATAAAAGCAACAGACATGAGACTAAGAATAGTCCATGCTGGGAAATCACTTACAGTAATGTAAGGGCCCCCCCAACAAGAAAGGGGTAGTCATAAGACTACCTCATTGTGTCTCGTAGGTCGAGCAGCAGGCAAAGAGAGAAAGAGAAGTTCAAATCAGCCGCTTAAATACACCAGGCCCCTAGCGGGAACCAGCGACACTAAACGGGCAGACAACTCCCCAGGCAAATACGAAAATAACTCCTACAACATCAAAATTATTTTGATATTGTGCAACACACACACACACACACACACACACATATGGCAAGCCCCAACCCTTTTTATCATATAGCTGCTAGAAGGCAGTGGCTGAGGGTCTTAACGTTAAACTCTGTCTGATGATGAGGTTCCAGTTCTTGTGGTTTGGGGAGTGTGGAGCATTTTTTTTTTATCACCATTGCTCCCTGGTCCACTCTGACCCGGAGTGGTAGTACCTGTTAGGGTCCCATCTATGGGTTAAATAGAAAAAAAATGTGTTTATAAAAAAAATTGATTATCCATTAAGAATGAATTTATTTCAAAACTTTATCGGCATTAAATGAGCCACTGAGGTTGATATGCCGTAAACCAAACACACACACACACATATTCTGGGTACGACGTTAAACTTCATCTAATGGTAAAGATCCAATTTTGGAGCTGTGTAGAGTAGCCCTTCATCGCCATTACTCCCAGGTCCACTCTGACCCAGAATGGTAGTACCCTTTTAGGGTCCCATCTATGGGTTAAATAGAAAAAATGAGTTTAAGAAAATTGAGTTTTAAAAAAAGTCATTTAAAAAAATTTTTTGAATATCCATTAAGAATGAATAAAACAAAACGTCATTAGCAGAAAATAACCCAACAAGGGTTGACATGCCATAAATTTCAACAAACCAACACACACATGCACACACAAACTGTGAAATACAGTTTAAGGATTATTGATAATAGTATTAGATATCTTTGACAAATATAAATTCTTAATTTGAACCCTTCGCGCTTTTATGGAGCCAAACTCAGTAATAATATTAATCAAGTCAAGTTTATCAGTATATATTTTTAATATAAGATATATTAAACTACTTGTTTATATTTTTTTTAAACACACACACACACACACACACACACACACACATTATATATATATATATATATATATATATATATATATATATATTAATATAATATAAAAGGGTATGTCCTGAGAATAACGTTAAACTCTATCTGATGGTGAGTTCCAGTTCTTGTGGTTTGGGGAGTGTGGAGCATTTTTCTTATCCCCATTGCTCCCTGGTCCACTCTGACCCGGAGTAGTAGTACCTGTTAGGGTCCCATCTATGCGTTAAATAGAAAAAAAAAATGTGTTTATAAACAAAATTTGGCCCTTCGTGCTTTTATGGAGCCAAACTCAGTAATAATATTAATCAAGTAAAGTTTATCAGTATATATTTTTAATATAAGATATATTAAACTACTTGTTAAAATTTTTAAAATACACACACACACATATATATATATATTATATATATATATATATATATTATATAAAAAATGGACTCTCTCGTCGATTTTCAACGCATGAGTGTTCATCCAGTGAACAACCAACACAGTGATTTGTTTATAGTGGTGAAGGCTTGTGTAGGACCATTCCACACTTTTTGGCACAGTTGATAGGAAAGAATCGGTGCATCAAGGAATGCCACGAACCCAATCAACGACTGACTTCAGGAATTTTGAATTCAGAGTTATCCCTCTCCTAGACTGGTTACCTACCCAAGGTTAAAGAGCCCAGTCTGCCCTACTATTTAACCCATAGCTGGAGGGAGAATATATGGATTCATACCTTTCCCAAGGGTATTAGCGCTATGTGAAATGCCAACAGCTTCGTCTAGGAATTGAATTCTAACCAACGAGTCCATTTTCCACGACTCTAACCACTAGCCATGTGTGTGAGAGTATAGATAAAAGGATATGAAAACACCACAAAATGCTGTTAAAGTGAAAACATTTTATAACATATTCATAGCTGATATTGAACAATATTTTTCGATTTTATAAAAAACATCTTCAGAGCTTGTTTTTACTCTGTGTTGTCAAGAGCGGAGACAAAAGTCATGAGTTCAAAACAAAAACCTTGATGTTGCAAAAAAAGAAAAAAAAAGTTATACAATAGTTTCGAATGTGAGCACATCAAGGTTTTTGTTTTGAACTCCTATGATTTTTGTCTCCGCTCTTGACAACATGGAGTATAAACAAGCTCTGAAGACGATTTTTATAAAATTGAAATATTGTTCAATATCAGCTATGAATATGTTATAAAATGGTTTCACTTTAACAGCATTTTGTGGTGTTTTCCTATCCTTTTATCTATACTCATACCGTTGGATTCATTTCCTTTCTTTTAACTTATATATATATATATGTGTGTGTGTGTGTGAAGAAAGGAAGTGAATTGGATTCATTTCCTTTCTTTTAACTTATATATATGTGTGTGTGAAGAAAGAAAGTGAATCCGACGGTATGTAGTATATTAAGAAAAATGAAAAAACACAGGTTTAAATGGGTTAAGTGGTGTGTTTATTGGCCGACGCTGCAGTGTTTCGATTTATTAATTAGATCATCTTCAGGGCATTTGTTGGTATGTGGAAGGTGATAAGAAATTATTTATCACAGAATAACGAGAAAAGCAAAGTGGTAGTCCTTGTTATTCAGCCTGTTTAAAAAAATTTTTTAGGTTTGAAAAAGAAGACGGTTTGAAATATGACATCAAATATTCTATTTTGTGGCGTGAGTATGGGACGCTGTAAGTGTGTGTATCGAAAGGAAACATTGTGCATTTTTTTTTAGGTATGTTGTTGTGTGTGTGTGTGTGTGTGTGTGTGTGTGTGTGTGTATAAATTTTTTGCGATAAACAACAGCGGAAGTAAACCTTAAGGTTGTGTGTGTGTGTGTGTGTATTGGTAAGAGGTAGGGGAGAGGTGTCAGAGTATTATATATATATATATATATATATATATAATACTTTCAATCAATTTCTATTCATATTTAATGGGTATTAAAAATTTTCTTAAAACTCAATTTACTTCCTTATCACTGGAATAATGACTATACATCTCTTCGACAACATGAAAGAGGGTTTGAGAGGCAAGCATTATTCACATCAAGCCTCATCTCATAAGTACAGACAAGTATGAAAAGAGTGTCAGTGAAATATTTTTGGCAAAGTTTGGTAAGCTGGACGAGTCGTTTAAAGATATAGACGGGGCTCTTTAACCTTGATTAGGCAACCAATCTAGGAGAAGGAAAACTGTAACATAATTATATTAAAACTTCAATACTTGTATCCAGAGGGCACATATTTTTGTTAGTTCATCAAATAAACCAGAAAAGCTCAGTATATGAAAAGAGTGTTAGTGAAATATTTTTAACTATGTTTGGTAAGCTGGACAAGTCATTTGAAGATATATTTCATTGCAACTATTCTAGAACCGAAACAATAGGTATGTACAATTTTATATTGAAATCAATTAGAATAAAGTAAAAATAAGTGATCTTTTTTGTGTTCTTATTTAATTTCATTAGTCTTTCTAAATCAATACTTTATATTATATCAATTATATCAAAATTATATTTTATTATGATTATTATATTATATTTAATTATATTAAAATTTAAATACCTGTGTCCAGAGGGCACATATTTTTGTTTGGTAAGCTGAACAAGTTATTTGAAGATATAGACGGGGCTCTTTAACCTTGATTAGGCAACCAGTCTAGGAGAAGGAAAACTATAATCATATTAAAATATATATAATTATATTAAAACTTCAATACTTGTATCCAGTGGGCACATATTTTTCTTAGTTCATTTAATAAACCAAAAAAGTTTAGCATATAAAAAGTGTTGGGGAAATATCTTTGACAAAGTTTGGTAAGCTGAACAAGTCATTTGAAGATATAGACTGGGCTCTTCAACCTTGATTAGGCAACCAGTCTAGGAGAAGGAAAACTATAATTATATTAAAATATATATAATTATATTAAAACTTCAATACTTGTATCCAGACGGCACATATTTTTGTTAGTTCATCTAATAAACCAAAAAGTTTAGCATATGAAAAGAGTGTTAGTGAAATATTTTTGACAAGGTTTGGTAAGATGGACAAGTCATTTGAAGATCTATTTCAATGCAAATATTCCAGAACCGAAACGATACTAAATGTTACTAATTCGGTTTGCAGACTTTGAGGAAACTCAAGTTGCTTACATTTCTACCTCATTCTTTGGGTGCGGCTTGAACCGTTTTGTTATTTTTATCACCAACTCTCCTCTCTTTGTACCATCTTATTTACAGACATTTTATTAATAATACATGCATTTCAATATACAGTTTTTTTGTGAGCTTTTCTACCCTGCCTACTTGAGTGATCTACGAGTGAGTACCACTCCTACGGCTAGTTTGTGTCTTGTGTAGTAAAGTCGTCTGGGCGGCCTAATGTCGGTATCAGCCATGCAACGAGGGAGTCTATCCCCTTTTCACTAGCGCTAGACCAAGGATATTATTTTAACGTCTGAGGTGGAGCGCCACACCTACTATCAGCTCCTTACTTTAGCGCACAGATCCCTGTGCTACTCATACGCTGAGTTGGCAAGGGCGGGTATCGAACTAGGAACCTTGTGGTTTCTAGCCGAACACTCTACCAACTGAGCTACGCCTTATCACATTAAATAATTCAGATAATTTAGAAGTATTCTTAAATTACTGCTACTGTTTTTTTTCTTTTCTGGAAGGCTGGCTTCCCCCACTCAGAGATTAAAATGAAAAAAAGCCCAATAGGTACCATCATCCCTTTTTGGGGACGAGTGATCTACCTGTGAGACTACTCCTACGGCTAGTTTGTGTTTTGTGTACAATATATTAATACGCCTTATCACATTAAATAATTCAGATAATTTAGAAGCATTCTTAAGTTACTGCTCCTGTTTTTTTTCTGGAAGGCTGGGTTCTCCCACTTAGAGATTAAAATGAAAAAAAAAGCCTTGGTATTAACCCAATAGGTACCTTCATCCCTTTTTTGGGACGAGTGGTCTACCTGTAAGCACTACTCCTACGGATAGTTTTGTTTTGTGCACGATATATTAATAAACCTTATCACATTAAATAATTCAGATAATTAAGACATATCTCTCAAGAAGTATTCTAAAATTACTGCGCCTTTTTTTTTCTTTTCCTTTTTTTTTCTTTTTTTTTTTTCTTTCTTTTTCTGGAAGGCTGGGTACTCCCACACATAGATGAAAAGAAAGCCCTGGTGTTAACCCGATAGGCACCATCCTCCTCTTTACAGGACGTTAATTGCTATATTTATATTTTAGAATTGCAATCATAAGCGTATTCATCCTTAACAAGAATTCTTTGTTTTCAATCGAGTCTCATCAGAGGATTACCACAGGAAGAAGAACTATGATAGAGAATGTTAGAATGTAAGCAGAAATATTAACATTTAAGAATTGCAATCATAAGCGGATACATCCTTAACAAGAATTCTTTGTTTTCACTTGAGTCTCATCAGAGGATTACCACAGGAAGAAAAACTACAATAGAGAATGCAAGAATTATATATTTTATATTTCATATCCAACCAATATCCTATAAAGGGGATTAAATTTTTTACATATAATGCTAGGGTCAAAAGTTTTGCAATATTTTGGTAACGTGAGGCACAATTAAAATAAAAAAATGCCCTATTGTGTACGATATATTAATAAACCTTATCACATTAAATAATTCAGATAATTAAGACAGATATCTCTCAAGAATTATTCTTAAATTACTGCTACTTTTTTTTTCTTTTTTTCTTTTTCTTTTTCTGGAAGGCTGGGTACTCCCACTCAGAGATGAAAAAAAAAAGCCCTGGTGTTAACCCGATAGGCACCATCCTCCTCTTTACAGGACGTTAATTGCTATATTTATATTTTAGAATTGCAATCATAAGCGGATACATCCTTAACAAGAATTCTTTGTTTTTACCTGAGTCTCATCAGAGGATTACCACAGGAAGAAAAACTACAATAGAGAATGCAAGAATTATGTATTTATATTTCATATCCAACCAATGTCCTATAAAGGGGATTACATTTTTTACATATAAGGCTAGGGTCAAAAGTTTTGCAATATTTTGGTAACGTGAGGCACAATTAAAATAAAAAAATTAAGACAGATATCTCTCAAGAAGTATTTCTTAATTTACTGCTCCTTTTTTTTTCTTTTTTTTTTTTCTGGAAGGCTGGGTACTCCCACTCGAAGATTAAAAAAAAAAAAAAAAAGCCCTGGTGCTACAGGACATTAATTGCTATATTTATATTTTAGAATTGCAATCGTAAGTGGATTCATCCTTAACAAGAATTCTTTGTTTTTACCTGAGTCTCATCAGAGGATTACCACAGGAAGAAGAACTATGATAGAGAACGTTAGAACGTAAGCAGAAATATTAACATTTAAGAATTGCTATCATAAGCAGATACATCCTTAACAAGAATTCTTTGTTTTTACCTGAGTCTCATCAGAGGATTACCACAGGAAGAAGAACTATGATAGAGAATGTTAGAAAGAATGTAAGCAGAAATATTAAAATTTAAGAATTGCTATCATAAGCAGATACATCCTTAACAAGAATTCTTTGTTTTTACCTGAGTCTCATCAGAGGATTACCACAGGAAGAATAACTATGATAGAGAACGTTAAAAAGAATGTAAGCAGAAATATTAACATTTAAGAATTGCTATTATAAGCGGATACATCCTTAACAAGAATTCTTTGTTTTCACTTGAGTCTCATCAGAGGATTACCACAGGAAGAAGAACTACAATAGAGAATACAATAATGTCATAATGAGGTGGGGAGAACTTTTTATACTTATATTTATACCCAACCAATGTCCTATAAAGGGATCACATTTTTTACATATAATGCTAGGGTGAGTCAAAAGTTTTGCAATATTTTGGTAACATGAGACACAATTGTCTTTGGCATAAAATAACCCAACAAGGGTTGACATGCCATAAAATCCTAGAAAGAAAAAGAAAAAGAAAGACCAAATTGAATTTTTTATTTTTTATTTTTAAGCAGTTGTCTGTTTGTTCCTATACCTGTAATAAGTGCAGTAGTGAAATATAATCTATATTCTAGAATGTGAAAAATGATATTAGATCTAATAAGTATGTTGCAAGCAGTTGCATCTTCCCTGAGGAAGTCACAAAGCTCTTGTATGAAGCTTCCTTTTTATATAAATAATAAACATCATTTTCATTTTATATATACTAGCAAATATATGCACCCTCCGGGTGCAAGTATTTAAATTTTAATGCAATAAAATATTGTATTAAATTAGAAAGGCTAATGAAACTAAATAAGAATGCAGATAAAAAGATTTAAAACAGAGGGAGTATAATCGAAAAATAGAACAACTGAAACTTAGTCTTCCATCACTCTCGTCTTTCATTGTTATTTTTTCTAATTTAAGTATTTAGTTAAAAGAGGAAGTAAAGAATAAAATGACAGTTATTTTTTCTTGTTAATGGATTTCATTCAAGATTCATTGAAGAGATTTTTGCATATATTCATTAAAATAAAAACAAACAGTTAGATATCAATAATACTAAGCATATATTTATTAAAATCACATTTTTAATATTAATATGCAAATTAACCTAAACGTTCACAGTGTAAGCCGCTATTTTGTTGTATATATAAATATAATTGCATGTTGTTAGTATGTAGATATAGTTGACAGTATTAATAATGTGAAACAATTTTATTAATAATTAAGGTTTAAATAAAAAATAAAATCATTGGGAATGTGATGTCAATAACTAAGGGAAGTCTTACTGGAGTAGCGATATAGTTTCGATTACAGACAGAAAAACACACAATCTCCATTATAATAAGATATATATATATATATATATTTTTGGGAGAATATGTGCTTAATTGGAGTCGTACCTAATTTTGAAAATTAATTAATTAATTAGGCAGGAATGCCTATTTGAATGTATGGCTAAACAAATCGAGAAAAATCAATCTCTGTATGTACATTTCGGCCTATTAGGCCTCATCAGCAAAGCTTGATTTTTCTCGATTTGTTTAGCCATACATTTAAATAGGCATTCCCACCTAATTAATTAATTATTAATTAATTAATTTTCAAAATTAGGTACGACTCCAATTAAGCACATATTCTCCCAAAAATTGACGGCAAAAAAGCCATATCCAAACACATCGTGTTTACATATCATATACATATATATATATAAGTTAAGAGAAAGGAAATGAATCTGACGGTATAAGTATAGATAAAAGGATATGAAAACACACAATATGCTGTTAAAGTGAAAATATTTTATATCATATTCAATCGAAATATTGTTCAATATTAGCTATGAATATGATATAAAATATTTCCCCTTTAACAGCATATTGTGTGTTTTCATATCCTTTTTTATATATATATATATATATATATATATATATATATAAGAACAGTTAGTGTGTACATATGTATGTCTGGAGGAAACTATGAAAATAAACAATTAATTACAAAGTAAATATATATACACATTCACTATCACCAGAGCTTGCTTTTTGTGCAAAAATAATTAAGATTTTATTCATATCTGAGAAGATATTTAAAAATTATGATTTGAATTGTAAGAGAAGGGAAAGTCATTGGTGGTGTTCTTGATTAAAACATAAATCAATCTATATAAGACAAAAAAAAATATAAGACAAAAACAATTAATGACATCGATCAATCGGCTAGGCACGTCAAGCCCTAGTACCTATATGATTCCTCCAACCCTATTGCCCTTATGGCAAACCCCAGCTCTTTTTATCATATGGGTATTAGAAGGCGATGGCTGAGGGTCTTCATGTCCTGGGAATGACGTTAAACTCTATCTGATGGTGAGGTTCCAGTACTGGAGGTTTGGGGAATGTGGAGCACCCCTTCATCACGATTGCTTCCTGGTCCACTCTGACCCGGAGTGGTAGTACCTGTTAGGGTCTCATCTATGGGTTAAATAGAAAAACGTGTTTATGAAAAAATTGAGTATCCATTAAGAATGAATTTATTTAAAAACTTTATCGGCATTAAATGACCCACTGAGGTTGATATGCCGTAAAACCAAACCAAACCAAACCAAACCAAACTTAATTTCACACCTGTGAAACATCTTGAATTCTTTGAGAATTTTTATCGTAAGTTGTTCTGTAAGTAATCTACCTAGCTAAGAGACATTTTTGCATTGCATCTTGGACAATTTGGATGGTGTCATTTTTAACCAGAGGGTGTTGCAAGATGATAACGCATGGAAGATTTAGGAACAAGCGTATTAATATATAAAATAGTCGTCAGGGTGGCCTAAAGTCGGTATCAGCCAAACAGCGAGGGAGTCTATCCCCCTTTCACTAGTGCTAGAGGTGGAGCATCACACCTACCATCAGTTCCTCATTCTACCGCACAAATCCCTGTGCTACTCATATGCTGAGTTGGTGAGGGCTGGCATTGAACTAGAAAACCTTGTGGCCCGGTTTAGCTCAGTCGGTAGAGCGTTCAGCTAGGAATCACAAGGTTCCTGGTTCGATACTGGCCCTCACCAACTCAGCGTATGAGTAGCACTGGGATCTGTGTGATAAAGTGAAGAGCTGATGGTAGGTGTGGCTCTCCACCTCAGACCCTAAAAATAATCTCCCTGGTCTAGCACTAGAGAAAAAGGGATACTCCCTCGCTGTATGGCTGATACTGACATTATGCCGCTCCAACGATTAATATATAGATATACTGAAATGTGCAAAATGATATGATTAGATCTAATAGGTATGTTGAAAGCAGTTGCATCTTCCCTGATGAAGTCACCAAGCCCTTGTATGAAACTTCCTTTTAATATTAATAATAAATATCATTTTTATATAGATATATCCAGAGATCCTGCCGCCCTGTTGACTGGGGCGTTAGAATGCACCTCTGCAGAGGGGTAAGACTCCCCCAATGGGGCCACCTGTTGGCCGTGGGTGGCGACCCGTGATGCTTAAGGATAGAGCCCAGGTGGATGAGCAGTTCATGACATGCAATACTCCACTTTGGCTCTATCTTGGGCTAGATGGGCGGTCAGAGAGGCCCCCTCCGATCAATTGGCTGGTCACGTCAAGCCCTAGCACGTATATGATTTTCCCAACCCTATTGCCCTTATGGCAAGCCCCAACCCCTTTTTATCATATGGGTGCTAGAAGGCGGTGGCTGCGGGTCTACATGTCCTGGGAATTACGTTAAAATCTATCTGATGGTGAGGTTCCAGTTTTGGAGGTTTGGGGAATGTGGAGCACCCCTTCATCACCATTGCTCCCTGGTTCACTCTGACCCGGAGTGGTAGTACCTGTTAGGGTCCCATCTATGGGTTAAATAGAAAAATGTATTTATAAAAAAATTGTATTATCCACTAAGAATTGATTTATTTCAAAACTTTATCGGCATTAAATGACCCACTGAGGTTGATATGCCGTAAAACAAAACAAACAAACAAACAAATATCATTTTTATATAGATATATCCAGAGATCCTGTTAGGTACATGTCCTGCATCCCTGATACAATAAAATAAAAAAGGGTGCAGTAAAATCCTATACATGCATCCCTGTGTTTTTCTTTTTTCTTCCCTCACTATTTCAAGCTAACTGTAAATACATTTCAATAGTTTCTTAGAAACAAATTGCACTGGATAGGTTACAAGGTAGGAGTTAGATGGCTTTGTTTCCACAGATCATAAATAAAAACCCAACTATTGTTACATAATTATTAGATTCCTAATACTTATGTACAGTAGTGTAGAAACCAAAATGGCTGTTATAAGTTACAGCCTACAGCCTTAGAGGATTGAATGACAAGGCTTGACCTCATCCTGATCCTTCTGGTGGATACCATGAGAATCGGTGGAGAAGACCCTCTTCCGGTTTAGATTAGAGAGAGTTTTAGTCAGATCGGCCAAGACCACGATGGTGGTAAGTCATGTTATGCACGCTGCCGACTCAATCTGCGCAGGTAGTCTGGTGAGGATTTCAGAATAAAATATGATCTAAGTTAAATCGAAGTCTTGTGTTATTATCTAAAAACTACCAATGACACAGCGCTTCTGATAAAGAGAAATCCCCAATGGAAGACCAGACACGAAGTCCCCAAGACGAAGTCCAGACGCTAGAAGAGATGCTAGAAGAATAATAATAGAAGTAAGAAAGGAAAGAGAGTATACAACACTATTAAGAAACTTTAGTTAGGACCCATCAAATTTCCCAGGGACTTGTTTGAAGCAAATATGTGTGTACCAGGACACAGTAAATCAAAAAGCTATCAGCATCACTGTATATCTTGAACAATATTCTTACCTGTTAGCAATTAATTACAGGTGTGCAATTTTAGGAAGGGATAATGGTGAACGTTGGAGCACTACTTAATTTCACACCTGTGAACCATCTTGAATTCTTTGAGAAATTTTTTATTGTAAGTTGTTCTGTAATTAATCTACCTAGCTAAGAGACATACCTGTTTGTCGGTATTTCTGTGACTCTACGACACACCTAGAAACCTACCCACTTGAGTTATTTTTATATCTTCTCGTTCATGCAACCCATTGATAGTAATGACAATAACAACAATTATAAGTGGTTAGTTTACCGTAAACATACAAAGCGTTTCGGTATAACCTTAGGCCAGGCATCCAAATGAAACGGTTTGCAAACCTTTCTTGATAATCTATAAGCTTTTATACCGATATACTACAATAGTCACCCATTCTGTAAAAACCAAACACAATGTTGCTTATCTTTATTTTTTAAACCGTAAACATACAAAGCGTTTCGGTATAACCTTAGGCCAGGCATCCAAACGAGACTATTTACAAACCTTTTTCATAAAAAGATAATCTATAAGCTTTTATACGCTCTTAGAAATTAGTGTTTTTGTAACTCTAGCTTCAGAGAAATAATAGGAAGAAACATAACGAATATTAATGATAGGGAGAAAGGTTTACTAAGCAAATATACAAGGTGAACAGAATAATTAGCAATTGGTTGGTTTACCGTAAACATACAAAGTGTTTCAGTATAACCTTAGGCCAGGCATCCAAATGAGATGGTTTGCAAACCTTTCTCATAAAAAGATAATCTATAAGCCTTTATACTGATATGCTACAATAGTCACCCATTCTGTACAAACCAAAGACAATTTGCTTATCTTTATTCTTTAAATAAAACCAATGTATTTTTGGGTATATATTTAACACGCTCTTAGAAATTAGTGTTTTTGTAACTCTAGCTCCAGAGAAATAATAGGAAGAAACATAATGAATATTAATGATAGTTAGAAAGGTTTACTAAGCAAATATACAAGGTGAATAGAGTAATTAACAATTGGGTTGTTTACTGTAAACATACAAAGCTGTTGGGCATAATCTTAGGCTAGGCATCCAAATGAGACTATTTACAAACCTTTCTCATAAAAAGATAATCTATAAGCCTTTATACTGATATGCTACAATAGTCACCCATTCTGTACAAACCAAAGACAATGTTGCTTATCTTTATTTTTTAAATAAAAACCAATAGTATTTTTGAGTATATATTTAACACGCTCTGAGAAATTAGTATTTTTGTAACTCTAGCTCCAGAGAAATAATAGGAAGAAACATAACGAATATTAATGATAGTGAGAAAGGTTTACTAAGCAAATATACAAGGTGAACAGAGTAATTAGCAATTGGTTGGTTTACTGTGAACATACAATGCGTTTCGGTATAACCTTAGGCCAGGCATCCAAATGAGACGGTTTGCAAACCTTTCTTATAAAAAGATAATCTCTAAGCTTTTAAATGGATATGCTACAATAGTCACCCATTCTGTACAAACCAAAGACAATGTTGCTTATCTTTATTTTTAAAAAATAAAAACCAATAGTATTTTTGAGTATATATTTAACACGCTCTTAGAAATTAGTGTTTTTGTAACTCTAGCTCCAGAGAAATAATAGGAAGAAACATAACGAATATTAATGATAGGGAGAAAGGTTTACTAACCAAATATACAAGGTGAACAGAGTAATTAGCAATTGGTTGGTTTACCGTAAACATACAAAGCGTTTCGGTATAACCTTAGGCCAGGTATCCAAATGAGACAGTTTGCAAACCTTTTTCATGAAAAGATAATCTATAAGCTTTTGTACCGCTGTGCTACAATAGTCACCCATTCTGTACAAACCAAAGACAATGTTGCTTATCTTAATATTTTAAATAGAAACCAATATATTGTATTGATGTTGGATATAACCTTAGGCCAGGTATAGTGGTAATACTCTTGAAAGGTATGAATCCAACTATTCTCCCTCCAGCTATAAGTAAATAGTAGGGCAGACTGGGCTCTTTAACTATTAATAGATAACTAGTCTAGGAGAAGGAAAACTCTGAATTCAAACCTGTTAAAATAAGAAGTAAAGAATAAAATTATAATTATTTCTTCATAGTAATGGATATTTTTTAAAGATATATCCCTGAGATTTTTTGCTTCTTAACCACACAATTAGAAATCAATAATACAAAAACACATATCAATTTTTTAATATCAATATGCAAATTAGCCTTCCCATTCACACTAAACTGCTATTTGTTGTATATATAAATACAATTGCCTATTTATTTATTTCTTATTATATTTCCTGTTGTAGCATGTCTTTTTTCTTCCTTTTCTTTCTTTGACAAAAAAAGAATGGTCCATTATTTAGTTGAGCTGACAACACTCATGAGAATAAGAATTTGGGCAGATAAGCAATACCAGATAATCAGGATTTACATTTTTTGAATTTCATCTTGGGTGATTTGGACAGTCTCATTTTAAACCAGTGTGTGTTGCAAGATGATAACGGTCATACAATTAAGGAACACGAGTATTAATATATAGAACCTTGGACGATTTGGACAGTCTCATTTTTAACCAGAGGTGTTGCAAGATGATAACGGTCATACAATTAAGGAACAAGAGTATCAATATATAGAATCTTGGACGATTGATATATAGATGGGAAATAAAGTTGACACATCATGATTTGAGCCACGAAAATGGTCGGCCATTTTCATTTCCCTGTAAATCAATACAACTGCATGTTTTAACACGACAATATCATAAAATGTGTTCTTAATTGTGCTTGCGTATTATTTGAAATTAACTTAATTGTTATTAAGAACACATTTTATGATATTATTTGTTAAAAACATGCAGTTGTATTGATTCGAACAAATTCGTATTTTCAGGTAGATTTATGGTGAAATGAAAATGGCAAACCAAAACAAACAGCTTCCTCAAACTGAAACAAACCAGGGGAGGTTACTCTCATTTATGTAACTAATGTTTGGATTACCGTATTTTGAGTATATATTTAACTCACTCTTTGAAATTAGTGTTGTTGTAACTCGAGTATTAGAGTTAACCAAGAGATAATAATGTAAGGTTTAAAGTTCCAAATGTGAAACAAAGCCTTCACAAAACGTTTTCATCATGTTGGGGTCACCAGTAGTAAGATTCAAAGTGATAATACTTGAAGATAAAACTCCGACAAAGGTTGATAGACAAAACATTTAATATGCAGCACAGAATAAACAGGGTACATAATACATAGAGGTGACATAAACATACATACAAAAGTAATACAAAGTTACATGTAAAAAGGATAAACATAAAAGCAACAGACATGAGACTAGGAATAGTCCATGCTGTATGAAGCACTTACGGTAATGTAAGGGGGGGGGCAAAGCCCCAACAAGAGGGGATAGACCAGAGTCTAACCCATAGTGTCTCGTCGGTCGAGCAACAGGAAAAGAGGAAGAGACGTTTCAAATCAGCCGCTTAAATATCAAAGGCCCCTAGCGGGAACCAGCGAAAACTAAACGGGCAAACAACTCCAGGCAAATACGAAAATACGCCTACAATAATAAAAGAAAACACAATTATTAAAGATAAAAAAAGGTTTACTAAGCAAAGATACAAGGACAACAGAGTAATGAGCAATTGGCAGGTTTACTGTAAACATACAAAGCTGTTGGGCATAACCTTAGCCAGGCAGATAATAGGAAGAAACAAACCCTACCTTGAACTTAGCCTGTCTAAGACACTAAGACGCTACCCCCTAGCTTATATATTTGGCCCTTACTTAGGCTAGACCACACATCTAGTTAAGTAAGAGCCAAACTGGAGCGTTGCATGTCATAGACTGTTCAGCTACCAGGATTCCGTCCTTAAGCAGCTTGGTTTAAGGATTACTTTGAAAAGGATTAGTGTTTTTTTTAATACTTTCCTGGTATTGTCTGGACTACAGATCTTCTGAATCTTTTCCGACATGCCTCTGACAGCCTATGGCAATTTTCCGACCATCATCCTGAAACCGACATTCTTCTGCTTGTAGAACATTGATGTATGCTTGAAGGATAATTGTTATTCTAAAGGGACGTTTCTAATACTGATAATCTCTATATTTAAAATGGCAGCTACAATGCACCCTCCCCCAACACTCTCTCCCATTTGCATACTCAGTCAGTTCCCTACCTTGAACTTAGCCCTGCTAAGCACTAAGACACTCAGTCACCACCCCTCCTAGCACATAATTTGGCCCTTACTTAGGCTAGACCACCCGTCTAGCTTATGTTAAGGGCCAAACTGGAGTATTGCATGTCATAGACTGTTCAGCTAACCAGGATTCCGTCCTTAAGCAGCTTGGTTTAAGAGATTACTGAAAAGGATTAGTGTTTTTGTTTTTTTTTTTTTTTAAATACTTTCCTGATGTTGTCTGGACTACAGATCTTCTGAATCTTTCCCAACATGCCTCCGACAGCCTATAGTACTTTTACAACTGTCATCCTGAGCCGACATTTTCTGTTTGTGTTTGTTTTTACGGCATATCAACCCCAGTGGGTCATTTAATGCAGATAAAGTTTTGAAATAAACTCATTCTTAATGGAAACTCAATGTTTTTATGAACACAATTTTCTAATTTTAACCTATAGATGGGACCCTAACAGGTACTACCACTCCGGGTCAGAGTGGACCCAGCGAGCCAATGGTGATGAAGGGGTGCTCTCCACATTCCCCAAACATTCAAAACTGGAAACCTCATCCAGATAGTTTAACATCATTCCCAGGACATTTGTAGACCCTTAGGCCCCACCTTCTAGCACCCATATGAAAAAGGGGTTGGGCTCCATAAAGGGCAATTTAGGGTTGGGAAAATCATATAGATTGCTAGGGCTTGACGTGACCCAGCTGATTGATCGGAGGGGGTCTCTCTGACCGACCGTCTAGCCCAAGAAAGGGCCAAAGTGGAGTATTACAAGTCAGCTGGACTGCTCAACCACCTGGCCTCTATCCTTAAGCATCCTAGAGTCATACCCACGGCCAAAACAGGTGGCCCAATTGGGGAGTTTTACCCCTCTGCAGAGGTGCAATCGGTTGCAACGTTTGTAGAATGTCCAATAATATGTTGAAGGATAGTTGTTATTTCCAAAGGGAGTTTCCAATAATCGGAATTATTATATTGTAGAATATGCATAGGTTTGTGATTAAAAAAAAGAGGGAAGAAAAAAAAAAGACTGCGTTACATCAAGCCATAGCACCTATAGATTAAGAAGTGCATGGTCTAATGGTTAGAGTCGTAGGAAATGGACTTGTCAACGCGAGTTCAATCCCTGGACGGAGCTGTTGGAATTTCACATGGTGCTAAAATTCTTGGTAAAGGTATGAATTCTAATTCTCCCTTCCAGCTATGGGTAAATAGCAGGCAGACTGGGCTCTTTAAACCATGGCACTGGGTAACCAGTCTAGAAAAGAAAAACTCTGAATTCAAACCTATTAAACTCTGCTTAAGAAATTGACCTTGTGTCGCATCCTGTTCTTGCGGAGGTTGGTAAAATATATATATGATAAAAAGGGTTGGGGGTTGCTATAATGGCAATAGTTGGGACTATTATATAGATGCTAGGGCTTGATATGGCTCAGCGTCCCGATCTGATGGGTTAAATAGATAAGAAAATAGAACAATGAGTGTCTAAAGAAGAGTGAAGTAGGCCGCAACGGAGATGAATAAAGACCGAAAATGTCTTGGCATTAAATAACACAAACTAGGTTGATATATATTGATCTGCATTATTCAGGACTATTGTCGCGCGCATCTTCCGAATGTTACTTTGGGACAACGTGGTTGCGGGCCCGATTGCCCCTCCGCCTTCTCAGGTATTTCTTGGACTCGGAACCTTTTCGAACTGCGGAAACCTTTGTCGATTCGGGAGCCATCACGGAACTTCTTGAACGCGAGTACGAAAGAAGGGGTTCCGAGAGTCCGGAGGGAAGGTTCCCGAGTGTCTGGACAAGAAATACCTGAGAAGGCCGCGAGGGCATATCGGCCGAAACGTTTGTTACAAGAGTAACATTGAAGATGGGACAATAGTCCGAATAACCGCAGATTAATACAATCTTCAAGCCTCATCTCAAACATCAGAGGAAATAGGGTGATATGCTGTTAAAAACCCAATCAATAAAAGTAAATGTGCCCTGGTGGCTGAGCAGCAACACCCACTTTGGCCTTAAAACTTAGGCTGAGTCAATCAGCTGGTCACATCAAGCCCTAGCACCTAATTTGTCCTAAACCTTATTGCCTTATGGCAATGGCAACCCCAAATACAAAGAAAATTTTTGATACCAGCCATGGGGGGATTGGCCAGGGCAAAAAGTTATAAAAATGCCTTTTAAAAAAAAAATTGATTTTGCCCAAACAAAAGAAGGAATGAAACAAAATGTCTTCGGTATAAAATAACCCAACAAGGGTTGACATGCATGTAAAATCCAACCAACCAAGTTAAATATGCAAAATAAACTTTATTTTGAACAAAAAATTATCGCCATCTTGTAAAAGAAATAACACATATTATAAAAGCTGTCTAATCTGAGGCATTTAAAAACTGATGTCTCGATGAGCATTATCTCAAACATCCAAAATGTATTGGAAAATGATTTTACTATAAAAAATGTGTTGGAAAATGATTTTACTATAAAAATTGTTGGGAATATTATTTTACTATAAAAAATGCATTGGAATGCTTTGGAAATGATTTACTATAAAATGCATTGGAATGCTTTGGCGAAATGATTTTACTATAAAAATGCATTGGAAAATTATTTGTGTTACTATAAAAAATGCATTGCCGAAAATTATTTTACTATAAAAATGTATTGAATATTATTACTATAAAAATGCATTGGAATGCTTTTGGGAAATTATTGTTACTATAAAAAATGCAATTGTGGAAAATATTTTAGCATAAAAAATGCATTGGAAATTATTTTACGATAAAATGCATTGGGAAAATTTATTCTTACTACAAAAATGCATTGGAATGTTTGGGGAAAAGATTTACTATTTAAAATTGATATTGAGTAATATTATTTTACATGTTGAAAAGCATTACCGCATCTTGAGAGAATAACACATATATAAAAGCTGTTCTAATTCTGAATGCATTTAAAAATGATGTCTCGATGAGATATCTCTACTCATCCATCGATAGTATTTTCAATGTATTTATATTGTCAAATAGTTTTAAAGCTTATCCTTATCTGATAAAGAAGACTTGGTAATACATTAAAAATTCTTGAACTCTCCAAAATTTCTATGTGAAGGAAAGTCTGTAGGAATCTACGAGAAAAACTTCTAGAAGAATTGTAAATACTTACATTTACCAATTCTAATAAGAGAAAGCGCGCCCGTTATAGTTAGTGGCCTACCTTTTTGATTCTGTTTAGTATGTTGGCCTACCCGGTTTGAATGTTGTCCTACCTCATGTGAGAGTATATTATAGATTAAGTAAGTAGCAATTGGGATTGAAAACTAATTATTTTTCACATATATTCCATTTCAAGAAATGCAATTCAGTCATAGGATGTATATAGTAATTAAGAATAATTAAAAAATAATTTATCTATAATTTACATGAATCAGAGATCATTTTTTAATTCTAAAATATTCTGAAATAGGGTTATGTAGCAGTTATTATTATAACCTATAATATGCTTTTTATGGTAATTTGCCACATATTAAAGAGAGACATGATTTCATAGGCCGCCATAACTATAATGGTACCCAAATATACACACCACTGAAAACTAGACGCATATAATTTAGTCTTTTTTTCTATGTGACTATGGAAACGTCTAGTAGAAATCTAAGAGAAAAAATTCTAGAAGAAACGTAAATACTTTTACATTTACCATTCTGATAAAGAGAAAGTTCCAGTCTATTATTTTTGTTTTTTTTTACTGAACACTTACATTTAAGAACGGTGTCTTTCATTCTCTACGATTCACCCACCCAGCCACTAAGAAGATGGCAAATAGTGCCTGATTGCCAATATTAAATTTTTTGGCTGAAAATGTAACAATTTTAGCATATAAAAAAGAAATGACTAAAATACACACACATATATATATATATATAATATATATATAAATATTATATAATGGAAGGATTGTGGAGTTTGTCTGATCTGCTAACCGGAAACTATCATTACATTCTCAATTCACCATTCCCTTTTTATTTACACCACATTCTCCCATATTTTAATTTTGTGTATTTAAACCTGCAATTACTTATAAATTGTTTTTACACCAATTAAGACTGTTCAACAATATCTACATACTAATAAACATGCAATTATATTATATATTCAACGAAATAGCGGTTTACACATGTGAATCGGGAAGCTAATTTGCATTATTGCATCTTTTTAAAAAAATTTGATTTTTAATAAATATATGTTTAGTATTATTGATTTTTAATTGTTTGGTTTTTATCTTAATAAATATGAGCAAAAATCTCGGGTAATAAATCTTAAAGAAATTATATTAACATAAGAAAATAACTGTAATTTATTCTTTTTCTTCCTATTTTAACTAAATAGTTAAATTAGGGAAATTTACCACTGAAAGACGTGAGTAAGGGAAAATGGGCTGGAACAGTTTAGTTTTCAAATTCAATATGATATTTTATTCTATTAAAACTTAAATACTTGCACCCGGAGGGTGCATATATTTGCTAGTAATATATAATGTGTGACATCTGTGTCTTGTTAAGTAACACTTCATAACTTGTGTCTGTAATCGTTTATGTCTGTCCATCTATCTCTAGATCTATCTATTTTATCATAATACTAGATTTTTTATTTTATTTTTTTTTTTTTTAATTATTTATTCATTTACTTATTTTATTTTTATTATTTTTTTTTTAATTATTTATTCATTTATTTATTTTTATTTATTTATTTTTTTAATTATTTATTCACTTTAATTTTATTTATTATTTTTTAAAATTATTTATTCATTTATTTATTTTATTTATTTATTTTTTTTTACTATTATTTATTCATTTATTTCATTTTATTTTATTTTTATTTTTGAACAATTATTATTCATTTATTTTATTTTATTATTATTTATTTATTTATTGTTTTTGCTGATGTTGCTGATTGCTGTGTGGTTATCAGTAGAATTGTATCTGTGTGGAGGTGCCTGGTGCGGGGTTAACGCCTATACGGAGCACAAAATGCAACATATAAATTCACGACAGTAACAACTGTCTATTCCAACACATATTCTAAAAACCACACACCAGTTTTAATTTCAGCAATGCATCCATGATCGCATACATACACACAAAAGATTACGACAAATATTCGAAGCCAGTGCCATTTGCAACATACTAACATCAATTCTAGATCCGGCTTCTTTCATATTTCCTCACACCTAGGTAAAAACCATCATAATAGCTACAGACACAAGACAACACTTAGCATAAAATCAACAAACAACAACAACAATACAAAACACACACACAACCTAACAACAACTAATATAAAAGAAGGAAAAAAACACCACACACAAACACCCACAACACATGATAAGAAAAAAAAATGGATCCACCATTCATCACATAGATTAAAGATAGATATATGGACTGACAGATAATTCAGACAGATATGAATACACTCAAGATAGATATAAAGATAGGCAGTAACAAATTAATAGACAGATAGTTATAAAGACAGATATTACCAAATTTAAAACAAATGGATAAATAGATGGAGAGACAGTAACAGACTAAAGACAGACAGACAGACTGATTGAAGACGGATCGACACAAATATAAAATATAGACATATAATCACAAACTAAAGATGGATAGGCAGATAGATATGAACACATTAATTAATAATATATGAATAGATAGAAAGATAGACACTATTAGATTTTTAAATTAAAAAAATAAAAAATAAATAAAAAAATAATATGAATGAATAAATAAATGAATAGAAAAAATAAAATGAAATAAAATATGAATAAAATAAATGAATAAATAAAATAAAATAAAATAAAATAAATGAATAAAATAAAATAAATAAATAAAATGAATAAAATAAATGAATAAATAAAATAAATGAATAAATAAAATAAATAAAAATAGAAATTAAATGAAATAAAATAAAATAAATAAATGATGAATAAAATAAATGAATAAATAAATTAAAATAAAAATAAAAATAAAATTTAAAATAAATATGAATAAAATAAAATAAATGAATAAAATAAAATTAAAATAAAAATAAAAAATGAATGATAAGATAAAATGAATAAATAAAATAAATGAATAAAATAAAATAAATAAAATAAATAAATAAATGAATAAAAATTAAATAAATGAATAAAATAAAATTAAAATAAAATAAAAAGTAAATAATAAATAGAAATAAATGAAATGAAAATAAAAAAATAAATAAATAAATGAATAAAAAAATAAAATAAAAAAAAATAAATAAAATAAATGAAAATAAATGATAAAATAAATAAAATTAAAATAAAATAAATGATATAAATAAAATAAAATGAATTAAAATAAAATAAATGAATAAAATAAAAGTTAAAATAAAATAAAATAAATGAAAAATAAAATTAAATGAATAAAATAAAATAAAAATAAATAAATGAATAAAATAAAATTAAAAAATAAATAAAATAATGAATAAAATAAAAATAATGAATAAAATAAATAAAATAAATAAAATAAATGAATTAAATAAAAAAATGAATAAATAAAATAAATAAATGAATAAAATAAATAAATGAATAAAATAAAATAAGAAAAAATAAATAAATAAAATAAGAATAAATAAATAAATGAATAAATAAAATAAAATAAATAATAAATAAAAAAAACAATAAAAATAAAAACAAAAATCTAGGTATTATGATGTATAGATAGATCAAAGATAGATAGACAGACAGACAGATAGATAACACGTTACACACACACACACACATATATATATATATATATATATTATATAATATATATATATATAAGATGAACAAAAAGTGATAAGACAAACAGGAATATTTCTCTTTTATTCTTTTTTAGGGGCCGGGTTAGCTCAGTTGGTACAGCGTTCGGCTAGAAAACCACAAGGTTCCTAGTTCGATAGGTCCTCGCCAACCTCGGCGTATGAGTAGCACAGGGATCTGTGCGGTAAAGTAAGGAGCTGATGGTAGGTGTGGTACTCCACCTCAGAGCAAAAAAAAAACCCCAATCTCCTTGGTCTAGCGCTAGTGGAAAGGGATAGACTCCCTAGCTGATACCGACTTTACTTTTTTTACTTACTTATTTCTTTTTTAATTGTTCTCAACAAGTTTTGACCTCGTCAGGAGAAAATTTAAAGACTTAGAGATTTAGCATTATAGTCTATTTCAGGGAGCTTAGACAAAGTGTCTAACTCTCCTGACTCATCAGATACAAATCTCTAAGTCTTTTGTTATTTCTTTACTTAATATATTTGCTCTGTACTCTAACATTAAGAGCAAACATTGAGTGTCAAGTTTTGACCTCGTCAGGAGAAAATTTCTTGGGAAATATTTTTTAGAAATTTATTTTTTAAATGTATCTTGAAAGGTGACAAGTCCATTTATTTAGTTAAAACCATGTTCTGATTAAATTAACTTTTTTATTTTTAATATGTCTATATTTAAATATGGGTAATTCCAGTGTCAAATCATCTAGAAAAAGTAAAATTGTCACCCACCCCTCTCAATTTTTCTGAAATTTTGTACAGGTGTGACTATGTTAACGTTTGACAATCCCTCAATTTGAGCGTCCAATATNCCAAAAATTGGCAGAGTTATGTCGATTTTTAAACTCTATAAATTTGAGGAGGGCAAAGAAAAAAGTCGACTTGATGGTAAATGTAAGTACAAAAATCATTCATTGAATAAGTAGACAATTTCTTATAGTATAGGATAAAATCGTATATTTTATATCCAAATAAGGATAAACATAAAAATCACACAAACACGATTCTTTTTCCAAACTTAAGGAAAATAGATTATACATTTGTCAGAGTTCGATTGGACAAATCGGTGCTTACAACTACGTCCGTGCTTTAGCACCAAAATAGAATATCAAGATTGAAGCCACCTAAGAATTATATAAAAAAAAAGAGAGAAAAATCAACAAATATTCTGATTCCATTTCCGCTCTGAGACGACACTACCGCAGTCACTAGCTTTTCAATTGAAGAAACAGATGTTTGAGCAAACGATTCCACTTGCTGATTACAAAAACAAACTTTCAACCTTCTAAGTCAACAACAGTTTTCGTGTTTACTACTGTATACTATCAGCCATCATTGTGCCACTGCAATTAACATCACAAATTCTTTTCTCAAAGAATTGGTGCACAAGGAATGCCACAAATCCAATCAACAACAGACCTCAGGTTTTTCAAATTCAGAGTTTTTTTCTTCTCCTAGACTGGTTATTTACCCAAGGTTAAAGAGCCCAGTCTGCGCTACTATTTACCCATAGCTGGAGAGAGAATAGTTGGATACATTCCTTTCCCAAGCGTATTAGCGCTATATGAAATGCAATCAGCTTTGTTTGGGATTTGAACTTGGGTTGACGAGTCCATTTCCTATGACTCTAACCATTACATACATCACATGCATTATATATATATATATATATATATATATATATATAATGTTGGCAACCTTCCGTCTATTGAAGACAATGGCGTAGTCCATTTTTTTTATCTGCAGCTACGTGAGTGGCTGAACAGACCAATTTTTCAATGGCAATCTCTGGTACAGTGATTGCAAACAAAAGGTGATGCTTTCTGGAGATGTTGTTGTCTCTCCTTCCTTTTAACTCTCTTTTCTGCAGCGGCTTCTTTCCTCTCTTTTTCACTCCTTTTTGTTCCTTGTTTGACGAGGAGGCACCAGGTCATACGGTCTTCTGCATAAGCCTCCCATGTGTTTATGTCGATGTGGCATGTCTTCAGGTCTCTCTTGCAGACATCTTTGAAGCGTAGACGTGGTCTCCCTATCGGTTGGGTGCCCTCTACTAGTTCACCATACAGTAGGTCTTTGGTGATGCGGCCTTTGTCCATCCTCCTGACATGGCCTAGCCAACGCAGGTGTCTCTCACAGATGATGGTGGGCATGCTGTTTATGTTTGCTCATTCCAGCACTTCTGTATTGGGCACTTTGTCCCGCCAGCGAATGCACAGAATGCAGTGTAGGCATCTGAGGTGGAAGCTGTCTAGTTTCTTCACGTGTCGTGAGTACGTGATCCAGGCTTCGCTACTGTATAGGAGAGTACTGAGAACACACGCTCTGTAGACACGCAGTTTTGTTCTCTTGGTAAGGCTGGCATTGTCCCAGAATCTCTGGCTCAGTTTCGCCATAACTGCCGCCACTCTTTCGATTCTGCTGTTGATGTCATCGTCGTGGAGACTGAATGGGCAATGGTGGACCCAAGGTACTTGAAGTTCTCCACTGCTTCTAGGTTGTGCCCGTTGATGGCAATGTTTAGAGGGTTGTCTACACTTTGTGCCATGACCTTTGTCTTATTTAGACTTATGGTAAGCCCAAACTCCCTGCAAGCATGTGTTAGTCAACTGACAAGTTGTTGCGGGCCGTGCTCAGTGAGTGACGTTAAGGCTGCATCATCGGCGAATAGTAATTCCCGAATGAGGACCTTCGTGACTTTGGTCTTAGCTCTAAATCAAGCGATGTTGAGCAACTTGCCGTCAGCTCTGGTGTGTATGTAGACACCCTCACTGCAGTCCTTGAAGGCGTACTGGAGGAACAGGGAGAAGAATATCCTGAACAGTATAGGTGCAATATATATATATATATATATATATATATATAAAAATGTTGTTCTGGTTCCAATGGGAGAAAATTTAATATTTTATAAAAAAGAAGGTCCGCGAAATGTATTATGTTCTCAGAAAAAAATTTTTATTTTTTTATTTTTCTATTTTTTATTCTTTTTATCTTACATACGCGACACGTGTTTCTGATCTGTTGTCTTCTTCAGACATTGAATTATTATTTTGGCAGAATATGTCCGATATTTGATAGGTTGTGTGTGTTTCTACAACTTTTCTATTATAATGGCTGTGTAATAACGGTTGAACGCTACATTATTTTTTTTTTTTTTCAATCCTTGCATGCAATTTGCATATATATGTATTAATAAAGTCATCCACAGACACGTGTTTCGGCATATCATGCCTCTTCAGTGTGGCTAGACACAACTGCCCTTGGGTAGGGTCGAACTCAGACTGACCGCTTGGTAGTCCGATATCTTATCCCCTCGCCCACTGACAGCTGATGCGGGGACTGGTGTTTTTAAACTATTAAGTACATAGGAATGTATTTTTTGGTCACTGAGAGATCAGATTTCCGGAAAAATGATCATTGCTTATTTGCTTAGTAGTGAGAGTTAATTTAAATTACCAATTAGAGAGCTCATACCAAATTTATGGGAGCATATATTAATATATATATATATATATATATATATATAATATATATATATATAATATATAATTTTTTTTTTTTTAAATTTTTCTCTCTAGGCATGTGCTATTGAACAACACAGTATTCTTTCTTCATTTTTTGGATTTGTATTTTTTCCAGTCTTCTTGCAATCTTTCTTTCTTTTTACATCTGTGTTATTACTGTACGCTGTTCCTGACATTAGTACATTGTTCTGTGTGCTACGCATGGGACTTTGATGAGTTGTGGTGCACCTGAGCACTGTACGCAATAAATTTCATTATTTTCATTTTATATAGATAAGACCATTTTGGTAATAACTATAATTTTGTGGCTTCTTCTTTTCTTGTATATTTTCTATTTATAAAAAAAGAAAGATAACGCTAAAAATGGCATTCATGTCTCGTTACGAAGATAATAAAATTAGTTGATTGGATTTTCAGTCAGAATTGATTAATATTTAATCGCAAATATGCAAATATATTGACGTAATAAAGTCTATCTTCAGATTTAGGTGAGTGTGAGGGGGTTGTGTACATGTGTCTGTGAGTGGGTTTGTTTGTATTCATACATGTGTGTAGTTGTGTGTGTGTGTGTGTGTGTATATATGTAGGTGTGTGTGTGTATATATGTAGTTGTGTGTGTGTGTGTATATATGTAGTTGTGTGTGTCTGTGTATGTATATGTGTAGTTGTGTGTGTGTATATATGTATATGTGTAGTTGTGTGTGTGTATGTAGTTGTGTGTTAATAAAGATTTAGGTGAGTGTGTGGGGTTGTGTACATGTGTCTGTGAGTGGGTTTGTTTGTATTCATACATGTGTGTGTATATATTTAGTTGTAGTTGTGTGTGTGTGTGTGTGTGTGTGTGTGTATATATGTAGTGTGTGTGTGTGTGTGTGTGTGTGTGTATATATGTAGTTGTGTGTGTGTGTGTGTGTATATATGTAGTTGTGTGTGTGTGTGTGTGTGTATATATGTAGTTGTGTGTGTGTGTGTGTGTGTATATATGTAGTGTGTGTGTGTGTGTGTGTGTGTGTGTGTGTGTGTGTATATATGTAGTTGTGTGTGTGTGTGTGTGTGTGTGTGTGTGTGTGTGTGTGTGTGTGTGTGTGTGTGTGTGTGTATATATGTAGTTGTGTGTGTGTGTGTGTGTGTGTGTGTGTGTGTGTGTGTATATATATGTAGTTGTGTGTGGTGTGTGTATATATATGTAGTTGTGTGTGTGTGTGTGTATATATGTAGTGTGTGTGTGTGTGTGTGTGTGTGTGTGTGTGTGTGTGTGTGTGTGTGTGTGTGTGTTGTGTGTGTGTGTGTGTGTGTGTGTGTATATATATGTAGTTGTGTGTGTGTGTGTGTGTGTGTGTATATATATGTAGTTGTGTGTGTGTGTGTATATATATGTAGTTGTGTGCGTGTACGTATTTAGTTTTGTGTGTATATCTTAGCATGCATATGTATGAGGGTCATCTGAAAAATTCATAGGCTCTCCAAGATATTCTTATGGAATGTGAACGAATGAGGTTTATTTTTCAACATAGTCCCCTTATTCCATTGGTGCTGCAATGCTTGGATCCCATTGGTAAGAAGTCATCAACAGCAGATATGATTTATTATATGAATTTTTTAGCCCACCCTCATATTTGTGTATTTAATGTGTTTATTTGCCGGCTTGTAGATGTGTGTATCTGCATATGTGCATGTTTGTGTGTTTATTTTCTGTGTGTGTATATTTGTGTGAGTGTTTTGTGTGTTCATTTGTCTGTTTGTTTGTTTGTTTTACGGCATATCAACCACAGTGGGTCATTTAATGCTAATAAAGTTTTGAAATAAATCAATTCTTAATGGATAATACAATTTTTTTATAAAACTCACATTTTTCTATTTAACCCATAGATGGGACCCTAACAGGTACTACCACTCCGGGTCAGAGTGGACCAGGGAGCAATGGTGATGAAGGGGTGCTCCACATTCCCCAAACCTCCAGAACTGGAACCTCACCATCAGATAGTTTAACGTCATTTCCAGGACATGTAGACCCTCAGACTTGTTGGGGTCCCATCTATGGGTTGAATAGAAAAACATGAGTTGATAAACAAAATTGTATTATGCATTAAGAATGAATTTATTTCACAACTTTGTCAGCATTAAATGACCCACTGAGGTTGATATGCCGTAAAACAAACCAAACCAAACTAGCTGCACCGATATCCATGACAATCCCTCACCAACCGTCCCTATCATTCACTGCCCCCTGCAGGTCCACCACACAGCATCCAGTAACCGTGCAGAGCTGGTCAATGTAAGTCTTTGCTGGGCGGCCTGCATTGGCATTCCCATCTGCTGGCTTCCACAGGAAAACATCGCTTATGAGCTCGTCCCTGCTTCTCCAGCAGAGTTAGGCATGTCTTATTTGTCTCACAGGGGGCAAGTGGCTGTACAGCTGCTTTCTTGTGGGGGTGTTGTTTCCACAATTTGTTTTACAATGAGCTATCCTCCCTAGGGTCAAGTCACACTGAAAGCACCTGTTCCCGCTAGATCGCTGAAGTTAAGGAGTGATGAGGCTGTTCAATAAGTTGGATCATGACCTCAGAATCCAGCCGACCTAACCTTGCCTGATCATTGAGGTTATAGTAACACGAGTCAAAATTTCTTGAACCATCCGACTTCTGTACTGTGATCAATTGCACTTCTACATTTCACACAAAAAATTGGGTGACCACTTAAGCAATTGAAGGTACTATAAGCAACCTGATTCCTTTGCTCATCAAAAATGACTTGATTCAGCATTTTTTTTTTCGTTGGGGCGGCCTAAAGTCGGTATCAGCCAGTCAGCGAGGGAGTCTATTCCCTTTTCAATAACGCTAGACCAAGGAGATTGTTTTTAGCATCTTAGGTGGAGTGCCACACCTACCATCAGCTCCTTACTTTACCGCACAGATCCCTGTGCTACTCATACGCCGAGGACCGGTATCGAACTAGGAACCTTGTGGTTTCTAGCCGAACGCTCTACCGACTGAGCTAACCCGACCCCAAAGGCGTTGATTTGCTCTAAAATAAAACAACCATTAACAGTAAAAATGGTTGTCATATGCTGTACTCATTTGAGAGTCCTTGCCTTTGTGTTTTATCAACCAAATTTCATAAACTCACTTTTTTCAGTTATTACCATGGTAAAAGGTTTAAAATTCGAAGGCAATCCCTTCAAAACCATGGCGATTAATGTAGCATAATTATTATGGTCTACTGAGAATTTGGGGATTGAAAAGAAAACAGTAATTGGATTTCTGGAGAAAGAGAAGAAAAAGAAATAAGATCAAAAAGAGGTTAAAGTTTGGAAGTGTAAACACTCCACAGGTGCCAGCCATTGACTGACCAATGACCACGGAATTAGATTTAAAAATAAAAACGGAAGTTCCATCTTTTTCAGCAGAAAAGCGGATGTAACCCCCCACCCCCATCCCACCCCTGGGACCACAAAAAAAAGGGATGAAAATTTGGTCTCTTTTTCGCCGAAAACACAATATACTGTTAAAGTGAAAATATTTCATATCATATTTCACTTTAACAGCATATTGTGTTGTTTTCATATCCTTTTATCTATACTCATACCGTCGGATTCATTTCCTTTCTATTAACTCATACACATATATATATATATATATATATATATATATATATATATATATATATGGAATCAATCAGAAAGTAGTTAATCGAAGCCTGAAGAAGATAAGATCTGAAACACGTGTTGCTGAAGTAAAATAATTTTTAAAATCTAGCTTGCTAACCATTACGCCACATGAGGTCCTATGACATTAACCATTACACTATGAGCATCTCCATATACTGTATGTTATTCAAATATATATATATATATATATATATATATATATATATATATATATATATGATGGCAGAGCTATTTGGGTAATTGGTTGGCCAGTATCAAATGACTCATAAAAATACATGAGGTCTAGTGTCTATTTTTAATATAGAAGTGTTAGAAAGAAGTTAATCTATGGACCTTTTGGCTGCTACTGATAATGCTGCTGCTGATGCTTTGGCGGCTGCTGCTGCTGCTGTGAAGGTAGTAAAAACAAAGGCAGAAGATAAACAGAGGAAAGTTGCATAAACAACATTTAACTAATTTGAATAACATACAGGAAATGGAGATGCTCATAGGGTAGTGGTTAATGTCATAGGAAATAGACAAAGAGACTAGAGTTCAATTCCTGCGCGAGGCTGTTAGCATTTCACATATATCTCTATTAATAATGGAGATTCAGTCTCCATTTGTCTGTAACCAAAACTACATCACTGCTTATGTCACGATTACCAAAAATCGTCAATACATAATATTTACCACATACTCGGATTAGGCACAAGGTCCTATTATTGCGGGACCACCCACAAGCCGTGACTCATGGGTGGCGTGTGCAAAAAATGTGTTCATCTCGTCAGCATTCCCCTTCAAGGGGAGGGGCCTCAGTTACTGGGCAATAAACCCATCCCTGCCCCTTTAAGTCAAGGAGGCAGGTGTTGCCTGGGAGAATGGCCCCCTGGGATCAGCAATATTAGATTGTAAGGTCCAGGGCCGTATTGAGATCAGTTAGCCTACTGTTGGTTTGAATGACAGCAGCTAAGTGTAACTGAAGCAGTGTCCAAGACAGTTGGTATAAATAGGACTCAATAATGATCCATCCATGCATCTGGGTGATTCCATTCCTTGAGTTCTGATTGGCTGCTTGACTGCTTGATTTGAATGACATTGTGGAGTCTTATATATACTGTCATTTTGCAGTGGACCTTGTGGCTTTCGGGTTTGTATTGAGTTACTACCATTTGCTGCCTTGTCTTCCCAGTTTGACGGTAATTGGAACTTTAATTATTCTTCAGGACGGAGCAACTGGACACTTATCCCCATCAATACATAGAATAATTTGGTAATCCTTAACTTGTTCCTTGTAAATTCCGACCATAAAATAAACTGAAGCCTCATTTTATGTCCATGTTTTTGCAATAAATGTTTTATTTTTCTTGCACCCGTTATTTTACAATACTGAATATATTTTCTTTATTTACAAACACTTATTGCAAACATATTTAAAACATCTATTGCAAAAACACGGACATAAAATGAGGGTTCAGTTTATTCTATAGTAGGAATTTACGAGGAACAAGTTAAGGATTACCAATAATTCTATAGATATATAGATTATATGTACAGATAACAATAAAGATGAGGACAATATATCCGAATAATGGAAATAATACAAAATGTCAACCCTTGTTGGGTTATTTTATGCCAAAGATGTTTTGACTTATATGTTCTTGATGGGTCTTCAATTGTTTAAAAACATTTTTTTCTATTTAACCCATAGATGGGACCCTAACAGGTACTACCACTTTGGGTCAGGGTGGACCTGGAAGTAATGGTGATGAAAGGGTACTCCACATTCACCAGAGTTCAAGAACTCAAACCTCACCATCAGATAGAGTTTGTCATACTGTTACATAATCATTAGATACCTAATGAGTATGAAAATAGTGTATAAATCATATTAGTGCAGCTGATGGCCTTGAGGGTGAGTGACGGCACTTGACCTCGATCTCACCTTGCGTTCTGGGGAGAATCGTGAGAACGGAACCCCGATAGAAGCCCCTTCCAGTTTAAGGGGTAAGCAACTCAGTTAGTTAGAGTTAGAACTTAGAAGCGAAGCTAGCAAGATGTGAGTCTCACTGCGTGATTGTCTGGTCTGGGGTTCTACGAATAAAGTAACATCATCGTAAATCGAAGTCTTGTGGTTATTACTAAAAGCTAACAATAGCACAGGGCTTCTGATAACAAAAAAATCCCTAGCAACAGAAACCAGACCCGAAGTCCCCAAGAAACACCACGACAAGACCAGACCAAGATAGATGATAGAAGAACCAAGCCGGCCAGAAGAGTAGACGACAGAGTAAGAAGTAAGAGAAGTATATAACATATAGATATTTAATGCCGTCACAGAAAAGGCACTACGTAACAATACCCAGTGTGGCTGCCGCTGGGGGCTTATTGATTAGTAGTAATTGTATTTTTTGTTTTATAATCAGGATTTACATTTTTGAATTTCATCTTGGGTGATTTGGACGGTCTCATTTTTAACCATAGGGTGTTGCAAGATGATAACGGTCATACAATTAAGGAACACAAGTATTAATATATAGAACCTTGGACAGTCTCATTTTTAACCAGAGGGTGTTGCAAGATGATAACGGTCATACAATTAAGGAACACGAGTATTAATATATAGAACCTTGGACAGTCTCATTTTTAACCAGACGGTGTTGCAGATGATAACGGTCATACAATTAAGGAACACGAGTATTAATATATAGAACCTTGGACAGTCTCATTTTTAACCAGAGGGTGTTGCAAGATGATAACGGTCATACAATTAAGGAACACGAGTATTAATATATAGAACCTTGGACGATTTGGACAGTCTCATTTTTAACTAGAGTGTGTTGCAAGATGATAATGGTCATACAATTAAGGAACATGAGTATTGATATATAGAACCTTGGACAGTCTCATTTTTAACCAGAGGGTGTTGCAAGATGATAACGGTCATACAATTAAGGAACATGAGTATTAATATATAGAACCTTGGACAGTCTCATTTTTAACCAGAGGGTGTTGCAAGATGATAACGGTCATACAATTAAGGAACATGAGTATTAATATATAGAATCTTGGGCGATTGATATATAGATGGGAAATAAATTTGACACATCATGATTTGAGCCTTCGAAGATGAAGCTGTGTTGCAGCGTGGTGTAATAATCATTGATATCCAAAGCGGAAGCTGCAAACCAAATTTGTTTTTTAAGAGGTTCATTTGTGTTTACGCTGCAAGAAATTATATCTTATTATAATGGAGATTGTGTGTTTGTCTGTGTGTAACCGAAACTATATCACTACTCAAGTCACAATTCCCTTAGTTATTTACGTCACATTTTCCATGATTTTATTTTTGTTTAAACCTCAATTATTAATAAAATTGTTTTTAGATTATTAATACTGTTGACCATATCTACATACTAATAACATACAATTGTATTTATATATACAACAAAATAGCGGGTTACAGAGTGAACGGGAAGGCTAATTTGCATATTGATATTAAAAATTTGATTTTAATAAATATGTGGTTAGTATTATTGATTTCTAATTGTTTGGCTTTATCTTAATGAATAAGAGCAAAATTCTCTTCAATAAATCTTAAAAGAAATCCATTAACAAGAAAAAATAACTAATTTTATTCTTTACTTCCTATTTCAACTAAATAGTTAAATTAAAAAAATTTAGCAATGAAAGACGTGAGTGATGGAAGAGTAAGTTTCAGTTGTCCTATTTTTCGATTATACCCCCCACTGTTTCAAATATTTTTTATCTGCATTCTTATTTAGTTTCATTAGCCTTTCTAATTTAATATAATATTCTATTTCATTAAAACTTAAATACTTGCACCCGGAGGGTGTATATATTTGCTAGTTTAAATAATAATTTATACACAATTACATGGTTTTAAGTAACTATTTCTATTTAATCTTATTCTAATGGAGATTGTGTGTTTATCTGTCTGTAACTGAAACTATATTACTACTCAAGTCACAATTGCCTTAGTCACATTCTCCATAATCTTATTTTTATTTAAACCCCAATTATTAATATTTTTGGCCTTTACAATTGCATGTTATTAGTATGTAGATAAGGCCAAAATACTACATACTAATAACATGCAATTGTCTTTATATATACAACAAAATAGTGGTTTACAGTGTGGACGGGAAGGCTCATTTTCATATTGATATTAAAAATTTGATTTTAATAAATATGTGCTTAGTATTATTGATTTATAATTGTTCGATTTTGTTATTAGTATGTAGATATGGCCAACAGTATTAATAATGTAAAACGATTTTATTAATAATTAAGGTTTAGATAAAAATAAAATCATGGAGAATATGACGTAAATAACTAAGGAAATTGTGACTTGCATAGTGATATAGTTTCAGTTACAGACAGACAAACACATTATCTCCATTATAATAAGAAGATCTGTTAGAAATAAAAACCATCAAAAGAAATCAAGAACTGTTTGATATATATATATATATATATATATATATATATATATATATATATATATTCTGTCTGTAAGAATCATGGGCTGCTACTCACAGCCAACAGGCACCCACATTGTGGGATTTTACCCCTTTATATTCTACAGCCCCAGATGACAGGGCAGTCTTTATTTATGTCCTGAAGGGACGTGGCACATAAGAGAAGTGGGGGGTGTTTGATCTCTATATAAGGAAACTAGTGAAGTTATGGTACTATGAAAAAACATTATTTTGGGGTCAGTATATCTCAAGTCCCCACTTCAGCTGTTAAAGACAATTTCTTTTGATCGGCCTCTTTTAAGTGTTGATAGCTGTTATCAAGGAATAATAAAATTGTTTTGAAATGTATAAAAAGATGGGACTATATCACCTTTAGGCACCCCTTTTGTGATTTCATTTAATTTCATAAGGACATTTTTTTTCATTTACACCGTCAAAATCTGGTTGTTTATTAGGGGTTAGTTTTATAATTTAAAAAGAAAACTCTAAAAATCGCCTGTTAACAAACAACTGGATTTTGATGGTGTAAATGAAAAAAAATGTCCTTATGAAACGAGATCGCAAAAGGGGTGCCTAAAGGTCATATGGTCCACAATTTCTTTTGATCAGCCTCTTTTGAGTGTTGATAGCTGTTATCAAGGAATAATAAAATTGTTTTGAAATGTATAAAAAGATGCAACTGTTTGTGATAGTTATTTCAAGTAAAGATAATTTATAAGGAAGTGCGTCCCGGTCTCCTGCCTCAGAAATTGCTACCCGGTGACTATTAAAATAATGTCCTTGTAATTTGTTGTAATTCTTGTTCATTTATAGAAATTTGTCATAATTCTTGTTTATTTATCGTAATTTGTCGTAATTCTTGTTTAGATATGAAGATGGATATATAGTTTGTAATAGACTGAGAAAGATAGATAAACAAAATAATATAGATAGATATGAACAAATGGAGATAGATAGATATTTTCTACAAGTAAATGTATTTGTGGGGTGTCGCTTCTTTTTTGTCGTAATTCTTGTTTATTTAAACTAAAAACAAGACATTAAACAAACACGAATAAAAGAAAATCTGAGACGACATGGCTGGGGACGTTATTTTAATAGTCACCGGGTAGCAATTTCTGAGGCAGGAGACCGGGACGCACTTCCTCATAAATTACCCAAGTCAATCTAATAAATAGAAAATAAAAAAAAGTTATGAAAAAATTCTGCCTATTTTGGATAACTACTGCTTAGGGTTGGGTGGGGCTTTAATATACACCGACTGCACCTCTGCAGGGAGTAAGACTCTTCCAATGGGGCCACCTGTTAGCCGTGGGTGGCAACCCGTGATGCTTAAGGACAGGATCTTCATGGCTGAGCAGTCCATGACATACAACACTCCACTTAGGCTAGACAGGTGGTCAGAGAGGCCCCCTCCGATCAATCAGTTAGTCATGTCAATCCCTAGCACTTATATGATTGTCCCAAACCTATTGCCGCCCTGTCGGCTGGGGCGTTAGAATGCACTGACTGCACCTCTGCAGAGGGGTAAGACTCCCCCAATGGGGCCACCTGTTGGCCGTGGGTGGCGACCCATGATGCTTAAGGATAGAGCCCAGGTGGATGAGCAGTCCATGACTTACAATACTCCACTTTGGCCGTATCTTGGGCTAGTGTTACATTGTAATATTCACGGCACTAAAACGATACATGCACCGTAGTCCTTTTTTCTTTCTTGGTACCAAAACTCCGATAAAAAATCATAACACGAGAAACATGTCGTCACAACTCCCAGCCTTTATTAACGTGCTCGTCTAGTCGGCTTCTACCAGAGAGGAGGAGAGGCAAAGAGAGAGAGAGAACACTACTAGATTACTGGGCTCTCATGAGGTCCGTACACTAGGCCCGCCACCGGCAAAAAGAGGACGAACCCTTTCGTTCTTCCCCCACGTCACCACGTGACTTCCGGTCAACACCCGACTTCGTTTGGGGTCACGCTACGGTCAAACCATCGCTCTCCTCTTTTGGGTCACCACTATTTTTTAAGCCTTTGTTATTTATTCCTCCTCCTTCCATTAGCAGTTCTAGCTCACAAAAGTCAGGAATATACCCATATTGCAACAGCTAGACGGGCGGTCGGAGAGGCCCCCTCCGATCAACCGGCTGGTCACATCAAGCCCTAGCACCTATATGATTTTCCCAACCCTATTGCCCTTATAGCAAGCCCCAACCCCTTTTTATCATATGGGTGCTAGAAGGCGGTGGCTGCGGGTCTACATGTCCTGGGAATGACGTTAAACTCTATCTTATGGTGAGGTTCCAGTTTTGGAGGTTTGGGGAATGTGGAGCATCCCTTCATCACCATTGCTCCCTGGTCCACTCTGACCCGGAGTGGTAGTACCAGTTAGGGTCCTATCTATGGGTTAAATAGAAAAATGTATTTATAAAAAAATTGTATTATCCATTAAGAATTGATTTATTTCAAAACTTTATTGGCATTAAATAACCCACTGAGGTTGATATACCGTAAAACAAACCAAACCAAACTGTTAAGGTCCCATCTATGGGTTAAATAGAAAAACATGAGTTTATAAACAAAATTGAGTATCTATTAAGAATGAATTTATTTCAAAACTTTATCGGCATTAAATGACCCACTGAGGTTGATATGCCGTAAAACAAAACAAACCAAACAAAAAAAAATTGATTACCCAATAAGAATGAATAAAACAAAACTTCTTTGGCATAAAATAACCCAACAAGGGTTGACATGCCATAAAATCCAACCAACCAACAATGATATGACACATGGAGAGAAAGATTTTAAATGAGCGTTGTTTGATCTTTATTTAAGGAAAGTAGAATCAGTTTATTTTGGGGTCCGTATATCTTAAGTCTCCTCTTATGGTTGACCCTTTCTAAATATTAATATGTATTTGCTAAATTTGTTGGGGACCTCCCCCACTGCAGCTGTTAAAAACAATTTCTTTTCATCACCCCCTTTTGAGTGTTGATAGCTGTTATCAAGTAATAATAAATTGTTTTGAAATGTATAAAAAAAAAAATACAACGGTTTGTGAGTTATTTTTAAGTTTTGTAATATTTTTCAAGTCGGTCTAATGAAGAATGTCATCCAATGGTGAAGTTTCAATTCTGGAGTTCTGTGGAATGTGGAGTATTACGTCATCGCCATTACTCACAGGGTTCACTCTGTTTTGGAGTGGTAGTACCTGTTAGGGTCCCAACTATGGGTTAAATAGAAAAAAACATGTTTAAAAAATGTATTGAAAAAAAATTGAGTTACCATCTAGAATGAATTAAATAAAATGTCTTTGCATAGAATAACCCAAAAAGGGTTGACATGCCATTAAAATCCAATCAACCAACCAAGAATGAATAAAATAAAATGTCTTCGGCATAGAATAACCCAACAAGGGTTGATATGCCATTAAAATCCAATCAACCAAAAGAATGAATAAAACAAAATGTCCTTGGCATAGAATAACCCAACAAGGGTTGACATGCCATTAAAATCCAATCAACCAACCAAGAATGAATAAAACAAAATGTCTTCGGCATAGAATAACCCAATAAGGGTTGACATGCCATTAAAATCCAATCAACCAACCAAGAATGAATAAAACAAAATGTCTTCGGCATAGAATAACCCAACAAGGGTTGACATGCCATTAAAATCCAATCAACCAACCAAGAATGAATAAAAAAAAATGCCTTCGGTATAAAATAACCCAATAAGGGTTGACATGCCATTAAAATCCAACCAACCAACCAAGAATGAATAAAATAAAATGTTTTTGGCATAGAATAGCCCAATAAGGGTTGACATGCCATAAAATTCAACCAACCAGCCTCCCCAACTTCACCTGTTAAAAACAATTTCTTTTTATCAACCCCAAATGCAGTGCACCTCTGCAGAGGAGTAACTCCCTCCCCCAATGAGGCCATGGTTGGCAACCTATGATGCCCCCCTTTTGAGTGTTGATAGCTGTTATCTAGTAATAATAAATTGTTTTGAAATGTATAAAAAAGACACAAATTTTTGGGAGAGTTATTTTTAATTTTTGTAATATTTTTTCAAGTCTAATAAAAAAAAAAGAAAAAAAAGCTCTGTTGCCTCTTTTGGATAACGACGGCTGGCAGGAAAAACTCATATTATATCCACTTTTCCCTTAGTTATTTACGTCACATTCTCCATGACTTTATTTTTTTATTTAAACCTCAATTATTAATAAAATTTTTTTTTTATTATTAATACTGTTAACCATATCTACATACTAATAATGTGCTATTTTATATATATATATATATATATATATATATATACACACACACACACACAAGTAGGGATGTGACACAAGGTCATTTATTTAAGCGGAGTTCAACAGGTTTGAATTCAGTTTTCCTTCTCCTAGACCGGTTGCCTAACCAAGGTTAAAGAGCCCAGTCTGCCCTACTATTTATCCATAGCTGGAGGGAGAGTAGGATTCATACCTTTCCCAAGGGTATTAGCGCTAAGTGAAATGCAATTACCACATCAAGGAATTGAACTCGGGGCGACAAGTCCATTTCCCATGACTTTAACCATTACACCACGCGCTTCCCTCCCCAAATTCATCTTGTATTTATATATAGAACAAAATAGCGGTTTACAGTGTGAATGGGAAGGTTAATTTGCATATTGATATTAAAAATTTGATTTTAATAAATATGTGCTTGGTATTATTGATTTCAAATTGTTTGGTTTTATCTTAATGAATATGAGCAAAAATCTCTGATGAATCTTAAAAGAAATCCATTAACAAGAAGAAATAACTATAAATTTTATTCTTTACTTCCTAATTTAACTGAATTGTTAAATTAGGAAAATTTAGCAATGAAAGACGGTAAGATGGAAGAGTATGTTTCAGTCGTTCTATTTTTTTTTTTTATTATAACCCCCTCAATTTCAAATCTTTTTATTTGCATTTTTATTTATTTTCATTAGCCTTTCTGATTTAATATACTATTTTATTTCATTAAAACTTAAATACTTGCACTCAGAGTAAATTATTTTGAAAGGTATAAAAAAAAAAAAGACGCAACTATTTGCATTCTTATTTATTTTTATTAGCCTTTCTGATTTAATATACTATTTTATTACATTAAAACTTAAATACTTGCACTCAGAGTAAATTATTTTGAAAGGTATAAAAAAAAAAGACGCAACTATTTGCATTCTTATTTATTTTTATTAGCCTTTCTGATTTAATATACTATTTTATTACATTAAAACTTGAATACTCAGAGTAAATTATTTTGAAAGGTATAAAAAAAAAAAGAAACTATTTGCATTCTTATTTATTTTCATTAGCCTTTCTGATTTAATATACTATTTTATTACATTAAAACTTAAATACTTGCACTCAGAGTAAATTATTTTGAAAGGTATAAAAAAAAGACGCAACTGTTTTTGAGAGTTATTTTTAAGTTTTGTAACATTTTTCAAGTCAGTCTAAGAAAAAAAGAAAAAAAAGAAGAAAGTTCTGTTGCCTCTTTTGGATAATGACTGCTGGCAGGGATGACTAGTATTAACCACGTTCCAACGTAATTCAGTTAAGTAAGCATCGTATGACTAATTGCTATCGTGAATTGAAACCATCCCAAAAGGAACAGCGCTCTCCTCCTAGGAAGCCATGTTTGGAAAAACAGAAGAAGGAAAGGCTCCATTATTGACGATGGAAGAAGAGTGGCCTCAACAATACACATGGTTCTGGCTTGGTGCACTCGTGCAAAAACTATGAATAATTTTCAAGCGCCAATCAATAATCGTGGCAACTTTTGGACACACCGTTGTCTGAAGTGAATATAATTTGCCAGAATTACGATAATAGAGAAGTCGGCTTTGTGGGAACGGATTTGTCATTCTAATCCAGAGATCCTTTTTATGGAATCGTTTTCTAAAAGATGCGGGTGGGTAGGGGTGCCGTTGGGGGCTGGAATTCGATCTTGCGGTTGATTTTATTTGAATTTTAGAAAGTTATTTTCTGCCTTTCTCCCAAATTTCTATCAGGATTCTTTATGACCTTTCTGTATGGATTGACATTTAACCCCTCCCTCTTTCTCTCCTCTCTCTCTTTATTCCCCCTTCTCTCTCTGTCTTTCTAATGTTTCAGTCTTTCTTTTTTTGTGCCACTTCATCTTTCTCTCTTTTTCAATTTATCTTTACTTGTAACTTATTCTCTATTTCTTTTTTCTTTCTTTCTTTTCTTCTTTGTTTGTTTTCTTCTTTCTTTTTTACTTTCTTTCTTTCTTATTTCTTTTCTTCTTTCTTTCTTTTTTACTTTCTTTCATTTTTTTCTTTTCTTCATTTTTTTTTTCTTTCTTTCCTACTTCATGCTTTCTCTCTCTCTCTCCCCATGCTTTCTTTCCTTCCCTATTCTTATAATTCTTTCTTTCTTTGCTTTCTTTCCTTTGCTCTTTTCTTTCTTTCTTTCTTTCTTTCTTTCTTCTCTTTTTCTTTTCTTTTTTTTCCCAATTCTTTTTCTTTCATTCACTTTCATTCTTTTCTTTTCTTTCATTTTTCCCAATTCTTTTCTTTCATTCATTCCCAATTCTTTTCTTTCTTTCTTTCTTTCCATTCTTTCTTTCTTTCATTTTTCCCAATTCTTTTCTTTCTTCTTTCATTTTTCCCAATTCTTCTTTCTTTCATTCCCTCGTTTTCCCCATTCTCTCTTTCTTTCATTTCGTTTTCCCAATTCTCTTTTTTCATTCCTTCGTTTTCCCAATTCTTTCATTCTTTCATTCGTTTTCCCAATTCTCTCTTTCTTTCATTCCTTCGTTTTCCCAATTCTCTCTTTCTTTCATTCGTTTTCCCAATTCTCTAACAGCAAGCCCCAACCCCTTTTTATCATATGGGTGCTAGAAGGCGGTGGCTGAGAGTCTACTTTCCTGGGAATGACGTTAAACTCTATCTGATGGTGACATTCCAGTTTTGGAGGTTTGGGGAATGTGGAGCACCCCATCATCACCATTGCTCCCTGGTCCACACTGACCCGCAGTGGTAGTACCTGTTAGGGTCCTATCTATGGGTTAAATAGAAAAATGTGTTTATAAAAATCATTGGGTATCCATTAAAAATGACTTTATTTCAAAACTTTATCGGCATTAAATGACCCACTGAGGTTGATATGCCGTAAAACTAACCAAACCAAACTACATCACTACCAATGCCACAATTCCTTTAGTTATTTACATTATATTCTCAATGGTTATTTGATAATTATATTTTAATCTTAATTAGAATCTTATTTATTTACAATGTCTCTATTAATGTCTGAGATAGATTTCCCTTAAAACAGCCTGTATTATTGATGTTTAAAATCCTGCAATGTGTGTTATATATTATTAAGAAATAAATGTTTACATAGTATATGGTGGGAATAATTTGCATACTGGTTTTAACAAAACTGTTTAATAAATAATTGGTGTTATTGATTTCTAATATTGTTTTATTTTCAAACCTATTAAAAGCAATCCTATGTATAATTCATTATTGAAATGAATTAAAATAAAGTGAAAATAAGTGTAATCTTTTTGGTGTTCTTATTTAATTTCATTAGTCTTTCTAATTATGTTATATACCCCTTACTCTGTTGGATATATCTTCTTATTATAATGGAGATTGTGGGTTTGTCTGTCTGTAACCGAAACTATATTACTATACAAGTCACAATTCCCTTAGCTATTTACATCACATTCTCCATGATTTTATTTTTTAAACTTCAATTATTAATAAAATTGTTTTACATCATTAAGACTGTTGACCATATCTACATGATATTTTCCACGTACCCCACTTGTACGGGTCAGGCACAAGGCCCTATTTATGTGGGACCACCCACAAACCGAAGCTCATGGGTGGCAGGTGAAAAATTGCGTCGATCCCGTCAGCATTCCCCCTCAAGCACTGGGCAATAAACCCAGCCCTGCCCCTTTAAATCAAGGGGGTAGGTGTTGCCTGGGGGGATGGCCTCCTGGGATCGACGCGTTAATTATATCAATGGTCCAGAGGCCGAAGCCACTGTTGACCATATCTACATACTAATAACATGCAATTGTATTTATATATACAACAAAATAGCGGTTTACAGTGTGAATGGGAAGGCTAATTTGCATATTGATCTTAAAAATTTGATTTTAATAAATACATGCTTAGTATTATTGATTTTTAATTGTTTGGTTTTATCTTATTGAATATGAGTAAAAATCTCAGGGATGAATCTTAAAAGAAAGCCATTAACAAGAAAAAATAACTGTCATTTTATTCTTTACTTCCTATTTTAACTAAATAGTTAAATTAAGAAAATTTACCAATGAAAGACGGGAGTAATGGAAAATGATGGAAGAGTTAGTTTCAAAGTTGTTCTATTTTTCAATCATACACCCTCTGTTCCAAATCCTTTTATCTGCATTCTTATTCAGTTTCATTAGCACATTTTTATTATGCTTGCGGATATAATATATATATATATATATATATATATATATATAGGGTAACCACGTGACTTATCAATGCAATTCACAATGATAAGATAAAACAAATATAAAAGTGCTCAAACGTTAAGGAGGTTACCTGAGGGGAGGGGGTACATTTTCAATAGTTTTTCTTCAAAACTTATTACTATGTGTCTAAAATAAGGTTTGCATTAAATAGATATTTATTCTCTAGAATCTAAAAATAACATTTCAAAATTAACATCAGAATATTTTTATTTTAAATGAATTTTATATATTAATTTTTCATAGCAAAAATACTAAATTAAAATTTTGAAATAAAATTCATTAATTGTTAAATCAATACTGAAAATTTCATTAATCGGATAATTACCTGATTTTTGGTAAATTTTTTTTCAATTCTTCTAAAAATCATATAAAATAAACTAACGATAGGATTTTAATAAAACTTTCGGTGTATGAAGTAATAAAAGACGAACTTTATTGTAAATAATTTTTTACTAAATTGAAAAGGCTAATAATTTTTTTCGTTAGTTTTTGTTTCGCGTATTGATCCCCCAACAAAAATCTGATTTTTTTTTATAGTATATAAATAAATTTTACATTTTTGGAAAGACAATGTAATGACATAACATATATAAAAAAAAGATAATTCGCTAATAAAATAGTTTTGGAAATAGGGCATCTTAAACATTGAAACTTAAAATCTCGTAAATAAGAAAAAATATGTATCTTTTTAAAAAAAATTTTTTAATTGTTAGATTATTTTCAAAAAATTTTATATTAAAAGTTCGTATTGTGTACATTTTTATTTTATTTTTCAGAGATTTATAAAAATTTATAAAATGTAAAATAAATACTTTTGTTTACTGTCAAGCAAAATCGTATTTATTTAATCAAAGAAAATATTGTATAATACATATCTCGCTAAAAATGATGACATAATATCAAACATTTTTATTTTTATGAATTTAAAAAGATAATGTTTGAATTAAAAATTGTCGTTAGAATGATTACGGATGCATCTAAGGGAAACAAACGTAAAAGCAAAAAGAAATAAAACAGACGAGTTAATTCGGACTTAGATTTTCATATTATTAAATTAATTTCCAAATCAATACCGTATGCCCAGTCACAAATTGAAGAAAACAAAATAAAAAAAAAAAAGAAATTTATGACAGGTTGATAAAAAGAAAAGCCAAAGAAGAAAAAATAAAAACCAAAAAACTTGCTGCAAAACTAAAAAATTATGAAAAAAATCCAAATTCAACAGCTGATTTATTTAAGGAATTTTCTAGGGACTGGCAAACGGAGCCTAAAATACGTTTTTGACAAAATGACTTTAGCCCCGCTACAGAAAATAATTGACCAAAAATCAGGAAATTATCGGATTTTAATGAAATTTTCAGTATTTATGTATCAATAAATGATCTTTATAATGTATTATTAATTTTATTTATCTCTTTATTCATACTGTAATTAGTATCGAAAATGATCAACTTGCAAAACATTTTACGCCCCCAACATAAGGGGGGGGGGTCAAAATTAAGTGACCTGAAAAAAATGAGAAAGTTTTGAAATAAAATAAATAATGCATTATAAAGATCATTCATTGATACATAAACACTGAAAATTTCATTAAAATCCGATAATTTCCTGATTTTTGGTAAATTATTTTCTGTTTCTAAGTAGAAGGCGCTGGCTAAAGTCATTTTGTCAAAAACGCATTTTAGGCTCCGTTTGCCAGTCCCTAAATTATAAACAAAGTAAAAAATGAACAAATTGAGATAGATAGATGCAATATTTTACCCCACCTCCAGTATATTTTTGACAGATGGGAGGGGGGATACCTTCAAACCACTGAAAGAAAAACAAATGTCACTTCGATGAATTACAAGTAAAAGAAAAAATGTTTAAAAAATCAAAATATTTAGATATTCTTGTTTATTTAAACTAAAAACAAGACATTAAACAAACATGAATAAAAGAAAATCTGAGTATTTAGATAATCTTTTATATTAAAAAAAATGTCAGGTCATTTTTAATTAAAAAAAAAATTTTTTTTAATGGTAAAACAGTCCGTTTTTTTTTTGTTTTTGTTTTATTTTGTTTTTGTTTTTTTGTTTTTTTTACACAACACGTTCAATGTCTTTGGAATTGGTGGTATCTATTGTACAACGTAAATTAATCTGCTACAAAATATTAATTTTTAATTTACCTTGTACAATTTTGAAATGTCTTGCAAAATATGAGCAAAACTTTCCGTTTCTGTTTTACCATATTGTTGTCCCCACATGAACTCATCTAAATGTGATGGTAGGGTCGATGATGGTGCACCATACATTGAAAACAGTTTGCTTTTGCAAACCCTCCACATGTTTTCCATTGTGTGTGCATTCGACACAGGGTCCACGTAATGTTTCGAGTGATTCAAATTTCATTTATCTTGTGATATGCCTTCCATGATTGTCCCGGTTTGATCATTTCCTTAATTATAGGAAATAGTGTCTCTGCTTTTCGGTCCGGGACATATCGCAAAAATCCAATTTTTGAAACCGTGTCAATACCACCGAAAACCCATCGTTATGGTACCCAACGCCCTCTATTATATTTTCTTCTGGCAATGAGGGTTTCATCTATTTCTACAATTATGCCCGGACCTCCTAATTTTACAGGGTTGTCAAGCAGATATTTGGAACATACATTCCGAAAGTCTCCGTACCATGTACAATGTACATACTTTAGTTGAATTTAGGCCAACTGTGTACATTTTGTAAGTGCAGTCTTAAATGACCAAAAGTATAAGAGTTTAATAAAGGTCGGGAAAGTCAATTTAGATGCTTGCAAAATACTTCCCTTTTTTATGGAAAATTGATGTCCTTTATGCGAAGGGCATCGCATCTATCAATTACGATAATAATAATTACGACAAAAAAAGGTTTAATGTTTTTTTTCTTTCGAATGGAAAAAATAAATAAACAAGAATTAAGACAAAAAAGAGTCCCCCCCCCCTCAAATAAATTTAACGCCCAAGTTGATTTGTGTTTCTTTCAAGTAACACCGCTGTGGCGCCGATAGTTGGGGTTGTTATTTGACAATTCACCGGGCAGCAATTTCGCAGGCAGGGGACCGGGACGCACTTTCTCATAAATTACCTTTTATTTTAATAACAAATTCTGTGTGTTTGTTTGTTTCATAAAGTTCCAAAGATCTGGTTCACTTTTTTTTTTTTTTGTGTGTGTGTGTGTGTGTGTGTGTGTGTGTGTAGAATGTATTTTTTTATTTTAATGTTCCAGGAGGAAGTAAATAAAACTTAAATCTGTATATATGTGTAATAAAGTTACATTATGTGCGTATGTAGACGAAATTTTTGCTTGCATTGTGTGTGTGTGTGTGTGTTTGGGGGTATTTCTTGTTTATAATTTTCTTTTATGAAGTACATCATTGGAGTATGCCGATCCCCCCCCCCTTTTTCGTGTGTAGAATGTATTTTTTTTATGTACAGTTCCTGGAAGTAAATGAATTTTTGCTTGCATATTTTTTGTTCTTGTGCTTTTGGGGGGTATTTCTTATTTAACCATAATTTTCTTTTATCAAACATATCATTTCTCCAACTATATTTTTTCCAGTGGCTCGCCTCCATAGAAATTCGTTTAAATACGATGGAAAAAGTCCATCACCTGTCCTGCACTGTTGATGGAGTTTTTTGTCATCTCATCCATAAGTTTTGGATGAGCTGGATGTTGGTGTGAGGGTCATTTGGATCCACAACTTCGTGTCTGTAAATCTCATCCCCAATTTCTCTAATATTGGAGTATGCCGGGCAGTCGTCTGAAAATATGCGGCTTCCAGGTAATATGTGCTGCTGAATGATCGGCTCCAAAATTTCACGTGTCCTGTCGGGTACTATTACCATGAAGCATTTGCCAGACCCCCTTTCGATGCCACCAAACACCCAGTGTCCCTGGCGAAAGCCGCCACGGTGGGATTCCCTACGAATGAATTTATTTTCGGCAATTTCCACCTCGATTGGGTTCCCACTTTCATCAACTCCGCCTATTTGCTGAGGATGCCTTTCAAAAAATTTCGTTATCTCCAATCTTAGATATTTGCACCAATGAACAACAGTTTCGGGGGTTATGCATAGCTCGTAAATGATAATTCTTTGCTGATATTCACGGCACCACATTATAATAATTGCGATGATTTTGTCTAAATCTAATTTGCTGTTCCAAAAAATGGAATCTCTTCGAACTGAACATTGCCAGTTGTGTAGATAGCAGCACCATACCCAGCCGTCTCTTTTGGACACCCGCTTGTTGAATGTGCATGGTTTATTGCACTCTTCACAATTCTTTGTATTTTTAACCAAACCACGTTTGGCCAACCATTGAAGTGCTAAAAGTGGGGTATCAGTTGCTAGTCCCATCTCACGCAACCTAATTATCTCCGATAGAATGTAATCATCACTGTAGATTTCATTGACGATATAAGTTTTGCCACTGGGACGTCCTGTCATTTTGTTGAATTTAAGAATGTGTCCCAATAAGGAGATGTGAGGGTCCTGCTGTGTACTACGGCACGTATGTGAGTAAGAATCGCAGTCACGGAGTGTGATGAGTTGATGGGTAGCTGGTCTTAAAATCAAGGTGAAGTCGTATCAGTCCGACGGTCGGTGACCGGCGGTGAGTGGAAATGAAACGGAAGAGAGTGGTGTTAAGTGGTTGTCTACTAAATAAACTGTGGCTGGCCGAAGAAATTTATGTACTTTTAAATACCCTGGATGGATCAAGTCGGATCGTATTTCATGTTTATTGCTTTGCGCGCGAATGTAGCTGATTGGTTGAAAAGTGGCCTTTTCGAAATTCAGAACAACACGTTTAATTATATTCTTCACGATTTTATTTTTATATTTTTATTTTTTTTCATTTTTGGAGCAATTTTGATAAAACTTAGCATTCTTATGAATTAGCATTTAATATTACTATTATCTTATAAAAGAAAAGAATTATACATCGATATTTTTCTGCTTAAATAGTTTTTCTTCAAAACGTATACTTTGAAGTACTAAAATAAGGTTTGCATTAAGTAGATAATTATTTCGAGAATCTAAAAATATTAAATTTTAAACTTAACAACAGGCTTTTATATATATATATATATATATATATATATATATATAAATGGTCCATAACCACGATACCCATGGTATTTAAGGCCTTTTATTACCAAATAAATTTGCTCTGTTTACAATAATTAAACATTGAGCTCTCATACGGAACCTGAACTCTACAACAAACTACTGGTAGAGAATTAGGACCCATCTAGAATCACCTTGTACCAAGAAACTTGGTACCGCACCAAAGTGTGTGTATATATATATATATATATATATATATACCTTTTGAAAGGAAGAAAAACTAAAAAGAACCTACATTTGTAATAAATTTATTTCGACTAAAACTTAGAGCTTTTAGAAATTTAAAATGAAGGTTTGTTGAGTTTTTCCTTCCTTTCAAATGTAAATATTGCTATTATTATTATTATACATTGAGCTCTCTTTAGGGATTATAAAAATCCATGTAATTGCACCTACTAAAACATGCAATAAGAAATCATACAGTGAGATTTTGAAAATCCATGTAGAATCATCCCTTACTACCAGTTTTGGATACCTTATATATGTGTGTGTGTGTGTTTATGAATATTTATATACATATGTGTGTATGTATGTACATATGTGTGTGTGTTTATGAATATTTACATACACACGTGTATGTGTACATATGTGTGTGTGTTTATGAATATTTACATACACACGTGTATGTGTATATGTGTGTGTGTTTATGAATATTTACATACACACGTGTGTACATATGTGTGTGTGTTTATGAATATTTATACACACGTGTATGTGTACATATGTGTGTGTGTGTGTGTGTGTGTTTATGAATATTTACATACACACGTGTATGTGTACGTATGTGTGTGTGTGTGTGTTTATGAATATTTACATACACACGTGTATGTGTACATATATGTGTGTGTGTGTGTGTTTATGAATATTTACATACACACGTCTATGTGTACATATGTGTGTGTGTGTTTATAAATATTTACATACACACGTCTATGTGTACATATGTGTGTGTGTGTGTTTATGAATATTTACACACACACGTGTATGTGTACATATGTCTGTGTGTGTGTTAATGAATATTTACACAGACACGTGTATGTGTACATATGTGTGTGTGTGTTTATGAATATTTACAGACACACGTGTATGTACATATGTGTGTGTGTGTTTATGAATATTTCCATACACACGTGTATGTACATATATATGTGTGTGTGTTTATGAATATTTACATACACACGTGTATATGTACATATATGTGTGTGTGTTTATGAATATTTACACACACACGTGTATGTGTACATATATGTGTGTGTGTTTATGAATATTTACACACACACACGTGTATGTGTACATGTGTGTGTGTGTGTTTATGAATATTTACATACTCACGTGTATGTGTACATGTGTGTGTGTGTGTTTATGAATATTTACATACACACGTGTATGTGTACATATGGGTGTGTGTGTTTTATGAATATTTACATACACACGTGTATGTGTACATATGGGTGTGTGTGTTTATGAATATTTACATACACACGTGTATGTGTACATATGTGTGTGTGTGTTTATGAATATACACGTGTATGTGTACATATATGTGTGTGTGTTTATGAATATTTACACACACACGTGTATGTGTACATATATGTGTGTGTGTTTATGAATATTTACACACACACACGTGTATGTGTACATATATGTGTGTGTTTATGAATATTTATATACACACGTGTATGTGTACATATGTGTGTGTGTGCGTGTGTGTGTGTGTTTATGAATATTTACATACCCACGTGTATGTGTACATGTGTGTGTGTGTGTGTGTGTGTTTATGAATATTTACATACCACGTGTATGTTATGTGTGTGTGTGTGTGTGCGTGTGTGTGTGTGTGTTTACGAATATTTACATACCCACGTGTATGTGTACATGTGTGTGTGTGTATGTGTGTATGAATATTTACATATATGTACATGTGTGTGTGTGTGTGTGTGTATATTTCATTAGAAAGATGTTCATCAAAATGGATTGATTTTTTCCCACAATTTCTTTTTATTTTAATTTCACCGTAAGTACTTCAAATAAAAAAATCGAAAATAATAGTACATTTATAATTCATTTTTAAGATATTTAAACAATTAAACTTTGCAAATAAAATAATCCCACTGTAAGAGAGGCAAGAGCATCCTTTCTTCTCTAAATGGCTAATTTGTCTCTTGACAGATTTATTACTGTGGTAGGAATATCGGTTACTCTCAGGACAATTTTTGGTTTGACTTGGTAGACAAATTGTCTCTTAATTCTATTACACCCAGACGTGATGGCTGGAGGAGGATGAATTGAAATTACTGCTCTAATATGTGGGGTTTTTTTTGATTTTGTTTAAAAGTATATATATATATATATATATATGTGTGTGTGTGTGTGTGTTCCTACATACGAAATATATATATGTGTGTGTGTGTGTGTGTGTGTGTTCCTACATACGAAATATATATATATGTGTGTGTGGTGTGTGTGTTCCTACATACGAAATATATATGTGTGTGTGTGTGTTCCTACATACGAAATATATATATATGTATATGTGTGTGTGTTCCTACATACGATATATATGTGTGTGTGTGTTCCTACATACGAATGTGTGTGTGTGTTCCTACATACGATATATATATATAATGTGTGTGTGTGTTCCACATACGATATATATATATGTGTGTGTGTGTTCCTACATACGATATATATATATATGTATGTGTGTGTTCCTATACGATATATATATGTATGTGTGTGTGTGTGTTCTACATACGATATATATATATATATGTGTGTGTGTGTGTGTGTTTTCCTACATACGATATATATATATGTGTGTGTGTGTGTGTTCC
>CM042180.1:18195458-18230985 GCA_023376005.1 Doryteuthis pealeii
CTATGAAAAATCAATTAATTGTCTGATTTTCACAAAAATTTCCATAAATGTTTACCTTTAGATGTAAATATATCTGAAATACTTTTTTCCTAAAATATATTAGGGGAAATATTTTTTTTACGAGGTCTATCCCCACCCCCTATTTTATTTTATGAGATAAAAAAAAAATGACCAGTCAGAAAACTTTTTTTACTTTTTTTCTATAAAGATAAGTCTGAATTACTATATCAAAGAAATTGTATCTCTCATGTNAACATACAACGCAGTAACTTTTTTAGGAAAAATTAATGAAATCGAAATAAAAAGTACAAAAAAATGTCATAATATTATTATTTGAAAACTTGTTTCTTTTTTAATGGTATGTACTATATTCTATTAAATTGTCCAAATTTTTTTTTTTTTTTTAAAGAAATAATTTTTAAAGAGATTTTCAATCTTTTGTCTGCACCACTTTAGTTGCGGAGGCTCCCAAATCATGCCCTTACATATACCCACTTTCTCTCCCTTTTTTTCTCTCTCTCCTTTTTTTTCTTCTCTCCCTCTTTTTCTCTCTTCTCCCTCTTTTTCTCTCTCCCTCTTTTCTCTCCTTCCCCTCTCTCTCTCTTTTTCTCTCGTTCCCTCTCTCTCCTCTCTCTCTCTCCTCTCTCTTTTTCTCTTGTTCCCCCCCTCTCTCTCTCTCTCCCTCTTTTTCTCTCGTTCCTCTCTCCTTCTCTCTGCACCACTTTTGTTGCCATGGTTTCCAAATCATGCCCTTACTTACATATACCCACTTCAGGAAAACATCCGTCTCACCAGAAACAATGGAAGCTACAGCATTAGAATTCCAAACAATACATTTGAATTTCTCTGATTATTTCTTTTTCTAGTTTTGTAATTTAATTTTTTTAAATATTTTGAATTAACACATGCTAGTTCACTTCAATGAGCATTGTTTCATGTTACCATGACATCACTAGAATCCAGAAAATCTTTTTCTTCTTTTTTTTCTTTCTTTTTTTTCTTTCTTTTTTTTCTCTTTTTTCTTTTTTTCTTTCTTTCTTTTTTCTTTCTTTTCTCTTTTTCTTCTTTTCTTTTTCTTTTTTTTCTTTTCTTTTTTCCTCTTTTTTCCCTTTTTCTTCTTTTTTTTTTCTTAAATAATGATCCCGAGATGTAGGAATAACAAAATGAAATAAAAACAGGGAAATATGTTTAACACATAACAATATTTGTTTTATTTATTCTCACTGTGGATGGTTTGGATAGAATTCAACAGGTGTGTATTATGTGTATGGTCACACATAGGGCCAGTTCTTGTCTGCCTGACTGTCTTTTGTCTCCCTCCTTGTTCGAGAGTATCTGGTTGAATCATTAGAGATAAACTCTCCCTATCAAAGAAAATAGCACTGAAACTAACAGACTGTTAAAACTAGCTTTGTTAAAACAGTATGTAAATTAACCACACCATAACCAACTGTCTCCGATGGTTGGGTCATGTATGTCAGATGGATGATGACGAATCCCGAAAGACATCCTGTATGGAGAGCTAACATCTGGTAAAAGACAGATTGGTCGCCCCCTACTCGCGATTCAAGGATGTCTGTAAAAATGATCTCAGGTGCTTTGGCATTGTCCTTCCAGCTGGGAAAATTTGACTCCAAACTGCCTCGAGGTGCGCAAGAATCTCCAAAGGACTGTACATGTCACGATAAAGTTCAACCCTGGGATTCAAACATCACTTGAAGCTAGAGGTCCCGATAAGAAGAAAGCAACGGCAACAAAGCATCGGCAACATTCATCATCTAGCACGGGACAACCTACCAAAGCAAAATCTGGTGGTCGAGAAATGTTTTCAACATAGGACTTCCATAGGTCCACAGCGAGGCGCTGCAACTTCAGGGCAAACCAAGAACTTTATCATAAGGTCCTTTCGAAGAATTGCCAACTGATTGATGAATGATGAATATATGTAAACCTTTATTTTTTTCAGTAATATATAAGACATATTTGCAGGATTTAAATGCATTAATTAACGTAGGCAATCTAACTCAGATTTTCATAGAGAACATCTCATACAATATATGATATATCCGGTTTAGGGTATATTATGAAGTTGGTAGCTAAGGTATATTATCGCAGTAGTAGCTGGTGCTCAATAGCAGTAATAAGCAGTACGTCTTCCGAGCAAGTCATCCGTGGTAGTCTTCTAGTAGGTGCTTGTACCACCTACCAGGTGTTGAATATTTATAGAGGACACTACCAATCAGATTTCATAGTGAGGAGGGTACCTTAGTATTTACCATATTTCATCTACATCAATATATAAATAGCATTGTGTTATTGTTAATGCAAAGTAAAATATGTATATAGTATATAATATTAAATAATCACAGGGCTTGTTTTTGAGCTAAATAATAAAGATTTGTTTTATATTTGTGAAATGAAATTGAAAAATAAAAATTTAATAAATGATAACAGATGAAATTTTTTTTTTTCATTTAATTCTAAGATAGTACCATAACCAATTTCTTTTTCCAGAGTAACTGGATCTATTTTTTACATAGGGATTTAAAATGGGCATCCCACGAATTCGACTCATGATTAAGTAATAATGGATCCTGGCAGGACTAACTAAAAAAAAATCCCCCTCTCACCCAGCCAATGCCTGGGTAGTCCACTGCTTAGTTATTAATAAATTAGAATTTAATTTTATGAATTAATGATTTTTGATTATGAATTTATTCTTCTTTTGGAAGTCGTCGCAGACGACCTTGATGTCACGCCATATCTTCATTTGTGAAGCCGATGGTGCTTCATTAGTCCCAATTCTGACTATGCAGAATGCGGTCACAACATATTCAAGGTGAAATTCCCATCTACTATTTGGTTGTTCATGACGATGAGTTTAATTCTTTCTTTTGGAAAATCTGTCCCAGACGACGATATTCACGCGCCACTATCTCTTCATATTGTAGGTAAAACTACTGCCGAATGTGGCTCAATTAGGCCAATTCTGGACTTTGCAGATGCGCGTCACCATATTGCAGGGGAAATTCCATCTACATTTGGTTGTTCATCGACGATAAATTTAATCATTCTTTTGAGAAGTCTGTCCAGACGACGATGATGTCAACGCCATATCTCTTCATGTTGTGGATCCGAATGGTGGCTCATTTATGTCCAATTCTGGAACTTGCAGATGCCCGGTCACACAATTTGCAGGAAAATTCCCATCTACATTTGGTTGTTCATGTCGATAAATTTAATTCATTCTTTTGGAAGCTGTCGCAGGCAGACGACGATGATGTCACCGCCATACTTCATTTGTGGATCCCGGATGGGGCTCATTAGTCAATTCTGGACTTGCAGATGCGGTACAACATATTGCCAGGGGAAATGTTCATCTAACATTTGGTTTGTTCATGACGATGAGTTTTAATTCTTTCTTTTGAAAGTCTGCGCAGACGACGATGATGTCTCACCATATCTTCCATTTGTGGGCATCCGATGGGACTTATTAGTCCAATTCTGGACTTGCAGATGTGGCTACCATTATGCAGGGTAATCCCTTCTACCATTTGGTTGTTCAGACGAATGAGACATCTTCACTCTGTAAGTCCTGTTTATCTCATTATTGAGCTGCTTTAGTTACTCTTTTAACTTCAATCCATTCCTTCTTTAGCATTAACCATTCGAAATGTTTCTATTCATTGTCAAAATTATTTTCAATTTTCTGTAAAAGATTTTTCGATGGTTTTTTCTAAATTTCTTGTTTTGTTCATTCGCCACCGCTGAATCTTCGTTGGTGCTTTTAAATTCTTTTGATTAGAGTCACTTTTTCTCTCCTCTCTTTTGTCTTTCTCTTATTTTACTTCTCTTTTCTTTCTCTTTTTACTTCTCCTCTCTTTGTCGTATCTCCCTTCTCCCTCTCTCTTCCCTTCTCTCTTTCTGTCTCTCTATCCTTCTCTTTCTATTCCCTCTTTCGCTCCTTCTCTATCTCTCCTTCGCATCCACAAGTTACCCCTACCCACTACCCCTTCTTTCTTCTTTAAAACTTTACCTTACATTAAGCTTCTTAATGAAGTGATATGTTACAATCCCTTTTCTCAGAATTTAATACTCGTTGATAAACTTTAACACAATTTTTGATGTAATTGCTTGACATTGTTTATGGTACAGATAGACAGACACCCGGAATACTCTTATTAATAAGTTTACTTATGTTTTATTAATTTAAGATTTTACTGTCTTCTTGTTTTTAGGTCCAGCCAAATTCCCAGAATGGCAGCGACACCCATCGATTCCAAATACTTTGAATGTTTCTTGGGGTCTCGGATCAAACAGTTCTTTAATAAATGAGGATTATTACATTGTAATAGAATACAGAAAACATGGTAAGTTGAAACTTTAATATCTAATTCATTAATTGATTTTTATTCTAGTGTTGATTTTGAAGGCTATCACAATGCAAGTCTGTAAAGAAAAATAGTGTAACTACAGTATTTATTTTGTTAAACCTTTAATTTATTCCTTAATATTTCGAGATAAAAATCTTTGACAGAAGATTTCTGGTAATTTTATGAGGAAGTGCGTCCCGGTCCCCTACCTCGAGAAATGCTGCGGCCGGCTGAAACTTTGAAATAACAACCCCAGCTAAAATTCGATTATAAGAATTACCGTTTCATCGTCTATTCCCAAAACTATCCATACTTCATATCTGGCTATCTATTAAATACTAAATTTAATTTTATTACGATGAAGTACGAATAAAATAAAAACAGAAGATTAATCTATTAAATTATTATTCTTTATTATTTTGCTTTTATTACAATATAAATTACCGGTAAATAAAACAATAAAAAAACATGAATTACGGACAAATTTCTATAATTTAAACGAGGAATCAAAAAAAACAGAGCCCCCCCCCCAAATAACATTTAAGAGCCCTAAGTTGTTGTTTTCTTCAAAGTAACACCCGCAAACGAACTTAGCTGGGTCGTATTTCAAAGTTCACCCCCAACATTTTCCAGACAGGAGGACTGGGACGTACTCCTCATAAATTACCGATTTCTGAAACTGTTAGTGATCACTCCATTTCTACTTTGTGTCTTATAATCTTCAAATGCCTGTGCTGGGTATGTTTCAACAGTGTCTGATTATCATTCCAGGTGGCCATCCCTTTTTGTTTTATTATAAGCAGTAGCCTGTTTATTTCCAAGTCCATCTGATTGCTTTTTGTGTGTGTACACTGTGTCTGTTTACCGTGTGTGTTTATAATGCGTGTGTGGTAGTGTGTGTTTTATGTGCGTGTGTGTGTCTGTTCCACATGTCTGATTATCATTCCGTTTGGCCTACCCTTTTTTGTTTTATATATTAAGCTAGTAGCCTGTTTGTTATTTGTGGTAAATTAATTTCTAGGCCCAATCTGATTTCTTTTGTTTTTTTTTTGTTTTTTCTGGTTTTTTTTAATTTAGTAAAATTCATTTAACTTTTAATAGATTTAAAAATGTAAAAAATGGAGGGGGGCATATTTTAATTTGAACTTTAGTTATAAATTTGTCATTCAAGTTTCGTTTTGAATAAAATAAAATGACACATTCCCTGTTTTAATTTGGATTACTTTTGATTATTGTCCTCATTTCTATTCTTGTCTGTACAATGTGCCTTCTAAACTTTCTTCTGTATGCTCATATGCGACTCGAGAGCCTTCTCAAACTCAGGAACCTCCTTATCATAATGGGACACGCATCACGAATTCCGGACACCCACACACTGTCCTGTTATGTTTCGGTGGGATTATGAAATCCACGCTCCACAACGCCATGTTTTGCGCCTGGGTCTATCTTCCTCCAATTCCTCCGCTTATTCCTGGGTATTCTTCATCCCCCTCTTGGACCTAAGGACCCTTCTTTCTCAAATATTTCTCCCTCCTTCCTGAATTCTTTCTTGAGCCTTGGCTCTTCCTACTCTCGAGATCGATCCCAGAATCGTTCTCCGTCTTCGGGCTATTCTAACGCATCGGCCAAACCTGGCTGGTCTTTCCACGAAGTTATCTCATCCTCACTTCGGTCGTCCCTGTAAGCTAATCTATGTATAGATCCACTAGCTGGGCCTGAATCACCTTAACATCCCCAAGCCGCCTTCCTCCCGGGTAGGCAAGCAACTGCCAATTTGTTCGCTCTCTCACCCCAACTCAGGAAGGGGTTTCCCCAGATTCCCCTGATTCAGCCTAAGTAACTTTACATGTTTGCCTCTATCTCGTAACGAACACCTAGCCAAATAACTTTGCTATCACTCTCGTTTTTCAAATCTTCCCACCCAAACCCGGGACTTTCTCAATCACATCTTCTTATGGATTTCGAAACCGTCCTTGCTGTTGCCCAAATGCAACAGCACCCTGATTCCCTATCTAGATAGTTCATAAATTTAACTTCTTTCTTTTCTATCATTCTAACCAGTCTTGCAGTCTGGTAGAATCACCCTTAAATAAGCACACGCATCCCAACCCTTTATTCAGTCCCAGGGGTATACTTTCTGATTTCTCTAACTAGCTGGTACAAGTGTTAAGATGTGTTAAATTATTATTCTATGTTATTGTCACCCCTTGAAACCAGGATTGAAGCACTGCCAAGCCTAGTTGATAAGTGCTGCAAATAAACTGTATTTAACTCAACACCTGTATCACTATGCTATGTTCCAATTCAGAGAACCGCCCTGTGGCTGGGGCGTAGAATGCACCGATGCACCTCTGCAGAGGAGATTCCCCAATTGGGCCACCTGTTGGCCGTGGGTAGGACCCTGATGCTTAAGGATAGAACCAGTGGATTGAGCAGTTCATGACTTGAATACTCCACTTTGGCCCTCTCTGGGCTAGAAGGCGGTCGGAGAGGCCCCCTCCGATCAATCAGCTGGTCACGTCAACCCTAGCACTATAATGATTTCCCCACCCTATTGCCCTTATGGCAAGCCCCAACCCTTTTTTATCATGGTGCTAGAAGGGTGCCTGAGGTCTACATGTCCTGGAATGACGTTAAACTCTATCTGATGGTGAGTTCCAGTTTTGGATGTTTGGGGAATGTGGAGCACCCCTTCATCACCATTGCTCCCTGGTCCACTCTGACCGGAGTGGTAGTACCTGTTAGGGTCCCATCTATAGGTTAAAAGAAAAATGTTATTTATAAAAAAATTGTAGTTTCCATTAAGAATTGATTTATTTCAAAACTTTATCTGCATTAAATGACCCACTGAGGTTGATATGCCGTAAAAACAAACCAACCAAATTCGAGAAATAATAGTCCCTGGTTTACCAATACTAAATATGTTAATTTTCTGGATCATTTTTTTTTAGACAAAATGTTGCAAACTGAGATTTTCAGTGCGTTTTTTGTTACGACTTTGATGCCATTCCTTCTAAAAATTGGTACAAAATCAAGATTTAATCTTGGTATCATACTTAATAACCCAATACACAAATTTCAGTGCTTCATGTAATTTGATATGAATTTTTTTAAAGTGAAAAAATCGACCCTACACCTACCCTAACAAGTAATACCTGGAGCAACGAGTAATGAAGAGGTGTTCCATATCCCCAAGACCTGGAACTCACCAAGTAGCTTTAATGTCAATACCCAGGAATAAGACCTCAGCACTGCCTTCTAGGGTGGGAGTTGACACAAGGGTAAAGATTTGATCAGAAAATCTAACAATTCAATATCTAATCCAGAGGAAGGTTGTCATTTTATATTTTATATCAAAAATGAAATAAATGACGAAATTATAACATAAAGTTGCAAATTAAAAAAATATGCCTCCACCCCATTTTTGCATTAATCTTAATTCAAAAGTAAATGATTTGAGATTTTTCCAGTACATTTTTGTCTACAATCTTTGATGCCATTTTCCTCAAAAATTGTAAAAGTCAAAATCTAATTCTTGGGTATCAGTAATTAATAGCACCCAATGCACATACTCTTCTGTGTTTCATGTAAATTTGAAATTTTTTAAAAAAGTGAAAAAATTGACCTCCCCTATCAATCATAGTGTTTTTTCAGTTCATTCCGCACTTAGTCAAAATGAACCCGATGAACCGGACTTGATTTTCTTCAAACACGTATAAGTCTCTGTATCTCTCGGTCCCCAAAAATATCGACCGTCTTTCTGCATATTCTGTCTGATTCCCAAAAATATTGTTTGTTCTTAGTGCGGCTGACAATCCTAAATCTAGTTCCCTTCCATTTAGTACACCGGTTACTGGAGAGGTGCAATTCGCTCCCTTTGGTTTTTCTACCTTGTTTTCAACACTAATCTATATCTAGTCGCGGTTCAATCCTTTAATATTTTTTTATCCGGTACTCTAACTTTCTTACATATTCTATCTATCTTGGCTGACATCTATCTGTCTGTAACAATACCTATTACTGTCTCATATTCTATCTATCTTGTCTGTACATATCTCTCTATCCTATCTTTATCTCTCCCCTTTAAAAATTAACTTTCTTTAAAAAATAAATTTCTAAAAAAATATTTCCCAAGAAATTTTCTCCTGACGAGGTCAAAACTTGACACTCAATGTTTGCTCTTAATGTTAGAGTCACAGAGCAAATATATAAGTAAAGAAATAACAAAAGACTTAGAGATTTCGTATCTGATGAGTCTGGAGAGTTAGACACTTTGTCTAAGCTCCCTGAAATAGACTATAATGCTAAATCTCTAAGTCTTTAATTTTCTCCTGACAAGGTCAAAACTTGTTGAGAACAATTAAAAAAGAAATAAGTAAGTAAAAAAAAGTAAAGTCGGTATCAGCTAGGGAGTCTATCCCCTTTCCACTAGCGCTAGACCAAGGAGATTGGGGTTTTTTTTTGCTTCTGAGGTGGAGTACCACACCTACCATCAGCTCCTTACTTTACCGCACAAATCCCTGTGCTACTCATACGCCGAGGTGGCGAGGACCATTATCGAACTAGGAACCTTGTGGTTTCTAGCCGAATGCTGTACCAACTGAGCTAACCCGGCCCCTAAAAAAGAAATAAAAAAGAAGAGAAATATTCCTGTTTGTCTTATCACTTTTTGTTCATCTTATATATATATATATATATATATATATATATATATATATATATATATGTGTGTGTGTGTGTGTGTAACGTGTTATCTATCTGTCTGTCTGTCTATCTATCTTTGATCTATCTATACATCATAATACCTAGATTTTTGTTTTTATTTTTATTTTATTTATTTATTTATTTTATTTTATTTTATTCATTTATTTTATTTTATTTTATTCATTTATTTTATTCATTTTATTTTATTCATTTATTTTATTCTATCATTCATTTTATTTTATTCATTTTATTTTTTTTTTATTTTATTTTATTCATTTATTTATTTATTTATTCATTTATTTATTTTATTTTATTCATTTATTATTTTATTTTATTCATTTATTTATTTATTTTATTCATTTATTTATTTATTTATTTATTTTTTTAAATTTAAAAATCTAATAGTGTCTATCTTTCTATCTATTCATATATTATTAATTAATGTGTTCATATCTATCTTCCTATCTATCTTTAGTTTGTGATTATATGTCTATATTTATATTTGTGTCGATCCGTCTTCAATCAGTCTGTCTGTCTTTAGTCTGTTACTGTCTCTCCATCTATCTATCCATTTGTTTTAAATTTGGTAATATCTGTCTTTATATCTATCTGTCTATTAATTTGTTACTGCCTATCTTTATATCTATCTTGAGTGTATTCATATCTGTAAGTCCATATATCTATCTTTAATATATGTGATGAATGGTGGATCCCCCCCTTTTTTTCTTATATAAAGTGTTGTGGGTGTTTGTGTGTGTGTCTTTTCATTTTTTTATTAACGTTGTTATGGTTGTGTGTGTGTTTTGTATTGTTGTTGTTATTGTTGATTTTATGCTAAGTGTTGTCTTGTTGTCTGTTTGGTCTGTAGCTATTTATGATGGTTTTACCTAGGTGTGAGGAAATATTGAAGAAGCCGGATCTAGAATTGATGTTAGGTATGTTGCAAATGGCACTGGCTTCGAATATTTGTTGTAATCTTTTATTGTGTATGTATGCGATCATGGATGCATTGCTGAAATTAAAACTGTGTTGTGTTTTAGATATGTGTTGGAATAGACAGTTGTTGCTGTCGCCGAATTTTATGTTGCGTTTGTGCTCGTATAGGCGTTAACCCCACCCAGGCCAACTCCCCACACAGATACATAATTCTATCTGATAACCACACCAATAGCAACATCAGCAAAAACAATAAATAAATAAATAAAATAAATAAATGAATAAATAATTTTTTAAAAAAATAATAAAAATAAAATAATGAATAAATAATTAAAAAAATAAAAATAAAAATAAAATAAATAATGAATAAAATTAAAAAAAAATAAAAATAAAATAAATAAATGAATAAATAATTTTTTAAAAAAATAATAAAATAAAATAAATAAATGAATAAATAAAAAAAAAAAAATAAAATAAATAAATAAATGAATAAATAATTAAAAAAAAAATAATAAAAATAAAATAAATAAATGAATAAATAATTTTAAAAAAAATAATAAAAATAAAATAAATAAATGAATAAATAATTTTAAAAAAATAATAAAATGAAATAAATAAATGAATAAATAATTAAAAATAAATAATAAAAATAAAATAAATAAATGAATAAATAATTAAAAAAAAAAAAAAATAAAATAAATAAATGAAAATAATTTTTTAAAAAAATAATAAAAATAAAATAAATAAATGAATAAATATTTTAAAAAAATAAATAAATAAATAAAATAAAAAAATCTAGGTATTATGATGTATAGATAGATCAAAGATAGATAGACAGACACATAACATATTACACACAGATAGTTATGAGTGTTATTAACACACACATATATATATATATATATATATATATATATATATATATATATATATATGTGCGTGTGTGTGTGTATTTTAGTCATTTCTTTTTTATATGCTAAATTGTTACATTTTCAGCCAAAAAATTTAATATTGGCAATCAGGCACTATTTGCCATCTTCTTAGTGGGTGGGTGGGTGAATCGTAGAGAATTGAAGACACCGTTCTTAAATGTAAGTGTTCAGTAAAAAAACAAAAATAATGACTGGAACTTTCTCTTATCAGAATGGTAAATGTAAGTATTTACATTCTTCTAGAATTTTTTCTCTAGATTTCTACAGACGTTTTCATAGTCACATAGAAGAAGACTAAATTATATTGCGTCTAGTTTTCAGTGTGTGTATTATATTTGGGTACCATTATAGTATGCGGCCTATGAAATCATGTCTCTCTTATAATATGTGGCATACCATAAAAAGCATATTATAAGGTTATAATAATAACTGCTAACACTAACCCTATTTCAGAATATTTTAGAATTAAATAGATCTCTGATTCATGTAAATTATAGATAAATTATTTTTTAATTATTCTTAATTACTATATACATCTTCTGACTGAATTGCATTTCTTGAAATTGAATATATGTGAAAAATAATTAGTTTCAATAAATTGCTTACTACTTATATCTATAAATATACTCTTACTGAGGTAGGACACATTCAAACCAGGTAAGCCACATACTATAACAGAATCAAAAAGGTAGGCCACATACTATAACGGCACCCCTTTCTCTTATCAGAATGGTAAATGTAAGTATTTACATTCTTCTAGAATTTTTCTCTAGATTTCTATAGACGTTTCCTTCACAAGAAATTTTGGAAAAGTTCCAAGAATTTTTTAGTATTTACCAAGTCTTCTTTATCAGATAAGGATAAGCTTTAAAACTATTGACAAATATAAATACATTGAAATACTATCATGGATGAGTAGAGATAATCTCATCGAGACATCAGTTTTAATGCCTCAGATTAGACAGCTTTTATAATCATGTGTTATTTCTTTACAAGATGGTGGTATCTTTTTGTTCAAATAAAAATTATTTGCATATTTACTTTGGTTGGTTGGATTTTACAGCATGTCAACCCTTGTTGGGTTATTTTATACCGAAGACATTTTGTTTCATTCATTCTTGTTGGGCATTCAATTTTAAAAAAAAAGATTTTATAACTTTTTGCCTGCCAAATTCCCCCCATGACTGTATCAAATTTTCTTTGTATTTGGGGCTGCCATAAGGCAATTGATTTAGGACAATTAGGTGCTAGGGCTTGATGTGACCAGCTGATTGACTAGCCTAAGTAAGTGCCAATGTGGAGTGTTGCATGCTCAGCCACCAGGGCACATTTACTTTTATTGGTTGGGTTTTTACAGCATATCAACCCTATTTCTCTGAATGTTTGAGATGAGGCTTGAAGATTAGTATTATCTGCGTTATTCGGACTATTGTCCCCATCTTCAATGTTACTTGTACAACGTTTCGGCCGATATGCCCTCCGGCCTTCAGGTATTTCTTGTCGAACTCGGGAATCTTCTCGACTCGGGAACCTTCTTTTTTGAACTCAGGTTCAAAGTTCCGTTTTGGCTCCCGAATACGACAAGAAAGTTCCCGAGTTCGAAAAGAAGGTTCCCAAGTCTGACAAGAAATACCCGAAGAAGGCCGGAGGGCATGTCGGCTGAAACGTTGTACAAGTAACAATGAAGATGGGGACAATAGTCCGAATAATGCAGATAATACTATATCAACCCTAGTTGTGTTATTTAATGCCAAAGACATTTTGTTTTATTCATTCTCGTTGGGTATTCAATCTTCTTTAGAACTCAATTGTTTATTTTTTATCTATTTAACCCATAGATGGGACCCTAACATTTAACCCATACCTGGGGTAGGAGTTGTGTTAATTAATTATTTTTCTAACTGCTTTCACTCAGGATTGAACTCGGGAACCAGAGATAACTGTCACTTAGAACTGTCTTTTAATCTAACTGCCTAATCCACTCGGCCACGTGTCCAATTGGACACTTGAGTGTGAATTTTGGGAACTTATAAACCTAATGTCTTGGTTTGGCTAGAATATCTACCTATTTTACTTATGTAACGCTAATAATACTAATCTTCAAGCCTCATCTCAAACATTCAGAGAAACTGTATAATGGCATATTTCAAAGTTCACTATCTATTATTCAGAACTCATTCTATTCAAATAAAGTCCTATTATTATTATTGTAATGTAGTGATTTTTCAGGGAAAAGTGACTCATGCGAGAGCCACTGCTAGCTGCTTACAGTAGGATTGCAGTGGTGGGAAACTCATTTTTTTATCCATTTAATGCATAGATGGGACCCTAACAGGTACTACCAATACCAGAGTGGATGTGGAAGTAATGGCAATGAAGGAGTACTTCCCTCTCCCCAGAGCTCCAGAATTGGAACCACACCATTAGATGCACTTTAACATCATACCCTCAGCCACAACCTTCATGCACATATCTGATAAAATGAGTTTTGAATTAGTCACAATACAGAAAATTTATTTAATGAATAAAATAGTGACAAATCTACTTCAGCTTCTTCTTGGGGCGAAGATTGTTGCTATGACCACATTTCCTTTTACAGCAATTGGTGGCACGTGGATGGAGACGAGCATAGCATTTTCGGCAAATTATTTTCTCACAGTTGTATTTTGAGGCCAATTGACGTAAACTGGGCTCAACGATACCACCAGGCAAACGGAGCAGCAAGTGAAGGGTAGCTCCTGTGGAGAGACCATAATCTGAAAGAACGGAAGTCTCATCAAGCTGTTTTCCACCATAAACCAATTTTGGAAGGTCCTGTGGGATTCCTTCTCTGGCATAGATACTGTCCATAACATTGGGGGTTGCTATAAGGGCAATAGTGTTGGACAATCATATAGGTGCTAGGGTTTGATGTGACCAGCCAATTAATTGGAGGGGACCTCTCCGACCGCCCATATAGCCTAAGTAAGGGTCAAAGTTGAGTATTGCATATCATGGACTGCTTAGCCATCAGGATTCCATCCTTAAAGAGGCCCCCTCCAATAAATCGGCTAGCCATGTCAAGCCCTAGCATCTATATAATAGTCCCAACCTATTGCCATTATAGCAACCCCCAACCCTTTTTATCATATATATATTTACCAACCCCTCCGCAAGAACAGGATGCGACACAAGGTCAATTTCTTAAGCAGAGTTTAATAGGTTTGAATTCAGAGTTTTCTTTCTAGACTGGTTACCCAGCCATGGTTAAAGAGCCCAGTCTGCCCTGCTATTTACCCATAGCTGGAGGGAGAATTAGATTCATACCTTTACCAAGAATTTTAGCACCATGTGAAATTCCAACAGCTCCGTCCAGGAATTGAACTCGCGTTGACAAGTCCATTTCCTACGACTCTAACCATTAGACCATGCACTTCTAATCATATAGGTGCTATGGCTTGATGTAACCAGTCTTTTTTTTCTTCTCTTTTTTAATCCACAACCTATGCATATATCTACATATATAATTCCGATTATTGGAAACTCCCTTTGGAATAACAACTATCCTTCAAGCATATTATTGACATTCTACAAACGTTGCACCGATTGCACCTCTGCAGAGGGGTAAAACTCCCCCAATTGGGCCACCTGTTGGCCGTGGGTAGTGACTCATGATGCTTAAGGATAGAGGCCAGGTGGTTGAGCAGTCCATGACTTGTAATACTCCACTTTGGCCCTTTCTTGGGCTAGACGGTCGGTCAGAGAGACCCCCTCCGATCAATCAGCTGGTCACGTCAAGCCCTAGCATCTATATGATTTTCCCAACCCTATTGCCCTTATGGCAAGCCCCAACCCTTTTTATCATATGGGTGCTAGAAGGTGGGGCCTAAGGGTCTACATGTCCTGGGAATGATGTTAAACTATCTGATGATGAGGTTCCAGTTTTGAATGTTTGGGGAATGTGGAGCACCCCTTCATCACCATTGCTCGCTGGTCCACTCTGACCCGGAGTGGTAGTACCTGTTAGGGTCCCATCTATAGGTTAAATAGAAAATTGTGTTCATAAAAAACATTGAGTTTCCATTAAGAATGAGTTTATTTCAAAACTTTATCTGCATTAAATGACCCACTGGGGTTGATATGCCGTAAAACAAAACAAAACAAACAGAAAAATGTCGGCTCAGGATGACAGTTGTAAAAGTACTATAGGCTGTCGGAGGCATGTTGGGAAAGATTCAGAAGATCTGTAGTCCAGACAACATCAGGAAAGTATTTAAAAAAAAAAAAAAAAAAAAACACTAATCCTTTTCAGTAATCTCTTAAACCAAGCTGCTTAAGGACGGAATCCTGGTAGCTGAACAGTCTATGACATGCAATACTCCAGTTTGGCCCTTACATAAGCTAGACGGGTGGTCTAGCCTAAGTAAGGGCCAAATATATGTGCTAGGAGGTGGTGACTGAGTGTCTTAGTGCCTTAGACAGGGCTAAGTTCAAGGTAGGGACTGACTGAGTATGCAAATGGGAGAGAGTGTTGGGGGAGGGTGCATTGTAGCTGCCATTTTAATATAGAGATTATCAGTATTAGAAACGTCCCTTTAGAATAACAATTATCCTTCAAGCATAACATCAATGTTCTACAAGCAGAAGAATGTCGGTTCAGGATGATGGTCGGAAAATTGCCATAGGCTGTCAGAGGCATGTCGGAAAAGATTCAGAAGATCTGTAGTCCAGACAATACCAGGAAAGTATTAAAAAAAAACACTAATCCTTTTCAGTAATCTCTTAAACCAAGCTGCTTAAGGACGGAATCCTGGTAGCTGAACAGTCTATGACATGCAACGCTCCAGTTTGGCTCTTACTTAAACTAGATGTGTGGTCTAGCCTAAGTAAGGGCCAAATATATAAGCTAGGGGGTAGCGTCTTAGTGTCTTAGACAGGGCTAAGTTCAAGGTAGGGTTTGTTTCTTCCTATTATCTGCCTGGCCTAAGGTTATGCCCAACAGCTTTGTATGTTTACAGTAAACCTGCCAATTGCTCATTACTCTGTTGTCCTTGTATCTTTGCTTAGTAAACCTTTTTTTATCTTTAATAATTGTGTTTCTTATTATTGTAGGCGTTATTTTCGTATTTGCCTGGGGAGTTGTTTGCCCGTTTAGTTTCGCTGGTTCCCGCTAGGGGCCTTTGATATTTAAGCGGCTGATTTGAACGTCTCTTCCTCTTTTCCTGTTGCTCGACCGACGAGACACTATGGGTTAGACTCTGGTCTATCCCCCTCTTGTTGGGGCTTTGCCCCCCCCCTTACATTACCGTAAGTGCTTCATACAGCATGGACTATTCCTAGTCTCATGTCTGTTGCTTTTATGTTTATCCTTTTACATGTAACTTTGTATTACTTTTGTATGTATGTTTATGTACACCTCTATGTATTATGTACCCTGTTTATTCTGTGCTGCATATTAAATGTTTTGTCTATCAACCTTTGTCGGAGTTTTATCTTCAAGTATTATCACTTTGAATCTTACTACTGGTGACCCCAACATGATGAAAACGTTTTGTGAAGGCTTTGTTTCACATTTGGAACTTTAAACCTTACATTATTATCTCTTGGTTAACTCTAATACTCGAGTTACAACAACACTAATTTCAAAGAGTGAGTTAAATATATACTCAAAATACGGTAATCCAAACATTAGTTACATAAATGAGAGTAACCTCCCCTGGTTTGTTTCAGTTTGAGGAAGCTGTTTGTTTTGGTTTGCCATTTTCATTTCACCATAAATCTACACTGAAAATACGAATTTGTTCGAATCAATACAACTGCATGTTTTAACAAATAATATCATAAAATGTGTTCTTAATAACAATTAAGTTAATTTCAAATAATACGCAAGCACAATTAAGAACACATTTTATGATATTGTCGTGTTAAAACATGCAGTTGTATTGATTTACAGGGAAATGAAAATGGCCGACCATCTTCGTGGCTCAAATCATGATGTGTCAACTTTATTTCCCATCTATATATCAATCGTCCAAGATTCTATATATTGATACTCTTGTTCCTTAATTGTATGACCGTTATCATCTTGCAACACCTCTGGTTAAAAATGAGACTGTCCAAATCGTCCAAGGTTCTATATATTAATACTCGTGTTCCTTAATTGTATGACCGTTATCATCTTGCAACACACACTGGTTTAAAATGAGACTGTCCAAATCACCCAAGATGAAATTCAAAAATGTAAATCCTGATTATCTGGTATTGCTTATCTGCCAAATTCTTATTTCTCATGAGTGTTGTCAGCTCAACTAAATAATGGACCATTCTTTTTTTGTCAAAGAAAGAAAAGGAAGAAAAAAGACATGCTACACAGGAAAAATATAATAAGAAATAAATAAATAGGCAATTGTATTTATATATACAACAAAATAGCAGTTTAGTGTGAATGGGAAGGCTAATTTGCATATTGATATTAAAAAAATTGATATGTGTTTTGTATTATTGATTTCTAATTGTGTGGTTAAGAGCAAAAATCTCAGGGATATATCTTTAAAAATATCCATTACTATGAAGAAATAATTATAATTTTATTCTTTACTTCTTATTTTAACAGGTTTGAATTCAGAGTTTTCCTTCTCCTAGACTAGTTATCTATTAATAGTTAAAGAGCCCAGTCTGCCCTACTATTTACTTATAGCTGGAGGGAGAATAGTTGGATTCATACCTTTCAAGAGTATTACCACTATACCTGGCCTAAGGTTATATCCAACATCAATACAATATATTGGTTTCTATTTAAAATATTAAGATAAGCAACATTGTCTTTGGTTTGTACAGAATGGGTGACTATTGTAGCACAGCGGTACAAAAGCTTATAGATTATCTTTTCATGAAAAAGGTTTGCAAACTGTCTCATTTGGATACCTGGCCTAAGGTTATACCGAAACGCTTTGTATGTTTACGGTAAACCAACCAATTGCTAATTACTCTGTTCACCTTGTATATTTGGTTAGTAAACCTTTCCCTATCATTAATATTCGTTATGTTTCTTCCTATTATTTCTCTGGAGCTAGAGTTACAAAAACACTAATTTCTAAGAGCGTGTTAAATATATACTCAAAAATACTATTGGTTTTTATTTTTTAAAAATAAAGATAAGCAACATTGTCTTTGGTTTGTACAGAATGGGTGACTATTGTAGCATATCCATTTAAAAGCTTAGAGATTATCTTTTTATAAGAAAGGTTTGCAAACCGTCTCATTTGGATGCCTGGCCTAAGGTTATAACGAAACGCATTGTATGTTCACAGTAAACCAACCAATTGCTAATTACTCTGTTCACCTTGTATATTTGCTTAGTAACCTTTCTCATATCATTAATATTCGTTATGTTTCTTCCTATTATTTCTCTGGAGCTAGAGTTACAAAAATACTAATTTCTCAGAGCGTGTTAAATATATACTCAAAAATACTATTGGTTTTTATTTAAAAAAATAAAGATAAGCAACATTGTCTTTGGTTTGTACAGATGGGTGACTATTGTAGCATATCAGTATAAAGGCTTATAGATTATCTTTTTATGAGAAAGGTTTGTAAATAGTCTCATTTGGATGCCTAGCCTAAGATTATGCCCAACAGCTTTGTATGTTTACAGTAAACAACCCAATTGTTAATTACTCTATTCACCTTGTATATTTGCTTAGTAAACCTTTCTAACTATCATTAATATTCATTATGTTTCTTCCTATTATTTCTCTGGAGCTAGAGTTACAAAAACACTAATTTCTAAGAGCGTGTTAAATATATACCCAAAAATACTATTGGTTTTTATTTAAAGAATAAAGATAAGCAAAATTGTCTTTGGTTTGTACAGAATGGGTGACTATTGTAGCATATCAGTATAAAGGCTTATAGATTATCTTTTTATGAGAAAGGTTTGCAAACCATCTCATTTGGATGCCTGGCCTAAGGTTATACTGAAACACTTTGTATGTTTACGGTAACCAACCAATTGCTAATTATTCTGTTCACCTTGTATATTTGCTTAGTAAACCTTTCTCCCTATCATTAATATTCGTTATGTTTCTTCCTATTATTTCTCTGAAGCTAGAGTTACAAAACACTAATTTCTAAGAGCGTATAAAAGCTTATAGATTATCTTTTATGAAAAAGGTTTGTAAATAGTCTCGTTTGGATGCCTGGCCTAAGGTTATACCGAACGCTTTGTATGTTTACGGTTTAAAAATAAAGATAAGCAACATTGTGTTTGGTTTTTACAGAATGGGTGACTATTGTAGTATATCGTATAAAAGCTTATAGATTAAAGAAAGTGTTTGCAAACCGTTTCATTTGGATGCCTGGCCTAAGGTTTATACCGAAACGCTTTGTATGTTTACGGTAAACTAACCACTTATAATTGTTGTTATTGTCATTACTATTATGGTTGCATGAACGAGAAGTATTAAAATAACTCAAGTGGGTAGGTTTCTAGGTGTGTCGTAGAGTCACAGAAATACCGACAAACAGGTATGTCTCTTAGCTAGGTAGATTAATTACAGAACAATTTACAAAATTTCTCAAAGAATTCAAGATGGTTCACAGGTGTGAAATTAAGTAGTGCTCCAACGTTCACCATTATCCCTTCCTAATTGCACACCTGTATTAATTGCTAACAGGTAAGAATATTGTTTCAAGATATACAGTGATGCTGATAGCTTTTTGATTTACTGTGTCCTGGTACACATATTTGCTTCAACAATCCCCTGGGAAATTTGATGGGTCCTAACTAAAGTTTCTTATAGTGTTGTATACTCTCTTCCTTTCTTACTTCTATTATTATTCTTCTAGCATCTCTTCTAGCGTCTGGACTTCGTCTTGGGACTTCGTGTCTGGTCTTCCATTGGGGATTTCTCTTTATCAGAAGCGCTGTGTCATTGGTAGTTTTTAGATAATAAACAAGACTTCGATTTAACTTAGATCATATTTTTTTCTGAAATCCTCCAGACTACCTGCGCAGATTGAGTCGGCAGCGTGCATAACATGACTTACCACCATCGTGGTTTGGCCGATCTGACTAAAACTCTCTCTAATCTAAACCGGAAGAGGTCTTTTCTCCACCGATTCTCATGGTATCCACCAGAAGGATCAGGATGAGGTCAAGCCTTGTCATTCAATCCTCTAAGGCTGTAGGCTGTAACTTATAACAGCCATTTTGGTTTCTACACTACTGTACAAAAGTATTAGGAATCTTAAATTATGTAACATAGTTGGGTTTTATTTATGATCTGTGGGAAAGCCATCTAACTCCTACCTTGTAACCTATCCAGTCAATTTGTTTCTAAGAAACTATTGAAATGTATTTACAGTTAGCTTGAAATAGTGAGGGAAGAAAAAAGAAAAACACAGGGATGCATGTATAGGATTTACTGCACCTTTTTTATTTTATTGTATCAGGGATGCAGGACATGTCTAACAGGATTCTGGATATATCTATATAAAAATGATATTTTTTGTTTGTTTGTTTTGTTTACGGCATATCAACTCAGTGGTCATTAATGCCGATAAAGTTTTGAAATAAATCAATTCTTAGTGGAAATACAATTTTTTTATAAATACAATTTTTCTATTTAACCCATAGATGGGACCTAACAGGTACTACCACTCCGGGTCAGAGTGAACCAGGGAGCAATGGTGATGAAGGGGTGCTCCACATCCCCAAACCTCCAAAACTGGAAACCTCACCATCAGATAGATTTTAAGTAATTCCCAGGACATGTAGACCGCAGCCACGCCTTCTAGCACCCATATGATAAAAAGGGTTTGGGGCTTGCCATAAGGGCAATAGGGTTGGGAAAATCATGATACGTGCTAGGGCTTGACGTGACCACCAATTGATCGAGGGGCCTCTCTGACCGCCCATCTAGCCCAAGATAGAGCCAAAGTGGAGTATTGCATGTCATTGAACTGCTCATCACCTGGGCTCTATCTTAAAGCATCACGGGTCGCACCCACGGCCAACAGGTGGCCCCATTGGGGGAGTCTTACCCTCTGCAGAGTGCATTCTAACGCCCCAGTCAACAGGGCGGCAGGATCTCTGATATATCTATATAAAATGATATTTATTATTAATATTAAAAGGAAGTTTCATACAAGGGCTTGGTGACTTCATCAGGGAAGATGCAACTGCTTTCACATACTATTAGATCTAATCATATCATTTTGCACATTCAGTATATCTTATATATTAATCGTTGGAGCGGCATGATGTCAGTAACAGCCGTCATACAGCGAGGAGTATCCCTTTTCTCTAGTGCTAGAACAGGGAAATTATTTTTTAGGGTCTGAGGTGGAGAGCCACACCTACCATCAGCTCTTCACTTTATCACACAGATCCCAGTGCTACTCATACGCTGAGTTGGTGAGGGCCAGTATCGAACCGGGAACCTTGTGATTCCTAGCTGAACGCTTATCCGACTGAGCTAAACCGGCAAGGTTTTTAGTTCAATGCAGAACCTCACAACTCAGCATGATGAGTGCACAGGGATTTGGTGCGGTAGATGAGGAACTGATGGTAAGTGTGATGCCACCTCTAGCATAGTGAAGGGGGATAGACTCCTCGCTGTTTGGCTGATTACGCGACTTTAGGCACCCTGACGCTATTTTAAAAATATATTACTACGCCTGTTCTAATCTTCCATGCGTTTTCATCTGCAACATCCTCCTCGGTTAAAAGACACCATACCAATTGTCCAAGATGCATGCAGAAAATGTCTCTTAGCTAGGTAGTTATTACAGGAAACAACTTACCGATAAAAATTCTCAAAGAATTAAGATTTTTCACAGTGTGAAATAAGTTTGGTTTGGTTTGGTTTGGTTTTGGTTTTAACGCATTCAACCTCAGTGGTCATTTAATGCCCGATAAAGTTTTTAAATAAATTCATTCTTAATGGTCTCATTTTCATAACACTTTTTCTATTTAATCCCTAGATGAGAACCTAACAGGTCTAACCACTGCCGGGTTCAAGAGTGAAAGGAAGCATCGTGATGAAGGGTGTCCAATCCCCAAACCTCAGTATGGAACCTCAACATCAGATAGACGTTTAACGTCAATTTCCCAGCGACAGGAAGCCCTCAGCCATCGCTTTATCCATATGAATAAAGAGCTGGGGTTGCCATAAGGGCAGATAGGGTTGGGATCATATAGGTATAGGGCTGAGCTGCCTAGCCGATTGATCGATGTCATTTATTGTTTGGTCTTATTTTTTTTGTCTTATATTAGATTGATTTATGTTTTATCAAGAACACACAATGGACTTTCCCTTCTCTTAAATTCAATATCATAATTTAAATATCTTCTCAGATATGATAAATCTTAATTTTTTGCACAAAAAGCAAGCTCTGGTGATAGTGAATGTGTATTATATTTACTTTGTAATTAATTGTTTATTTCATAGTTTCGCTCCAGACATACATGATGTACACTAATGTTCTTCATATATATAATATAATTATATATATATAATATATATAGTAAAAGGATAATGAAACACAAATATGCCTGTTAGGGGAGAATATTTATATCATATTCATAGCTAATATTGAAACATATTCGATTGATATGATTAAAATATTTCATTTAACAGCAGTATTTGTGTTTTCATATCCTTTATCTTATATTACCGTCAGATCATTTCCTTTTCTCTTAACTCATATATATATGTATATGATATGTAACCACGATGGTGATTTGGATATGGCCTTTTTTGGCCGTCAATTTTGGGAGAATAGTGCCTTAATTGGGAGTCGTACTAATTTGAAAATTATTAATAATAATTAATTAATTAGGTGGGAAGCCTATTTAATGTATGGCTAACAAATCGAGAAATGCAAGCTTTGCTGATGAGGCCTAATAGCCCGAAATGTACATACAGAGATTGATTTTTCCTGATTTGTTTGCCATACTTCAAAATAGGCATTCCTGCCTATTAATTAATTATTTAAAAATTAGGGTGACTCCAATAAGCACATATTCCCAAAATATTATATATTATATATATTTTATTATATGGAGAATTTGTGTGTTTCTGTCTGTAAATCGAAACTATATCGCTACTCCAGGTTTAAGACTCCTTAGTTATTGCATCACATTCCATCGATTTTATTTTTTATTTAAACCTTAAATTTATATATTGTTTCTATTATTAAATACTGTCAAACTATATCTACATAATAACAACATGCAATTATATTATTATAACAAAAGCGGCTTACACTGTAATCGTTAGGTTAATTGCATATTATATTAATAATGTGATTTAATAAATATATGCTTATATTATTGATATCTACTGTTGTTTTATTTAATGAATATGCAAAAATCTCTTCAATGAATCTTGAAATGAAATCCATTACAAGAAAAAATAACTGTCATTTTATTCTTGTACTTCTCTTAACTAAATCTTAAATTGAAAAAATAACAATGAATAGACGTAGAAGTGATGGAAGACTATTTCTAGTTGTTTCTATTTTCGATTATACTCCCTTCTGTTTTAAATCTTTTATCCTGCATCTTTATTAGTTTCATTACTCCTTTCTAATTTTAATACAATTATTTTATTGCATCAAATTTAAATACTTGCATCCCGGAGGGTGCATATATTTGGCTAGTATATTATAAATGAAATATGTTATTACTTTATATAAAAAGGAACTTCCATACAAGAGCTTTGTGACTTCCTCAGGGAGAGATGCAAATGCTGCAACATACTTATTAATCTAATTCATTTTCACATTCTATGAATATAGATTATATTCACTGATCGCACTTATTTCAGTAACTGACAAACAGACAAATCTGCTTAAAAATAAAAAATAAAAAATTCAAGTTGGGTTCTTTCTTTTCTTTTCTTTCTAGTTTAGGCAAATGTCAACCCTTGTTGGGTTATTTTATTGCCAAAGACAATTGTGTCTCATGTTACCAAAATATATTGCAAACTTTTGACTCCCTAGCACTTATATGTAACAAAATGTGATCCCTTTATAGAACATTGAGTTGGGTATAATATAAGTATAAAAAGTTCTCCCCCACCTATTATGACTTATTGTATTCTCGTATTGTAGTTCTCTCTGTGGTATCCTCTGATGAGCTCAAGTGAAAACAAAGATTCTTGTAAGGATGTATCCGCTCTATATAGCAAATTTTCTTAATGTTAATTTCTGCTTACATTCTTTTTAACGTTCTCTATCATAGTTTTCTTCTGTGGTATCCTCTGATTGAGACTCAGGTTAAAACAAAGAATTTTTGTTAAGGATGTATCTGCTTATGATAGCATTCTTAAATTCATATTCTGCTGGTAACATTCTTTCTACACCTTCATAGTTCTTCTTCCTGTGGTAATCTCTGATGAGCTTCAGGTAAAAACAAAGAATTCTTGTAAGGAGTATTGTTAGTATAGCAATTCTAAATGTATTATTTCTGCTTACGTTCTAACTTTCTCTATCATCGGTCTTCTCCTGTGCTATTATCTCTGACTCGAGACTTCAGGTAAACAAAGATTCTGTGTAAAGGATTGATCAATTACGATGCAATCTAACCCAATAGTGGAGAATGATAGCAATTATGATCCTTTATCCAACACCTCACGGCTTTTTTTTTTTTTTGGAATCTTCGGTTGTGGGTACCCAGCCTTTCCGAAGAAGAAAAAAGATGAAAAAAAAGGGAGCAGTAAATTAAGAAATACTTCTTGAAGATATCGTTCGTTAATTTTTTTTTATTCTAAGTTTGTGCCTCACGTTTACCAAAATATTGCAAAGGCTTTTGACCCTGAGCTTCGGTTATATTGTAAAAGAAATGTAATACCCCTTATAGGACATTGGTTGGGATGTATGAAACTATAGAATACATAATTCTGCATTCTCGATGTGTTTCTTCTGTGGTAATCCTTGATGGATGCAGTAAAACAAGAATTCTTTGTTAGGATGTATCCGCTTATGATGTGCAATTCTAAAATATAAATATAGGCGAATAACGTCTGTAAAGAGGAGGATGGCTGCTACGGTTGAACACCAGGCTTTTTTTTTTCATTCTGAGTGGGAGTACCAGCCTTCCAGAAAAGAAAAAGAAAAAAAGACACTAAATGTTCGGTATCAGAGTAGCCAGTAATTAAGCCATATTATTGGCATGAGAGATGAGAGTCTGGCTTTATTACTCTGAAATTTTTTAATGTGATAAGGTTTATACCCCTATTATCGTTACACAATAGGGATTTTTTTTATTTTAATTTGTGGCCTCACGTTACAAAATTTGCAAACTTATTTTACCTAGCATCTATATGTAAAATTATGACATCCCCTTCTATGGTATTGGTTGGATTATGAAAAGATATAAATATATAATTCTTGCATTCTCTATTGGAGTTTTCTTCCTGTGTAATCGCTTCTGATGGAGACTCAAGTGAAAAACAAAGATTCTTGTTAAGGATGGTATCGCTTTATGATTGCAATTCTAATGTTAATATTTCTGCTTACTATTCTACATTCTCTATCATAGTTTTCTTCCCTGTAGTAATCCTCTGATGGAGACTCGATCTGAAACAAAGAATTTTGTTAAGGATTGAATTACGCTCCAATCTTGCAATTCTAAACACTCAACTATGCAATTAACGTCCTGTAAAGAGGAAAGGATGAGTCTGCCTAACTTCGGTCTAACACCAGGCTTTCATTTTCATCTATGTGTGGAGTAACCAGAGCCTTCCAGAAAAAGAAGAGGAAATATTAATTAATATTTAAAAAACGATCTGAGAAGGAGGCAGCCAACAACCCATAAACTAAAGGTACAAGGCAACCCAATACAGTACAGCAACAGTGCAGGGGCCTGCAACGGAGAGATACATGGTCTATGAAATACTTCTTGAGGAGCACTCTGTTCTTAATTGGTCTGAATTATTTAATGTGATAAGCGTTTATTAAGGTATATCGATGCACAAAAACAAACTATCCGTAGCGAGTTAGTGCTTACAGGTAGACCATCGTCCCAGAAAAGAGGTGAAGTACCTTATTGGGTTTAATACAAGGGCTTTTTTTTCATTTTATCTCTAAGTGGGAGACCAGCCTTCCAGAAAGAAAAACAGGAGCAGTACTTTAAGAATGCTTCTAAATTTCTGAGTATTTATGTGATAAGGGGCGTATAAATATTGTACACAAAAACACAAATAGCGTAGGAAGTAGTCTCACAGGTTAGATCACTCAGTCCCCCAAAAAGGGATGATGGTACGCTATTGGGCTTTTTTTCATTTTAATCTCTGAGTGGGGGAAAGCCAGCCTTCGAAAAGAAAAAAAACAGTAGCAGTAATTTTAAGATACAAAATTCTAAAATTATCTGAATTATTGTTAATGTGATAAGGCGTAGCTCAGGTTGGTTAGAGTGTTCGGCTAGAAACACAAAGGTTCTCCTAAAGTTCCGGTTACCCGACCCTGCCAACTCAGCGTATGGTAGCCAGGGATCAGTGGCGCTAAAGTAAGGAGCTGAGTAGTAGGTTGGCGCTCCACCTTCAGACGTTAATAATAATTCCTTGGTCAGCGCTTAGTGAAAGGCGATAGACTCCCTCGTGCATGGCTGGGGATCCGAATTAGCCGCCCAGACGACTTTACTACACAAAGACACAAACTGGCGAGAGAAAAGTTCGGAACGGGTACTCACTCGATAGACACTCAAAGTAGGCAGACCGGTAGAAAAAGCTCACAAAAAAACTGTATATTGAAATGATGTTATTACTTAATAACAATGTCTGTAAATAAGATTGTACAAAGCAGAGGAGAGTTGGTTCGATAAAAAAAACAAAACGGTTTTCAAGCCGCACCAAAGAATGAGTAAGAAATGTAAGCACTTTTGAGTTCCTCAAAGTCTGGCAAAGCGAATTCAGTTAACATTTAGTATCGTTTCGGGTTCTGGAATATTTCATTGAAATAGATCTTCAAATGACTTGTCCATCTTACCAACCTTGTCAAAAATATTTCACTAACACTCTTTTCATATTTGCTAAACTTTTTGGTTTATTAGATGAACTAACAAAATATGTGCCGTACTGGATACAAGTATTGAAGTTTTAATATAATTATATATATTTTAATTTATTATAGTTTTCCTTCTCCTAGACTGGTTGCCTAATCAAGGTTGAGAGCCCAGTCTATATCTTCAAATGACTGTTCAGCTTACCAAACTTTGTCAAAGATATTTCCCCAACACTTTATAATGCCTAACTTTTTTGGTTTATTAAATGAACTAAGAAAAATATGTGCCCACTGGATACAAGTATTGAAGTTTTAACTATAATTGATATATATTTTTATATGATATGTTTTCCTTCTCCTAGACTGTTGCCTATCAAGGTTTAAAGAGCCCCGTCTATATCTTCAAATAACTTGTTCAGCTTACCAAACAAAAATATGTGCCCTCTGGACACAGGTATTTAAATTTTATATAATTAAATATATAAATATCATAATAAATATATTTTTGATATAATTGATTATAATATAAGTATTGATTTTAGAAGGACTAATGAAATTAAATAAGAACACAAAAAAGATCACTTATTTTTACTTTATTCTAATTGATTTCAATAATAAATTGTCATACCTTATTGTTTCGGTTCTAGAAATAGTTGCATGAAATATATCTTCAAATACTTGTCCAGCTTACCAAACATAGTTAAAAAATATTTCACTACACTCTTTTTTTCATATACTGAGCTTTTCTGGTTTATTTGATGAACTAACAAAAATATGTGCCCTCTGGATACAAGTATTGAAGTTTTATATAATTATGTTTTACAGTTTCTTTTCCTAGATTGGTTGCCTAATCAAGGTTAAAGAGCCCCGTCTATATCTTTAAACGACTCGTCCAGCTTACCAAACTTTGCCAAAATTTCACTGACACTCTTTTCATACTTGTCTGTACTTATGATATGAGGCTTGATGTGTGAATAATGCTTGCCTCTCAAACCCTCTTTCATGTTGTCGAAGAGTGTATAGTCATTATTCCAGTGATAAGGAGTAAATTGAGTTTTAAGAAATTTTTAATACCCATTAAAATGAATAGAAATTGAAGTTGAAAGTATTATATATATTTATATTTATATATATATTACTCTGACACCTCTCCCCTACCTCTTACCAATACACACACCACACACACACAACCTTAAGGTTTAACTTCCGCTGTGTTTATCGCAAAAAATTATACACACACACACACACACACACACACAACCACAACAACATACCTAAAAAAAAATGCACAATGTCCTTTTCGATACACAACTTACAGCGTCCCATAACTCACGCCACAAATAGAATATTTGATGTCAATATTTCAAACCGTCTTCTTTTCAAACCTAAAAAATTTTTTTAAACAGCTGAAAACAAGGACTACCACTTTGCTTTTCTCGTTATTCTGTGATAAATAATTTCTTATCACCTTCCACATACCAACAAAATGCCTGAAGATGATCTAATTAATAAATCGAAACACTGCAGCGTCGGCAATAAAACACACCACCTTAACCATATTAAACCTGTGTTCTTTTCATTTTTCTTAATATACTACATACCGTCGGATTCACTTTCTTTCTTCACACACACATATATATTAAGTTAAAAAGAAAGGAAATGAATCCAATTCACTTCCTTTCTTCACACACACACACCACATATATATTATATATAAGTTAAAAGAAAGGGGAAATGAATCCAACGGATGAGTATAGAAAAAAGGATAGGAAAACACCACAAATGCTGTTAAAGTGAACCATTTTATAACATATTCATTAGCTGATACTGAACAATATTTTTCAATTTTTAATTAAAAAAATTGTCTTCAGAGCTTGTTTATACTCCATGTTGTCAAGACGGAGACAAAAATCATAGGAGTTCAAACAAAAACCTTGTAGTGCTCACCTTCGAAACTGATTGTATAACTTTTTTTTTTCTTTTTTTTGCACATCAAGGGTTTTTTATTGAAACTCATTTTGACTTTTTGTCTTACCGCTCTTGACCAACCAGAGTTAAAAAAACAAGCTTGAGATGTTTTTTTTACTAAAATCGAAAAAATATTGTTCATATTCACTATGAATGTTATAAAATGTTTCACCTTTAACCAGCATTTTGTAAGAGATGTTTCCCCAAATGCTCATGAATGCCCATATTAAGTAGTCTATACTCTTACAAACACATGGCTGGTAGTAGAGTTATAGAGTCGCCTACTGTTCCAGAAATGTTATTGCGACATGAATCATACAGATGGTTGGTAATTAGTATATATCAATTCCTAAGACGCAAGCTTGAGCCTGCTCTGGGGCATATAATCAATCCTGATTATAAATCATCAAGGATGCCATTGCTGCCTATACATGCAATTAGGGCCCTGTTTGACAAGAAAAGATTGGATCCAAATCATTTTAAATCACTAATTACATGCACCTTCTCACCTTCAAAGCTCGGAAAAGTTAAAAAAGAGCAGTAAACTCAGAGGCAGGGACTAGGTGGCACTACGTAGTAACCTTGAGAGTAGCTCACCGTCTTAGAGGAGAGTGAGTTAACTACCTACTGAAATGTACGGAAAGAGAACAGCAGAATTCCATTTTAAGAACGTACAAGCTGGCGGATTGATTAGCGCGGTTCAGTCAGGATCCGGCGGAATTCCTTGATGCACCATTATCTCTTATCCACTATCAAACTGTATCTGCCCTATTAAGAAGTTGGTGGTTGGAATGGTCCTAACACAAGCCTTCACCACTATGAAACAATCACTGTGATTGTCAGGCGCGGTTGTTGCACTTGTCGCGTTAAAACCGCGCCAACCGCCATGATAACATCTCGGATGCTGGCTTCTGACGAGATCGACGAGTAGAGAGAGCTCCATTTTCATATATATAGGATATATAGGTCCCTAGTATTAGTCTAACTAATCCAGAAGCATATTAGAGGTATACTTAGATATGGTGTGTAGTAGTGTGTATCTCCTTATGAAAGATGTTTAACAAGTAGGCTCACATTCAAGTTACGTCTGGTCACATACTTAAAAAAACGCAGGGTCCCATATCTGTTATTAAACATACTACATGAATTAAGAACCCTCTATATTAATATTCTTATCTGAGATCTTGGCTCCTAAATAAAAAGAATGTTCCGGTCCTATTACGATATTAGTATTGCAATTTAAATCAGTATGGAGTGCAAATTACGAAGACGCAATACTCTCACGGACTGCCCGCACAATCCCTCAACACATCTTTATACAATAGATATTAATTAAATACACCTATCCTCTTCTCTAGTTCATCCTATATTAACTAGCATATACTCTTAACGATGAAGTACCCCACCAAAGGCAACAAACGCGTAACTACTAACATAACCAGGTCAAACGAAGTAAGTGAACCAGGGAGCAATGGGTAGATTTAATAAAAAATGTAATAAAAGTATATACCTATAGCTATCTACCCACTTACCCCACTTTCCCCCCAACTTACCAAACCTACATAAGATACTGGATATTAGCCTCACTTGCATTCAGAAGAGTTTTAACGTATTCTCAGGACATACCCTCTATTTTATACTTGTATATATTGTATTGAGTGTGATGTGATGTGTGTATATATATATTTATTATATATATATATATATATATAATGGTGGTGTGTTGTGTGTGTGTTGCTGTGTGTTTAAAAAAAAATATAAAAGTAGTTTAACTTAATTGAATCGTAGTTGTTTGATGATATTTGAGAATTAACAAAAAACACTATCCTCCTTGTGTGTTTATAAAATAAGAATTCTTGAATTATTTTGATCTTTATTCCCTGAGTTTGTTCCTGGCATCACACGTCTTGAAAAGATCAGAAGGTCATAGAAAATTTATTTAATCAAAATTGTTCTCATAACAGGAATAGTGCTCATTTTTATCAATTTAATATCCTTCTAACAAACGTAAATTTTCTACATTGTAGATAGAAATCTGCACCAATACACACACACCACACACACACACACAACACACACCACACACACACACAGATATATTATTGATGCATAGTTGTAGTGTTGGTTTAGTTTGAAATAAATTAATATATATGGCAATGTCACTATTGTGTATATTCTTGCTATAAATGAACGATTATTATTATTGCGATTCATTCATAAAATAGACAGAGAGTAATAACAAGAAATAGTATTTTTATGAACTTTTTATTAAAAAGAGATAAGATTTAATACAATGAGAGAGTCAAATTATATTATCACCCGCTAGATGAGAAGATAAGCACCATGAGAAATGAACACCTGAAAGGTGATGACAGATGTACTTGGAGAGAGTCAGGAAGAGGTGAGACCTGAGGGAGAAGGATGGAAGAGCAGAGTAGGCCGATGAAAAGGGCTACTCTACAACAGCTCAAAAGAGAGAGATTGGAACGAGAGTAGCATCATATGTGTTAACTATCAGAATGAAGGATATATTTTAGTTGTATCAGAATATGTGTTATGAGATATAAGTCTGTGTGTTGTATTGTGTGAATTTTTGTAGTCTTATCTGTAACACCACTCATCGGAGTCTATCTCATTCGCGCTTACTATGGCTTACTCTCTACTACTTCTCTCTCTCTCGTCTTCTACTACTCATACATGTTTATTGAATAATTCAATCATTAATGAGTAATAAATATCACAATAATTATATATTTATTTTTATATAATAACACATTAGTTATATATATATGGTGTTGTTTAGTGTTGTATGTATTGTGTATTGGTTAACCCATAGAATGAGGACTACTTAACTAAGTATATACTCATCGGGTCAGAGTTGTACCCAGGTAGAGGCATATTAGGTATGATATAATATAAAATAAATATGTATATACTCACTAATGCATGTGCTGCTACCCAAAACCACCAAGTAGCTGAAATCGTGCTTGTGTCGTGTGTGGGTGTGTCCATATAGACAGAAGTCATAAATATAGAACCTCTAGTACCACCACTACGACTCCACAGAAAACCTCCAAATGATCCTGCAAACTTGACATAATTGAATATTAATGAGGTCTAGAAACTCCCGAGACTATAAGAACACCTATAATAGAGATTGATTACTTTTAAAACATAAAAAAAAAACTCAATAGCACATTTAAATTTACATCGTGGAAAGAAATATTCCTTTTAAGGGAAATAAAGAACAGAAATGAATGAAATAAAGTGAGGATAAAGATGCGCTTGAGTGCATATGTAAGAAGAGTTCGCCAATCTCAATCAATACTCCGAATTATCTTTATATTGTAATTTTTTTTGTTTGAAAATAACAAAGATTTTTTTAGAAAACTGACACTGAAGTATAATTGTATTGTATAATATAAATAAGTAAGTTGGTTTTTTGTTCTCGAGAGGTAGAAAGTTATATAGTTTGAACTTAATTCTTACTGGGTGACTAAACTAATGCCATCTAAAGTAATGTAGGCGACATGAGAAGCGACGTAATTTGCTGGGGGTGTCTGCCCGTAAGTGTCGCTGGTTCCCCCTAGATAGGACAAGTTATCTCGAGTTTTATCCTGCTCTTGTGGGTCTAGTTAAGCTCTTGGGAGCCCTGATTAGTGAACATTTTCCTTGATTTCGAACCCCTCCTCTCTCTCTCCCCTGCAACAACACAAAACCACAACATCCAGATACCAATGCCTGTGAATGAAACTCGATGTTGTTTTCATTCATTTATCAATCGTATCTAGTATTATCATGCTCTTATTTTTCAACTCCATTGGACCACCTTTAAGCCTATAGTCATGGCGGACGTATAAGCAACCTGAAATAAGCAGCGAACTTCACACTGCTTAACCATACGTGTAAGTGAATTTCCAGGCTAGTGGACCATACTATATGTCAATTAATCTTTAGTCTATAGAATAAGTATAGTGTCTTGTTTAGCCTTTTTATATTAGTATATTTTATATAAATATACCCTTTTTATCATTAGTTACTTTTATAATATATGTTGTGTAATATGTGTATTGGTAATTATGTTGAACGTATAAACGGTGACTTTAATGTTTCACACCCCTGATTCTGTGTACTGATTTTACTCCTGTTTTTTTTCTCTCGTGATATCTCTTTTTCTAATATATTTTTAGATAGGTCTGGTGCCTATCTTCTTCCTCTCAACCTGTGTCACCTGTCTTTGTGGAATTTGTTGTGGATATGCAATCCACGCTCATAGTTCTTTCGCTATATATTTATTCCGGGCGTACTTATAGACTTTACCGTGTTTGCCCCATCGTAACACGCTGGTTATGTGAAATCTAGTAGTTAGTAAATGTATTTGTGTGTTCTTGTGAATTCTTTTTAACTATTAATATACACAACAGTAAAGTTAGCGAGTTAGGAGAGTTAAATAGTAGATGAGGAGGGTCAAGATTTTGTGTGAGAAATGTAATAGTTCTCCCTTCCTCCCCATTTACCTTTCATAAATATATGTCATTACATAAATAAATGTGGATGTGGAGAAAATATCAAATTTTTGTATTAGATTTTAGAATTTACTTTTTGGATAAAACTCGTGTACTAGTCCCTAATTGGCTTCAATGATCTCATTTCGGAAATACGATCGAGGATGATCGATGCAGCATCTCAATTTTCATCAGCGATATAAAGAAAAAGAGATGGATGGATGGAAACGATGAAGGCGAGAATACATTTATAGACCTTTGCCTACAGGCTATAAGTCAAACATTTATTAATTAATAGAAATGGCCTCTTCCTAAATAGGAAACTGATAATATATATACAAGGTGTGTCAAAGAACGGTAGTCCGAGGATATTTATGGTACTTTATATGAACAGCACCTTGTATTCTGAAAAAGAGAAGAGAATTAACATTCCATTTATTGTTCATTCTATTCTTGGTAAATACAGGCTTCAATCTTTTGATAACTTTTAATTGACCCCACCTTTGTATTCCGAAAGAAAATTGGGATATGTTAGTGACGCAATTCAAATACTGGGTATCAATTTCTATCCTTGGTTAGTAAGCTTTTAAACTTGAGAGGGGTACTTTTATGAACAGGCACGATGCGTAATATTACTGAAAAAGAATTAAATGTTTCCATTTATTGTTCATTTCTATCTTAGTTTAAATCAGCTTCAAATCTCTACTTTATGACACCTTGGTATTTCTGAAAAAAAATTACTGTTCCATTTTCATTCATTTCTATTCTTGGTAAAATACAGCTTCAAACTGTTAGCATTTTTGATGAAAGTTCGCTAAGTAGATTAAGTGCTATGAGCTTCACTAATCTCACAGTGACCTGATTCGGTGAGGCTTGTTATCTTTGATTTCCAAATAAGAATAATGATCTTAAAGCCAAGGTCGACAATTCTATAATGGGAATTCCCAAGAACTAATGGGTGAATTTGTCGTAATACAAACGTTTATCTCTCAGAATAGGAAGTGTTTTAACGGGATGTTTATTATTGAATTAGAAAGTTGAGCGATGAAAGAGAGACAGAAAATAACTTCTGTTAGTAGCGAAAACTGAGGAAGTTTGTTTTTGTTTGTGTTATTATTTAGTATAATTTTTTTTTAAATGACAGAGTAGGCAGAGTGAAGGCAGGAGAAATTCCTTCGCTAATAAAAGGCGTCAAAAAAGAGACTGTGTGAGTGGAGGGGAATGTTTTGAGGACTGGAGCCTTGATAAAGACAGGAGATTAATTGAAGATTAAGAAGAAAGTGTTTTTTTAGTACTGTAGAACTGATTGCGTCTATATTCCAGCTAGCTAGCTAGCTATAAACGAATCAGTATTGAGAGAGTAGATTTAGTAAGAGAGCAAGAAGAAAAATGAGAGAGGAAAAGAGAGAGAGAGAAAGAGAAGAACGTAGAAAGAGAAAAAAGAAAAAGAAAGGGAGGAAGAAGGAAGAAAGAAAGAAGAGAAGGAGAGAGAGAGAAGAAAAAAAAGGGAAAAAGAAGAAAGAAGCCAGGAAAAAAGATGAGAGGAGGAAGGAAGGAGTTCAGGAAGAAAAACGAGTAGAGGGATAGAGAAAAAAATTCGTTGTGAGGAAACAAGGAATAGAGAAAGATTGGAGGAGAGAGAAGAGTTAGAAAAGAAGTGGCAGATAGAGAGTTGTGGTATGGAGGTTAACGTAAGAAGAGAGAAGATAGTGTACTAAGATTACCGACAGAGATAAAGAAATTAAGGAGCCCAAGCAAAACATATCAGAGCATGTTGTAAGCCACCCTAGAAAGAAAACGAAGAATAAAAAATAAGAAAAGAGAGAGAGGAGAAGAGAATGAAGAGAAAAAGAGAGAGAGAGAGAAGAAGACAAAAACGAAGAGAGAGAAGAGAGAGTAAAGCTTAATAGAATAATTCTATGAGAGAAAGAAAAGACTGAAAGGTATTGTGGCTTTTATTAGAAAGTTATAAAAAACAAAAACAACCAAAAAAACAAAAACAAAAACAAAAAAACAAAAGAAAAAACAAAACAAAACAAAACAACATGTTAATGTTGTTCTAGCGAACTCTTTCTCGCCAAAATGGTCGAATCTCCATCGAAGTTGCCAACTAGAATCTGAA
>CM042180.1:18231085-18246085 GCA_023376005.1 Doryteuthis pealeii
GATGAAATCCTCATATTCAAAATTAATATATTGGTAGAACTATTGATATATGCAAAGTATTGTATGGAATCAGAAGAAATTTTAAGGAAGAATGTTTATTAAGAAAATATTTCTATTTAGAATTATTGGGAAGAATTTGGCAATATGATATAATATTTTGTAAATCTTGGAGCATCAAATTTTGAGTGTTTACTAATATGTTATTAAAAAAAAATTCATAGAAATCATTCTTGAAAAATAATATAAACATTTGAGTCATTTTATTTGTTTATTTTATTTTAGATGAGGTTTATATGTATTATTTTGGATTTTTTGAACTGTTGTCCAAATCTTTGTGATATATAAAACGTTTTGGCCATTGTACCTCAAGAAGGTCAGAGAGAGTACAATGGCTGAAATGCATTTTTATATATTATGATAAAGACAAGGACAACAGCCTGAAAAATCAATATACAGAGCCATTTTAGTTTACAGTAATTATATTAAATTTTGTAACCTTTTTGGTTCATTAATTTAAAATGTTATCATTTGTAGGTTTATAACTATTGAAATAAGTATAAGAAACTCGTAAATAATTTAACCTTTATGATTTCTTTATTATTTGAAGATTCTTGTATATTTTCTAATCTTCCTAGCTGACAAGTTTAATATCTAAAAAATTATTTTTCCCTGACACTGAAAGATAAAAAAATAGTAACAAGTCTTCCTCTTGAATTTTCACCTGTAAATTTAAATTGTTTTATTTACGAAATTATTGAATTAGAGACCACTTTATTTAAAATTTATTGTATACAATAAGTGTATTTTTTTAAAATGATTAGTCCTGAGAAATATTCTTGCAAATTCTGATTCAAACCCTTTTAATGAATTAACTTATTCATGTGAGAAGTTCCCTACAGTAGCACTTACACCACTTTTTTTTTTTTTAATATTGCCTGGTGTAAGTTTAAAATAGAAAAGAAAGAAGAAATTTTAAAAATGACATGAAAGAATATGTTGAAATTTACAAAAATTTTGCAAAAAAATACCCAACCAGTGTAACTGATATTCAACTTCTACAAATTCACTATTATTGGTTTGGTTTCTTTGTTTAATAGCATATCAATCTTCCATATGCTATTTAATGTCAAAGCCATCCTTCAAGAAGAACATTAGTGGACTATTTAATTATTAACTGGTTTAGAAAAGGAGGTTTTGTACCTTTTTCTGAATGTGAACGTAATAGTGACTGGAGTTCAAACTCCACTTAATATAATGTCACAGTCCAGCACGTTAGCCACTAGGCCATGGGAAACTCACCTCTCACTATTATACAAAGATATAAGTGACGAAAACAGACAATTCACTTTACAAGATTAAAATTTTTGTTTTAAAAAATAAAATATAAACAATTTTGTGTTTTATTACTTTTGTATTGCAAAGTCATTCTGAGAGTTATAAATATTTTTTCTACATTTAAAATATAGAAAGAGAAATGAAACTTTTAAGACTTGTACAGTAAATAATTTTCTGAAAGGTGACCATCCTTTTATTTGTAGTAAATAAATAATTTCTATTTTATTGGTGTATTCATTATGTGAAGTGTAAAAGCATTGAATATGGTGAGCAACAGATTGACAATGACAACAGAACAAATAAATCAGTAAACAATAAAATCATCATCATCATCATCAGTGTAAACAGCATCAATGTAATTAAATAGAACTATAAACCTGTGAAATCAAAAGACCTTCACAAACAAGTAGCTTAGAAAAAAATTTAAAAAGTAAACAAACAGAAAAAAAAAAAAAAAAAAAAAAAAATATATATATATATATATATATATATATATATATATATATATAATATTATATATATATATATATATATATATGTGTGTGTTGTGTTGTGTGTGTGGTTCAGTTCAATACAAGCAGACAGAAAAAATAAAAAAGCTGATACTATTGACTAAGATCACGATGTAACCAATAGGTAAAAAATGAAATCTTTATTTTAAAAAATATTTCAAAGTATACAAGATGAAACCAATGTACTAAAACGTGTTAGTCATGATGGTTGAAAGGATAAATATTATTACATTCCAATTACTAAACTCAATTGGTCCCTGAAGGAACAGAGTAACCTGTTATATTGTTTAGCTTGAGTTATTTTATAATCTACTGGAACATTTTTCAGCTCTTAAATGTTTAAATTAAAAATTAAAAACAGTGAAAGTCATTTTCTTGTCAGAATTGTTCCGCATTGCATTTGTATAAGTTTCAGATATTCCCTTTTCCAATATAAATCATACTTTTAAAAAGTTAAACCAATGAAGTTGAGTTGTATATAATTGATTCTAATTCTAGTTTAACCAGACAGAACAAATTATTTATTACAGAATGAAAAAAAAAAACAAAAAAAAATAAAAATAGATATATACTTCAGTAAGGCTGACTCTTGTATTATGGTTACAAGATCATTAATTGTGGAATTATTCTAAAGCCAAGGATAGCGTTCGGTCCTTTCCATTATGCTTAAATTTCAAACTTTAAAAAAAAATTCATTAGATGACCTTGCGTTCCTATTATAACAGCAGTTCCATGATGATAGTGATGCTTCTATCTGAGAAGAGGCACAGTATTCTAATTAGCACTTCATTCTTAAGTTCATTATATGGGAGAATTGGATGATTAAAAAAAAAAATTCATCAAAAAAAAAATTAATCTACAAAACATTACCATTCAATTATTTATTTTCCATTTTAAGTTTATTATGTCTAATAAACATCTCAATGTGCCATTCTTGGCAGGGTTTATAATTATACAAAGATACTTGTAATAGATATTATAATTATAATATCATAAGTAATATTATAAGATATAAAGATATATGAAAGGTGTATGTGTGTAATAGTTAGAGTCTTAGGAAATGATTTGTCAAAACAGAGTTCAAATCCTGGACTGGCTGTTTGCATTCATATAGTGCTAATACCCTTGAAAGGTATGCACCCAAAGTACTCTCCCTCCAGCTATGGGTAAATAGTAGGGCAGATGGGCTCTTTAACCGTGGCAAGGGAAATTGGTCTAGAAGGAAAAGGAAAACAGAATTCAAACCTATTAAACTCCAACTCAAGAAATTGACCTTGTGTCACATCCTGCTCGTGCAGAGGGGTTGGTAAATATATTATAATGATAATGATATTTTAAGTAATAGATAATAATAGATACAAGTTGACATCTATTTTTTCTTTCCTTTTTTGCCTAAAAATTAGGCTTTCAAAATTCAAGCTATACAAAGAACTGAAAAAAAATTCACATTTCACTATAGATTAATTAGACATCATTATTATTAATTCACAATGAATAAATAAAATAAAGTCTGTATCAGTCAGACAGCGAGGGAGTGCTCCCTTTTCACTAGCGCTAGTCAAGGAGATTGTTTTTTGTCTGAAGTGGGAGCGCCACACCCTACCATCAGCTCCTTACTTTACCGCACAGATGTCTGTGCTACTTATATGCTGAAGCTGATTGAGGGCTGGTATCGAACCAGGAACTGTTGGTTCCTAGGCAGACACTCTACTGACTGAGCTAAACCGCAGTCTTAATTTGTGAGAGAGAGAGAATGAATCTTATATTTTTTAAGATTCAATACTCTTTACTCCTTTAGCTATATTTGCTTGAAACATTAGTAACAACAGATAAGCTGTTATCTTTGATTAAAAAAAAAAAGTTTAAATCGACGGATGTAGCCAATTGTCAATATCAGCTGGACAGCAAGGGAGTCTATACTCTTTTCACTAGTGTTAGATCTGGGAGATTGTTTTTTGTGTCCGAGGTGGAACGCCGCACCTACTGTCAGATTTCCCACTTTACCACACAAGAATACCCAAGCTGTGCTAATCATGCGCAGAGTTAGTGAGGACAATATTGAACCCAGAATCTTGTAGTTCCAAGGCACATGCTCTACTGACTGACCTAAACCAGCCCATACTTAATACATGATCTTAAAAAACTAATAATTCATTTGGAAGAGAATGAATACCATCACTACTGAAACAAATTCTGACTAGTAACCTAAAGTAATATAAAACTGGATTGTGTAACTTTATTTTCTCTAAACAAATTGAAAATACTGGGAATAGTTTGCAAATTAAGCAACTATTCTATAGTATGAGATTGTTTGACAAGGACAATAAAAAATACTCAACAACATTATCATCATCATGTTGTGCTGACAGCATGGATTTCCATTACTTTCTTGCCACCTATTTCCCTATTCAGTCATCACTCCTGATTAAGTCCTCCCACAACATTCAGTATCCACACAGAGCTGGTCAATGTAAGTCTTTACTGGTCTGCCAATCTGGTGTGTCCATGTGTGGGTGTCCACAGAAGAATATCATGAGTTTGTCCTTTACTTATCCAGCATGTCTTGTTCATCATAGCATTATAAGTAAAAATGTAAAGTTTGGTGGAGTGACCTATTGTTGGTATCAGCCGGACAGCAAGGCAGTCTATCACCTTTTCACAAGGGCTAGACTAGAAAGATTGTTTTTTTTTTTTTGCATCTAAGGTGAAGCATTATACTTACCATCAACTCCTCACTTTACCACACAGATCCAAACTGTACTACTAATATGCACTAAGTTGGCAAAGGCTGGTATCAATCCGGAACCTTGTGGATCCTAGGCTGATGCTCTACAGACCAAGCTAAAATTATTTACTTTTTAAAATTTGGGGGTTGTGGGTTCAAATCTAATTAACAGCTCAACTATATTGTGATTTAGCCATTACAAGCACATCCAATAAAAAAAAAATGTTTCTTAAAATGTTTGATGCTTAAAAACTTAGAGAAAAGATCATTGGAGAGTGATTTTTGACATTAATTAGAATTGAATATTAGTGAAAGGAGCCTCTATTCTAATAGTGAACCAAGTAGGTTTAACAGGGTTGAATTTCAGAGTTTTCCTTCTCTTAGACTGGTTGCCTAACCAAGGTTAAAGAGCCCAGTGAAAATAGATCACTAAATTAGGACTGAGCCTATTCTAGTAGTGACCACACCAAAATGGAGTTTAACAGTTTGAATCAGAGTTTTCCTTCTCCAGACTGGTTGTCTAACCAAGGTTAAAGATGCCCAGTCTACCCTACTATTTACCCATAAGCTAGAAGTAGCTGTGATTCATACCTTTCCAAGGGTATTAGGCGTTATGTGAACTGTAGCTTCAATCTCAGGATTTGAACTTCAGGATTGACGACGTCCATTTCCTACGACTCTAACCACCATTACACCACACACACGCACTCCAACTACAATGTTTGAAATGATACTTTTTGTGTATTAATGTTTTATAATGGATAAGAAAAGTAGAGATATTAATGAGAAAGGACACAGGCAGATAACCTTGCATTGTTTACTATCTGACTAATGAACTTGAAAAACAAACATCACCATACAGTTTTTTTTTAATTAATTGAAAAGAAATAATAATAATAATAATAATAATAATAATAATAATAAATAATAATTACATGTAAGTAACATGTGTATGTAATCTTTGATGTAGTCTATACAGACAAATATTTTAGGTCTATGTTGTTCATTACAACTGGGTATCAAATTCACCAGATTAATGAATTCGAAATGGGAATGGAAGAAAAATTTATAGGCAAGGTAAAACAAGATGAAGATTAAGTTCCCGAGATGTCCCTATTCAAAATTTTGAAACAATTCACTTGAGTATTAAACAGTCACAGATCCATACCAAGGCCTATATCAAAAGCATGTCTTAAAAAGAATTAATGACTTAAGGGGAATATATGTAACTGGTAATGTTGGTTCAACCAATCTAAAATGTTTCATAGACCTATCAGTAAAACCTGAAGGAGGGGAAAAAGTCGTGTGATGTGTGTGTGTGGGGGGGGTTACCTAGTGATGACAAACACATAAAAAAAAAAAAAAAAATAGAATAAATTAAAAACCAGACACCAATTAACTTAAAAGCTTAATTAGAGTAATGTAAAATAAAGAAAGATAAAATAATCATACATAAGTTGACATGCATTACCCATTATTTCAATCTAATCTATTTTGTTAAATGTTCTGATATGATGGGTGTAATAAAACAATTTTTTTTTAAAGTCTTCAAATTTAAATAGTAACTATAATTAATTCTATAAGAACAAGACCTCTCGATTCACCAATCAACAATTTTAACTATATTCCCGTTGCCCAATTGGCAAAATTTAGCATTGATGAAAAACCTTTATTTAAACCTAAAACTATTTTGTAAAAGTATTTTCAAAAGAGTAAAAAGAATAAAAAGATCCTTATTACTACTCAATACTATTACTACTACTACTCAATAAAATAATAATTATTACTACTAATAATTTTTTTTGTTGGGATCCTTCATTCTGCAAAAGATGAGGAGTAGTGTCCAAATTATTTATTACTATTTATTTATTTTTTTGGGACTACATAGCCCTAGGTGGGTTGATATGGGAGGATGTATCTGTTGCCCAGCAGCAGATCATCCCTTTTCCACACTGCCACTGTGGCCAAAGGAAAGGTAAGAGACCAATAGTTTTGGCAATAATAATAATAAAAAATATTTCAAAAAAATAAATAATGTCCCTCCAATCAAAGGCTGAGTTTCATCAGATCCTGAGAGGAAAAAACTGAAATTAATTAAAATTTAAAATTTCTTTACTACTGGAAAGTTTTTCTCTTATTTCTTACATTTTTACATTTGGCTAAAGTCAATCTTATTCTTATGGAGTAAGTTTTATTCTCTCTGTCATCAAATGAATTAAGAATATAGTAAAACAGTGCTTAACTCCCAAATTACCAATTAGTGTTGTCTTAATTTAAAAACAGGAGACTAGTTTATTAATGGGACCAAAATAAAGTGTAATGATTCACACAACCTGTTATAAAGATTTAGCAGTCAAGTTTTTAAAAATAGGATGAAAATTTTCTACCCCCACTAAGGATTTACCTTATATCTAGAGGTCCTACAGGTATTCCATTTTAGTGATTTCCCAAACTTAGCATTCAGCCTACTAATAGAAAAAAAAAAAAATTGATGATTGCATTTGTCCTTTTAGCTCGCGCTAGTAAAAAAAAAATTAAAAAGTTGACCTAAAAAAATTATAACAATTCATCTTGAATTCTTGGGAGTGGGGGTAATCTAGTAGCTAAAATTGTCTCCAAGTCTTTTTATTTACTCAGGTTTCCACAGTAATTTGGATACTTCTAGTGACAATTCATTTCTTCAGGTGATATTTTAACCAGACATTTTTTTAAATACCCTAGTGACTTTTCTAATTTTTTTTTCTTCTTATTCAGTAGGATTCTTATGCAAAATCTACCAAGAGTAAAACTGATGTGCAAAACCAATTGGGTTTGAGTAACACTGTTTGGAATTTGAATGAAATCATCATTGCATTAATAAACGGCGTTCTCAATCTGAGGCTGGAAATATTGGAAATAATCATAAATAGACTGAAAAGCTATTTTCCTTCATTAAACTACTTTTTTTCTTTTCTTTTTTTACAGACTCATCACTGTTATCAAAGTTTTTTTTTTAACTGAAAGAATTGTGCTTAATAAAAGACATGATTTTTTTTTTTAAAGCTAAGGAATTGTGCTTATAAAAGAATGATTTTTTTTTTTTTTTTTACCTGTTTGCAAATATGAAAGTTTTAATCAATGCTAAAATTTGCTGGGAATCAAAATGAATCTTAAACTTGAATTGTAGTTGCTTTATTGAAAGTTACATTATTGTTCAAGTGAGTTCAACAAGCTATTTGTTTTGATAAAACGGTATATGATTTTTTGAAAACAAAAGTGATACATTTTTTAAGATTTTTTTTTTTTTTTTAGTGAAAACTATCAAAAAATATCGACATTGTTTTAAATTAAATTAAATAATGATAATTTAATAACCATTGAGAATATAACTTAAATAACTAAGGGAATTGTGACATTGGTGGTGGCATAGTTTCAGTTACAGACACAATCACCATTATATTAATAAGATTATGTGAAATGCAAATAGCTTCGTTTAGGATTTGAACCCTGGTAGCTAACTGATAACCATTACACACATATACACTTTTAAAAAATTTTTTTTAAATCTTTTTTTTTTTTTTTACATTTTCACACTATATCTCAAAATGAGGGGCACCTCATGTGGTGTAATAATTAGCTAGCTAGATTTGCAGACCATTGTTAGTGGATTTAATTCTCACTGGGCTTCCTCATCTAAGCTAAGCTTGGTAAATTACTATATCCCAAATAATTTTTTTTTTTTTTAATTCTCTCAAATTTTTAACTGCATTGATTGGTTGATATTTAATGAAAGTTTTTTTGTTTTTGTTTTTTTGTTTTTAAGGATTTTTTGGTTTTTATTCCAAATTCTTTTGTTTAAATCAACAAAAAAAAAAAATTCTCAAACATTTTTATTTCAAATATTTTTTTTTTTTTACATCTTCACTCTATATTTCAAAATAAAATAAAAAAATAAAAATCCCCTCAAATTTTTAACTGCATTGATTGGTCGATATTTAATGAAAGTTTTTTTTGTTTGTTTGTTTTGGGGTTTGTTTCTTTTTTTGTTTTTGTTTTTGGAGGGTTATTTTTTTTCTCTTTTGTTTAAATCCAAAAGAAAAAAGAAAAAATTTCTCAAACATTCTTATTTCAAATTCTTGATATATTTCCACTTCTTCAGTCCAAGAGGAAGGGTTTTTTTTTACATTTTTAATCTATATCTCAAAATTATTTTTTTTTTTTTAAATTCCTCAAATTTTTAACTGCATTGATTGGTCAATATTTAATGAAGGATTTTTTTTTTTTTTTTTTTTTTTTTTTTTTTTTGGTTTTGGAGTTTTTTTTGGGGTGGGGGGTATTTTGTTTGTTTTTAGAGTTTTATTTTTGTTTTTATTCAAAATTCTTTTGTTAAATCAAAAAAAAAAAAAATTCTCCAAACATTTTTATTTCAAATTCTTAATCTATTTCCACTTCTTCAGTCCAAGAGGAATGTTTTTTTTTTTTTAATTTTTTTTTTTAGTCTAAATAAATTTAAAAAAAAAAAATTCCCTCAAATTTTTAACTACATTGATATTTAATGAAGGTTTTTTTTTTTAATTATTTTGTTTTAATTTAAAATTCTTTTGTTCAAATAAAATTATGGTATATTATAATTAATGATACTAGCAAAATATACACCCCCTGGGCACTTGTATTTAAGTTTTAATGCAATTAAATATTATATTGAAATATGAACAATTCCATCAAATTTTGAATTGGATTGATTATTTTTTTTTTGGGGGGGTAGAGGTTTTTTAAAATTTTTAATTTTTTTATTCAAAATTCTTTTTAAATAAAAAAGAAAAGAAAAGAAAAACTTTCTCATATATTTTTATTTCAAATTTTTGATATATTTACACTTCTTCAGTCCAAGAGGAAAGTTTTTTTTTTTTTTACATTTTCACTCTATATCTCAAAATAAATTTTAAAAAAGAAAAATTTTCTCAAATCTTTAGCTGCATTGATTGAGCAATATTTAATGAAGGTTTTTTTGTTTTTGTTTTGGAGATTTTTTTTTTTGTGGATTCTTTTTTTTTTGTTTGTTTTGGAGTTTTTTTGTTTTTGTTTGTTTTTATTCAAAATTCTTTTTAAATCAAAAAAAAAAAAAGAAGAAAAAAAAGAAAAATTTCTCAAACATTTTTATTTCAAATTCTTGATATATTTCCACTTCTTCAGCCAAGAGGAAAGTTTTTGTTTTTTTTACATTTTCACTCTAAAATTAAATTAAAAAAAAAAAAATTTTTTCTCAAATCTTTAGCTGCATTGATTGAGCAATATTTAATGAAGGTTTTTTTGTTTTTGTTTTGGAGATTTTTTTTGTGGTTTCTTTTGTTTTGTTATTGGAGATTTCTTTTTTTTTTTTATTCAAAATTCTTTTTAAGTAAAAAAAAAAAAGAAGAAAAAAAAAAGAAAAATTTCTCAAACATTTTTATTTCAAATTCTTGATATATTTCCACTTCTTCAGTCCAAGAGGAAAGTTTTTTTTTTTTTTACATTTTCACTCTATATCTCAAAATAAATTTAAAAAAAAAAATTTTCTCAAATCTTTAGCTGCATTGATTGAGCAATATTTAATGAAGGTTTTTTTTGTTTTGTTTTTTTTTTTGTGGATTCTTTTTTTTGTTTTGTTTTTGGAGTTTTTTTGTTTTTGTTTGTTTTTATTCAAAATTCTTTTTAATCAAAAAAAAAAAAAAAAGAAGAAAAAAAAGAAAAATTTCTCAAACATTTTTATTTCAAATTCTTGATATATTTCCACTTCTTCAGTCCAAGAGGAAGGGTTACCAAATGGTAATGAAGACAAGTAAGTTCCACTGGTTTATTTCTACGGAATGCTTTGTTAATTTATCTGTACTTTTCTTCACCATGTTCCTAAAATCCACGATTGTTTTTATAAATCCCAATAATTCGTTGGTCTTTGTCCGAGAATCATGAACTTTTTTTAATATAAAAATATTTTTGATTCAAAAATAAAAACATTACAACCTTTTATCTTGATTTTGTAATATTGTTGTATTGAGATCTTTGTACGATATTGTTGCCATTATTGCTTGACGTTCTTGTTGTATTATAATTCTCGTTTGATGATGCACGTTGCTTCTACCCTGGGGTGAAATATGTGGAAGTTTTGTAACTTGTTAAATGCAGTGTGTTGTTATTGGCTAATATTGTTTTGATATACGTGAAATGTGTTTTGCATTTCAAATGTGTGATCTAACCCAGTCAGGTGTAATAATCTTTTTGGCAGTCATTCAGGTCAGAGTCGGCAATATTTGCTTTGTTTCTTGTCTAAAATCTGGCGTAGTGTCCATTTTAAAAAAAAAAAAAATTTTAATTGTTTTTTTCTTTTTTAATTGGATCTGAACTTAATTGTTATTAAAAAGACAATGATATTTTGGAGTTAAAAAAAAAAGACAATGATATTTTGGAGTTAAAAACATGCATTAAAATGGATTTGAAAAGCGTTGTTTTCTCTGTGAAAATTTCATTGAATCAACGATGGCTGCCATTGTTGACAAGCTTCTTCTCGGAAAAAGAACAATGGGACTTAACTCTCATTGCTTTGAGAGTTTTGTTCTTTTTCCAAGAAGAAGTTTGTTAAATGCAGTGGGTTCTTGTTGGCTAATATTGTTTTGATATATGTGAAATGTGTTTTGCATTTCAAATGTGTATCTAACCCAATCAGGTGTAATAATCTTTTTGGCAGTCATTCAGGTCAGAGTCGGCAATATTTGCTTTGTTTCTTATCTAAAATCTGGTTAATATGTGTGTCAGCATCCTTCTGTCTGTCAGAGATGATGGCGTAGTCCATTTTTTTTAATTAATTTTTTTTTTTTTTTTTTTTTTTTTTTTTTTAATTGGATCTGAACTTAATTGTTATTAAAAAGACATTTGATATGACATAAAAAAGACAATGATATTTTGGAGTTAAAAACATGCATTAAAATGGATTTGAAAAGCGTTGTTTTCTCCTTGAATCAAAGATGGCTGCCATTTTTGACAAGCTTCTTCTCGGAAAAAGAACAAAGGGACTTAACTCTCATTGCCTTGAGAGTTAAGTCCTTTTAAGACTTAAATGAGAGTCCCTTTGTTCTTTTTCCAAGAAGAAGCTTGTTAAATGCATTGGTTTCTTGTTGGCTAATATTGTTTTAATATACGTGAAATGTGTTTTGCATTTCAAATGTGTGATCTAACCTAGTCAGGTGTAATAATGTTTTTGGCAGTCATTCAGGTCAGGTAGCATTTTCTGCTGTGTTTCTTCTTGTCTAAATTCTGGTTAAGATTTTTGTATCATAATAATGAAGAGAAAATTTGATTCAATTTTGTATGTCCTAGAATTGTTTCCAATTGTTCTGGTTGGTTGGATAGTACTTCAATCTTTATTGCCAAAGTTTTTTTTTTCTTGAGCAATTATATGGTTTTAAGTAACTATTCATATTCAAAAGCACAAAGGGACTTAACTCTCATTGCTTTGAGAGTTAAGTCCCTTTTTTCTTTTTCCAAGAAGAAGCTTGTAAACAATGGCAGCCATCTTTGATTCAACGTAATTTTTAAGGAGAAAACACGACGCTTTTCAAATCCATTTTAATGCAATTTTTTAACTTCAAAATGTCTTTAATTGTACCTGTGCACTATTTGAAATGAACTTAATTGTTATTAAACAATTAAGTTTTATGTCTTTAAATTATTTCCATTTATGGTCAGTTCTACCTGGTTGGTTGGTTGGTTGGTTAGTACATCAACCCTTATTGCCAAAGTTTTTTTTCTTGAGCAATTATACGGTTTTAAGTAACTATTCATATTTAGTAATAATTTGGTCGAAACAGCTGTCCAGTGTTCCGCATGTCTTACAAGGTGTTTGCCAAATTTTCTGATCATGTTAATTTAATTTAATCAATTACACTTAATTCCTCTGTTTTACCTCTGCATTCTGTGGTTGCCGGTTCAATCTCAAGTGATGGAAAACACTGCTGAGGAGACCAAATAAGGTTGTCATTGGCTAATATTGTTTTAATATATATGAAATATGTGATCTAACCTAGTCAGGTGTAATAATCTTTTTGGCAGTCATTCAGGTCAGAGTCAGCACTTTTTGTTTCTTTGTTTCTTGTCTAAAGTCTGGTTAATATGTGGGTTGGCATCCTTCCGTCTGGCAGAGATGACAGCGTAGTGTCCATATATTTATCTGCATGAGTGGCTAAACAGGCCAATTTTTGAATGTCAATCTCTGGTGCAGTGACTGCAGACAAAAAGTGATGCTTGCTGGAGTTGCTGTTGTCTCTCCTTCCTTCTTGCTCTCTTTTCTGTGGCGGCTTTTTTTTCTCTCCTTTTCATATCTTGTTTGACAAGGAGGCACAAGGCCACTCAGTTTTCTGCACCAATCTCCTATTTGTTGGTGTTGATGTGGCAAGTGTTCATGTCCTATTTGCAGACGTCTTTAAAGTGTAGGCATGGTCTCCCTACCGGTTGGGTGCCTTCTACTAATTCACCATACAGTAGGTCTTTGTGGATGCTGCCTTTGTCCATCCTCCATCAAGCCAGTATAGGTGCCTCTCTGTTAATATTTGTGTATCATAATTGTTATAAAGTAAAGTCGACCGGACGGCCTAAACTCGGTATCAGCCAGTCAGCGAGGGAGTCTATCCCCTTTTCAATAGCGCTAGGAGATTGTTTTTTAGCATCTGAGGTGGAGCGCCACACCTACCACCAGCTCCTTACTTTACCGCACATATCCCTGTGCTACTCATACGCTGAGTTGGTAAGGACCAGTATCGAACTAGGAACCTTGTGGTTTCTAGCCGAACGCTCTACCGACTGAGCTAACCTTGCCCCCTTGAATTGTTATAATGAAGAGAAAAATGTGATTCAATTTTATGTCTTAAAATTATTTCCATTTGTGGTCAGTCCTACCTGGTTGGTGGGTATGTCAACCCTTATTGCCAAAGTTTTTTTTGGGTTTTTTTCACAAGCAATTTTTTTTTTTTTTTTACGTAATTATTCATATTTAGTAATAATTTGGTCGAAACAGCTGTCCAGTGCTCCACATGTCGTACATGGAGTTTGCCGAATTTTCTGGTCATAGTAATTTAGTTTAATCAATTACACTTAATTCCTCTATGTTTTGGCTCTGCATTCTGTGGTCGCTGGTTCAATCTCAAGTGACAGAGAACACTGCTGAGGAGACCAAATACGGTCGAAATAGCTGTCCAGTGCTCCACATGTCGTACACAATGTTTGCTAAATTGGTAATTTATGAGGAAGATCGTCCCGGTCTCCTGCCTCAAAAATTGCTACCAGTGATTGCTGAAAAACCAACCCAGCTACAATTGAAGTCCGTAGCTGAGGCAGTACCACTTGAAAGTAAACAACCAACTTGGGGCGTTTTGTTGTTTTTTTTTTTTGTTTGTTTTTTCCGACATTCACTTACATATAAAAAAAATCCAAAATGTTGTTTTTTTTTTTTTGGTATTTTCATTTTATTTTAATATATTTATTTCCAACAATCAATTACAAGTAAAAAAAAAAAAAATCAAAATATTTAGATATTCTTGCTTATTTAAACTAAAAACAAGACATTAAACAAACATGAATAAAAGAAATTCTTTTATATTCTAATAAAAAAAAACTTATATATCTATCTAGTCGTCTTCATATTTATCTATTGCTTCAGCTACAGACTTCAATCGTAGCTGGGGTTGGTTTTTCACCACTCACCGTTAGCAAATTTTGAGGCAAGAGACCGGGACGGTCTTCCTCATAAATTACCGCTAAATTTTCTGGTTGTGGTAATTTAATTTATAATTCTTTGTAAACTATTATAATTTCAAGTAACTATTCTTATTTAGTAAGAATCCTTTGTAGAAAAATAGGAAATCACAAGGCAGTCCAAAAAATGAATTATTTATTCTTGATGGTAATGTCGATGCTATAACGTTTTGGTTTATGTAGCCTTCATCAGGACACATGGTGAAATTTTGTGATGGAAAGATATTTTTTTTAAATTGAGTTTAGAAAATTTTCTTCCAAACTATTGCTACGAATCTTTCAAAACTTTGCAAACTTGAACTTTATCCTATAAACTTATCCCTTAAAGTAATTCCCAATCCACTAAGCAACAAACAACTGCAAACAACCGACTGCCAAAATCAAGAAAAATCTTTGAAAAAAAGACATAACAATAAATTTGACCATCCTTCACAACCTACTGCTTGGCATAAAATAATCCTGGATGGGTTGACATGCCATTAAAATCAATCTATGGAAATGGGGATACATTCCATTTACCATCGAAAGCAGTTCTATAGTGGATGAGGTCACTACAAATCCCTAGCTAAAGAGTCCTATTCCTCTAGTTTTAAAGTTGGCCTTTCTTCTCATTTATATGTTGTGGACGAGCAGATTCCCAGCCCCCCACAAATGAAAACAAAGTTTGGA
>CM042180.1:18251085-18274401 GCA_023376005.1 Doryteuthis pealeii
AAGAAAAGAGTTAAACCACTCACAGCGGCTCTTCAACCACACCCAAGCAAAGTACAAAAATTGATGGTTAGTTCATTATAACTGAGGACGACTCCAATTACAATAATAATAATAATAATAATAATAATAATAATAATAATAATAATAATAATAGGACTTTATTTGAACAGAGTGAGTTCTGAGGTGAATTGATAGTGAACTTTGAAATATCCTATCATACAGCTAAAAAGATACCAAGAAAATTTGGTACAGCCATAGATAAATTTGGTAGGCAAAGTAATTAAAAAAAAGCTCTCCCACCACTGTGATCTTACCTTAACCCGCTAGCAGCAGCTCTCATTATGATTGAGCAGAAGGACTCAGATTACAATAATAATAGGAGTTTATTTGAATAGAATAAGTTCTGCGGTGAATATATAGTGGACTTTGAAATATCTCATCATACAGGTAAAAAAAAAATACCAAGAAAATTTGGTACAGCCTAATGATTGCAATTTTCTCTGGTGCCCCCCCCCCCTCGACATTTGATGTTTAAAAATCCTATTGTATTTTTATGATTAAATATATTTAGCTTGCCGAGACCTAAAAACGTTATATGGTCCCTGGGGGTCCATATGGCCCCCAGTTGAAAAACACAAAAATGTGTATAGGGGCATTGATGAAGACAGGGTTTGGGCTAAGATATTATTATGATTAAGTAAGATTACTTGGACTAATAGAAAAAAAGACTGTATTATGTTAAATGATTAGCCCTATTACTTAAAAAAAAAATTAAAAAATTAAAAAAAAAAAAATAAAAATTTTAAAAATCAAATGGCCAGCAGCCGTGGACAGTAAGGCTTGGCACGAGTTTGACAGTGACATTTGTGAAATTCTCGAAACAACAGCAAATGGATCGGTGGATAAACGTATCTTAACAACATCTAAGATCATTGTCAGTTACGCCACAGAACGATATGGATTCGAGGAGGCTAAAAGTAATTTACCTAATCATCTAAGCATCGTAATCCGTACGAAAAAAGTGTTTCTGGCTACGTATGCCATTTAAATATGGGGTACCGCACATCTGATTGGCTGTTACTAACAACCAATCAGATGCGCGGTGCTTTGTATTTGAAGGGGTTAGTTCTACCGTCCATAAATTTCTCAAAAGTCAAACGTCTTTTAGCGTTTTTTTGTTGGTGGTTGTATCAGAGTTTGATCACCTCTGATAGGGTGAGGGAAGTCTGATGTTGGAAGACTGCGAATGACATCACTGACCCAAATGTAGGAGCGTATATTTGAAGTATCATTACTATGAGAGCAAATAACATTGACTAACTTCATGCAAGTACATTTTAATTTAGCCTATTTCAGGAGCAAAGACATGTTTATTTCATTTCTTTATTATTTTTCATTCCATATTAAATACAACCCACACATTATCAATCGTCATCTCAGCACAGAATAAGAAGTGTCATATTAATCTCTCCGCTAATACAAAATTATTTGACATTTCCTACCGAGATATGGTCTAGCCTGACATTTACATGAATATATACAGTAAATTGTATATCTATTTCTATCTTTATTTATTTGACTATCATCAGATGTGATTATTTTTACGGTGTGCTTCTTATCTTGCCTCGGAAAAATGGCATTGTTTTTAATCTTATTAGGTTTTTTTTTTTTTATTCTTTTTTAATCACATCTGAAAACAGTTAGCAATACAATGACAGAAAAATAAAATTGCAACACTAAAGGATGATACTAATTTTGAACCTAGAAACTGTATATATCTAGAGCAGGGTGGGTAAATTTTTGAGTTCAAACCTGTTTAAGTCCGCTTAAGAAATTGACCTTGTGTCGTATCCTGCTCATGCAGAGGGGTTGGTAAATATATATATTGTTGTATACCCTTTCTCATTTACTTCTTTACTTACTTATTTCTTACTCTATTCTTCTGGCCGTCTTTGGAATCTTATAACATCTTGTCTTGGTCTGGGATCTTCTAAGGTCTGGACTTCTCTTGGGGACTTCGGGTCTGGTCTTCTATTGGGGATTTCTCTTTATCAGAAGCACTGTGTCATTGTTAGTTTTTAGAAGTAATAACACAAGACTCCGATTTGCTTTGATCTTACTTTATTTTAAATCCCCAACCAGACATCTGCGCAGATTAAGACGGGAGCGCGTGTAACGCGACTTACCCTTCCGTCGAGCTCGGCTGCTAGTCTCTAACTAACTGAAACTTACTTACTATCTAAACCAGAAGAGAAGGTCCTCTCTACCGGTTCTCACAGTATCCACCGGAATGAAGGATCAGGACAGGTCAAGCCTTGTCATTCAAATCCTTCAAGGCCATGGGCTGCAGCTTATAATGGCCATTTTGATTTCTACACTATTGCATATAAATATTAGGTATCTAATAATTATGTAACAATATATATAAAGTGCATCATCTTGTTGGAGGCGTTTGGGGAAAGGTATGCATCCAACTACTCTCCCTCCATCTATGGGTAAATAATAGGGAAGACTGGGCTCTTTAGCCTTGGCTAGGCAACCAGTCTAGGAGAAGGAAAACTCTGAATTCAAACCTGTTAAATTGTGTCACATCCTGCTCGTGCAGAGGGTTGATAAATATATATAAATAAAATCATTATTTTTGCACAAAAAGCAAGATCTGGTGATAGTGAATATGTATATATATATATATTTACTTTGTTATTGTTTTATTTTCGTAGTTTTCTGGACATATATACAGGGCAGTTGGTGTGTATGTATACCAGTATAGATAGATAGATAGATGGTCTTTGGGGGTTCAGATGGACCCCAGTTGAGAGAAAAAAAATTTAGAGGGCTCAGTATTGCATATTTTTAAATAGAGGGTTCAGTGTTGCAAATTTTTTCTTTTTTTAGGGGTTCAATGTTGCAATTTTTTTATATAGTGTTCAGTGTTGCAAGTTTTTTTTTCTTATTTAGAGGGTTGTTGCAAATTTTATTTATTATTTATTTAGAGGTTCAGTGTTGCAAATTTCTTTTTTTTTTTTTTTTTTTTTTTAGAGGGTCAAATTATTTTTTTTAGAGGGTTCAGTGTTGCAATTTTTTTTTTTTTTTTTTTTTTTTTTTAGAGGGTTCAGTGTTGCAAATTTTTTTTTTTTTTTTTTTTTTTAGAGGGTTCAGTGTTTTTTTTTTTTTTTTTTTTTTTTAGAGGGTTCAGTGTTGCAAATTTTTTTTAGTAGGTTCAGTGTTGCAATTTTTTTTTCTGTCAGCGTATGTATAATATGATATATTTTTATCCATACTACAAAAATGATAGGAATATTCTCATAAAAAAAAGACTATTTTTAAAGCTTTTGCCTCTCTGACTTGTGGCATGTGATTTTATATTTTTTTCAAAAAATCTGACATGTTGTTTTTGTTGTTGTTGTTGTTATTGTTGTTCTTTTTAACATTATTTTGTGGTTGCTGCACATGGAATTTTGTGGAAACTACAATGTTTGTTTGTTTTTCTTTTTTTTATTGCTTCTTCTTCATACAGATCAGAATCTTATGTGAGTTGGATTTTTGCTATTATCTTCATCTTTGGGAGGGGAGGGGAAATGACCGGGAGCGGGAGGGGGCTATGAATTTTATTATCATTCCTAGGAAATAACGAGCAATTTAATTTCTTGGCCCTCTTCTTTTTTTATATTTTTTTTTTTTTTTTTTTTTTAAATAAAAATTGCCACCTGAGAGTGCTAATAACAAAATAAATGTTCCCTTAACCCTTCAACCTACCAGGTATGCAATAGTCAAATTGCAACCCCCCTCCCCCCACAAACAGGTGTGCGGGCTGCAAAACTATACCCTGCATCATGGAATATTAGAAACAACATGATATTTTACTTTGATTTTTACTGTTATCTTCATCTTTTGTTGGAGAAAAGTATGTGGGGGGGTATCTTTGAATTTTCTCGTTTTGTTAGGAAATTAACAAAAAACAACACATGCTACATACAGAAACACCGAGCAGCTGTTTCTGTATGATACTTTAGTTTGATTTTTACTATTATCTTCATCTTTTCTTGGAGAAGAGTGGGGAGGGGGTCTATAAATTCTCGTTAATGTTAAGAAATTTTTTTTTAATAAAAAAAAAAAAAAAAAAACATACATGACATACAGAAACACTGGGCAGCTGTTACGACCTATTAGGTCTCATTGTGATAATTTAATTATATAGATATAATTTCCTCTATCTATGTATCTCTAAAACAAAACATAAATACTAAGGCAACTGCATTTTTCCCCTAACACAAACTTCTTGAATCAATTGTTAGGAAATTTAAAAAAAAAAAAAAAAAAAAAACACGTGCGACATACAGAAACATTGGGCAGCTGTTTGACCTATCAGGTCTCATCAACAGTGTATACCGTGATCAGTATATACACTGCTGATGAGACATAATGGGTTGAAACAGTTGTCCAGTGTTTCTGTATGTTATATGTGGTGTTTGATGGATTTTCTAGTCGTAATTTATATATATAATTTCCTCTATGTATATATCCTTAAAACAACAAATACTCACACACAAATGTATTTTTCCTCTTACACAAACTCATATACCGTGATCAGTGTATCGTAATGATTTAATTACATAGATATAATTTCCTCTATGTATCTCTAAAACAAAACATAAATAATCAGACAACTGCATTTTCCCACTAACACAAACTTCCTGTACCAATCATAATTTCAAATTTCTTGAATCAATTGTTAGAAAATTTAGAAAAAACAAAAACATGTGCAACATACAGAAACACTGGACAGTTGTTTCGACTTATTAAGTCTCTTCAACAGTGATCAGTGATACACTGCTGATGAGACGTAATAGGTTGAAACAGCTGTCCAGTGTTTCCGTATGTCACACACAGTGTTTGCCAGATTTTCTGGTCATGGTAATTTAATTATATATATATTGGAGGATATGTGCTTAATTGAAGTCATACCTAATTTTAAAATTAATTAGTTAATAATTAATGAATTTAGGTGGGCATATATGTTCAAATGTATGGCTAAAACTAATTAATTTTCAAAATTAGGTATGACTTCAATTAAGCACATATCCTCCAAAAATTGTCAGCTTAAAGCCATATCAAATAAACACTTTGTTTATTTACTTACTCTCAAATTATATATATATCTTATTATAATGGAGATTGTGTGTTTTTCTGTCCTGTAACCAAAACTATATTCCTACTCTAGTCACAATTCTCTCAGTTATTGACATCACATTCTCCATGATTTTATTTTTATCTAAACCTCAATTATTAATAAAATTGTCTTACATTATTAATACTATTAACTATGTCTACATACTGACAACATGCAATTATATTTATATATACAACAAAATAGCGGTTTACAGTGTGAATGGGAAGGCTAATTTGCATATTAATATCAAAACTGTTCTGTTTTGATTATATAAAGTATAATAAAATATAAATTATCAATGATTGCCTGAAGAAGATTATGTGACTATTTCTTGTTTGAAATAATTTTCTCATAAATATTAGATAACTTTAAATATATATTAAAATAAAACAAGCTATATATAAATCAATAATACCGGGCATGTATTTATCAAAACTAGTTTTAACAAACAATGTGGACTGTCTAATGTTGCAAACTTAATTTTTTAGTATATATAATTCAGGGTTGCTCTTTATTCTATGTATTAATGATTTTGACTATAAACTTTCATTGATAAAATTAGACAATTCCTGAGGGTATTGTGATGTAAGCAGTGACATTGCTTTGGATACAGACAGACACTGAATCTCCATTATGATAAGACTAGCAAAAAAAAACAAAAAACGTTCACTGGGTGGTGTCAAAATTAATTTTTGAAAGATTTGCCTGAAGGAAGTAAGAGTTCAAAGTTCAATGTCAGAGGGTTTGTGTATCATAAATAAGTAAAATCATCAAATTTAATAAATGAGTAAAAAAAATAAAACAATTTGAAATGGAAACTTAGTTCTGTCACCGTCAAATAAAATGTTGCGTGCATCTATCAATTATTGATTAAATAATTATTTTGAATATTTTACACATAAATTTTACACAAAATCGTAAGTACTTATTTACTTGTAAACTTTTTAGTTAAAATCTTGTTACTGAAAAAAGAGCAAGAGTAAAAAATAATTCTTAAAACTGATTACAGGGTTGTTCTTTATTCTATGTGTTGACGATTTTGGGTAATGTGATGTAAGCAGTAACGTTGTTCCAGTTAGATAAATAGAGACCAAATCTCGATTATTAATAGATTAAATGTATATTAAAATAAAACTATATATATATATATATATATATATATATAATATATATAAATAGGTCGAAATGTACATTCAGGGATTGACATTTTCTCGATTCGTTTAGCTTTACATTTGAACATATATGCCTGCCTAAATTCATTAATTATTAACAAATTAATTTTCAAAATTAGGTATGACTTCAATTAAGCACATATCCTCCAAAAATTGTCGGCTTAAAGCCATATAAAGATAAACACGTTTGTTTGTTTACTTAATCTCATAAATATATAAACAGGGTATGTATTTATTAAAAACTTGTTTTTTTAAAAAAACAAAAAAAACAAGGAGAACAAGTCTAAGGTTGCATGCTCAAATTTTGAGTGTATTTATTCTATATTATGATGATTTTGGGTAATGTGGTGTAAGCACTGACATAGTTTCGGTTACAGACAAATAAAGACCAAATCTCCATTATTAATAGATTTGGGATTGGTAGGTCAGAGGTTAATGCAGGGTAAACAAACAAACAAATCTGAAAAAGAATCGATCCGCCCAATCAAGTGTGCATCCATTGAGCTCAAAATGTGTTCTTTAGTTAGATTTTCTATTTGATGCATGGAAAATTTTCAGTGAATTCCCCCACCCCCGGGGATTATTAATATCTAAAATTGTTACCCTAACATTAACACTCAAATATTAACTTGAAAATTTTCCGGATTTGTTTTGTACTAACACGCAACCTCAAAATATAATTTCTCTGAATTTTTGAGATGAGGCTTAATAATTTGGATTATTGTCCACTTCTTTATTGTTATCTACACAACGTTTCGGCTGATGTGCCCTCCGGCCTTCTTCAGGTATTTCTTGTTGGACTTGGGGAACCTTCTTGATCTCGGGAACCACCTTCTTGTCAAAGTTCCATGAAGACTCCTGATTATGACACGAAGGCTCTCGAGTTCGAATAATCCAAATAATAAATATTAGAGGGGGTGTTATATAACCTATCTACATAATGGAATGATCCTACTACTACTATAAGTAGCAAAGACAATTGTAGCTGAGGAACAAGCGATGCGATTCAGTTCTAGACTGTATTGTCGGACGTAATTTCACTTTCCTTCATCAATTCTACTTTCTCTGTTCAATACACTTGTGTCAACTTTCACCAGTTTTTTTGTCTTTCTTTGTGACCCTTAACAACCCCACAACATTAATATAATAATTCTTTTCATGGGATATTAATTTATATTCCACTAGTAAATTGTTTTTTGTTCAGGCCATATATATGTAATTTTCCCTATCACAAAATCAACTATTTGCATATTTTTACTTCCGTGTATTCCAATCTGTTGTTTATAAACAACAGATTGGCATTAAACACGGAATACATAGTTAACTAATTACATGTTCCATATATAGTTTATTTATTATCCATATTCTATACATATATATGTAATTTTCCCTATCACAAATTTAAACCTACCAACAATCAACTATTTGCATATTTTTACTTTATTCCCTCAAGAAATAAATCCAAGGTGGACACTTGAAATAACGCATTTGAATTATGTAATACATCTATAATAGATATCTACTAATATATATATTTAAAAAAATTTTTAAAAAGAAATAAAAAAAAAATTTTATTAAAGAAAATACTCATTAAACATAAACTATTAACATAAAAGGATCAAAACAATTAAAACACTATGCCTTTTATAATTTGAATATTTAATTTAAAAATATTTGCATATTTTTACTTTATTCCCTCAAGAAATAAGTCCGAGGTGGACATTTGAAATAACGGATTTGAATTATGTAATACATCTATAATAGATATCTAATATATATATATAAAAAAAATTTTTCAAAGAAATAAAAAATTTTATTTTAAAGAAAATACTCATTAAACATAGAACTATTAATATAAAAAGATCAAAACAATTAAAAAACAAAAAAATAAAATAAAAAAACACTATGCCTTTTATAATTTGAATATTTAATTTATAATATTGAATTTATTTGAAATTTGGAAAGAAAATACTCATAATACATAGTTTTCTCAAATTTTGCATCAATCCTAATATATAATTATTATATAATATTTAATATATAATTAATATATAATATTTTAATATATAATTAATATATAATACTTAATCTATTTAAAATCTAAATAACAGGAGTTATTTGTTTTTATCTTTACTCAGTGTATGGAGTCATCTTAGAGACATCTACAAAAAATAGTGTTGCCTCGATATTTTTGACCAAACTTTTACATTTACGATTCGATGAATAATCAGGATCTGATGTTGTGGATCAATTTCTGTGGATCTGAGATTTTGTGGATCAATTTCTCAGCTCCCATTTATGATGGTTCTCAATTTCTCAGGAGGGGGTCCCCGAGTTTGAGAAGGTTCCCAAATCTGACAATAAATAGCTGAAGAAGGCCGGAAGGCACATTGGTCGAAACGTTGTGTAGATAACAATAAAGACGAGGACAATAATCCGAATAATTCAGATAATACAAACTCAAAATATCATTTGACGTTTTTTGCTACTTTTTCCTCTTAATCTTAAGTACTAACCTCACTAATCGTCCCCTTCTTGAAATTTGCACTTTGTTCTCATTTTGTCCTCCATACACTGTTGTGACTAACCCCTGTTTTCCAGTGATGTTATTTAGTCCCTGGAGAACCCCCAATTTTCTATTCTAGGCTGGCACAAGTCTGAAAAATGAAAAAGATAGAAAAAAATGGTTGGAACTGTAAGATTCAAAGTGATAATACTTGAAGATAAAACTCCGACAAAGGTTGATAGACAAAAAATGTTATATACAGCACAGAATAAACAGGGTACATAATACATAAAGGTGTACATAAACATACATACATAAGTAGTATAAATACATATACAAGAATAGAGATAATGACACATTCATGAATGGTAAAATACAAGATATTTAGGTATCAAAGAGATACCTAAATGTACATAAAAACATAGTTACGGATACATGATTAAAGGATAGTTGTATATCGTACACGAGACTTACTAGCAGTGAGTGGCCAGTGTTAAGGGCCGAAGCCCCAACAAGAAGGGGGTAGACAGAGTCTAACCCATAGTGTCCCGTAGGTCGAGCAACAGGAAAAGAGCAAGAGACGTTCAAATCAGCCGCTTAAATATCAAAGGCCCCTAGCGGGAACCAGCGAAACTAAACGGGCAGACAACTGCCCAGGCGAATTGAAAATAACGCCTACAAAACCAAAAATTGTTTAAATCTGATTCTTTGGATGTCAAAGGTCATAAAAGGTTAAGATGTATAGAAGAAACACCAGCTAACACCAATTTCTTATAATGCGCTAGATGATCCCAGAAGGTCACCTAGCACAGGATTTTCTGATGATAAAGCTTTGCTTTGAAATCGATTAGACATATAAACATGTTTTTGTCTTTATTTTTTACGCATTGTATTGCCTTCGAACATAAAACAAATTCCAACAAAGAGTTATAACAAACAGACTTTATAGTCTGAGCACAGTCCAAGAAGAGTGAAAACAGAATGGATGAAAGTCCGAAATGAAAAGTTTGTCACTGGGTCTAAGTAAATGGCTAATCTCATGAAGACATGGGGTGTAAAAGGGCAGGTGTACTTATGCGGATATGCACAGTGATCTTACCCTAAGCAATTACAAAAACTGATGGTTAGATTATTATAATTAAGCAGAAGGACTCAGATTACAATAATGAAAGGACTTTATTTGAATAGAATGAGTTTTGAGGTGAATAGATAGTCAACTTTTAGATATCCCATCATACAGGTAAAAAATACCAGGGATATTTGGTAGGCAAAGAGGTTAAACCACTCACAGCCGCTCTCCTACCACTGCGATCCTACGCATCCCACACCCAAGAAAACTACAAAACCTGATGGTTAGTTCATTATAATTGAGCAGAAGGACTCAGATTACAATAATAATAGGACTTTATTTGAATAGAATGAGTTCTGAGGTGAATATATAGTGAACTTTGAAATATCCCATCATACATCCTACCATAAGCTTCTGGCAGCAGCTCTTGCCAAAGGACACAGATTACAATAATAATAGGACTTTATATGAATAAAATGAGTTCTAAGGTGAATAGATAGTGAACTCATATTACATTAAAAGATATCTTAATTTTATTTTTAAAATCTTTGCCTACTTTAAGCATCTCACAGCAGCTCTCCCACCACAGTGATCTTACCATAAGCAATTACAAAAACTGATTGTTAGTTCATAATTGAGCAGAATGACTCAGATTACAATAATACTAGGACTTTATTTGAATAGAATAAGTTCTGAGGTGAATACATAGTGAACTTTGAAATATCTCATCATACAGGTAAAAAAAAAAATACCAAGAAAATTTGGTACAGCCGTAGTGGTGGGGAATTTGTTAGGCAAAAAGTTGAACACTGCTGTAAAAAGACAAAAAACAGCTGTGCTGCCAACCAAGTCTTCATCAGTAAGATCAACTATGGTTTCAAAACCAAAGCATAGACACAAGAAATGCATGTCGGCCTATAAAAACAGGATATTGCCTTGAAATGATGAACCTGACCTTTGACAGCCAGAAGACAGGTGTAGTGACAACACGTAGGCACAGAATATGTGTAGGTGTAGCCCATAACCAATAAAAACAAGCTGCATTAGCAGGGAGTTGTCTACAAGAAAACAAGATATATAGTCTTGTTCACTGGGAAGAGACAGGCTACATCGTAATTAACTTCTAGAAAATATTTCATAAACAAGGACGACAAAAAAAAAGAATGATCTACTCCCCTTGGATTGAATAAGGGTTCAGTTTGAAACGCCCAGAAAGTCACCAACTACAACAGATACCTAAAGAATACCAAAAAGTACAATGGTCAAAAGGTTTCAACTATAACAACCACAACCAAAATAGGGGACATTACTCGGAGAAAATCAGTGGATAACCTAACACAGAATATTTGGTAGGGAAAAGACAAGTCAATTAATACAATATAACATTTAATTATACAAAGAGGGAGCCAAATTCCTGTCCCAAACCACAAAAGAGTCACAAATTTGAGGAACATGAAAAGTTTAAACAACAAAGGGATGGAAACCACTTACTAAATAATAATAAAATTATCTCCACCGCCCCTCAATGATAATTATAAAATTACTTTCCCAACCAAAAAAAAATAAAAAATAAAGAGAGTAACCTAACACAGAATATCTGGTAGGAAAAAGTTAATTAATAGAATATAACATTTGATTTTACAACATACAACGAGGGAACATAGTTCTCGTCCTAAACCACAAAAGCATCACAAGGTGTTCGAGGAATATGAAGAAAAGTTTAAACAAAGAGGTGGAAACCACTTACTATTTTTCAGGAGGTCTGGTAACAAATACCAGTAAAATTTCTACTCTTCAAACACATCCACATAAAACCTTATTATTAAAGTATTGTTTATGTAGTTGCATTGGGTGTTATTTCAATTTTCACTTAGACTCCAAATTTAACATATAACAATAAATTTATTAATCAAAATACACTCAGCTTATTAGCGTTGGCTTTGTCCCTCTCCGCAATGTTTACTATCTTCCCACGCATGCGTACCTTAAGGCCAGTAGCAGAAAAGCAATCAAATACATTAAAAAAACTAGCAAATATATGCACCCTCCAGGTGCAAGTGTTTACGTTTTAATATAATATTATATTAAATTAGAAAGGCTAATGAAACTAAATAAGAATGCAGATAAAAAGATTTGAAACAGAGGGGGGTATAATTGAAAAATAGAACAACTGAAGCTTACTCTTCCATCACTCCCATCTTTCATTGCTAAATTTTCCTAATTTAACTATTTAGTTAAAATAGGAAGTAAGAATATAATTACAGTTATTTGTTCTTATTAATCGATTTCTTTTATGATCTATCCCTGAAACTTTTGATCATATTTATTAAAATAAAATCAATCAATTAGAAATCAATAATACTAAGCACATATTTATTAAAATAAAATTTTTAATATCAATATGCAAATTAGCCTTCCCGTTCACACAATAAACCGCCATTTTGTTGTATATATAAGTACAATTGTATATTATCATGATGTAGATAAGGCCAACAATATTAATCATATAAAACAATTTTATTAATAATTGAAGTTTAAATAAAAACAATATCATGAAGAATGTGACGTAAATACCTAAGGAAATTATGACTTGAATAGTAATGTAGTTTCGGTTACAGACAGAAAAGCACACAATCTCCATTATAATAAGAAGATAAAACAATGAAGATACAATGTAACCATAATTTCCTGAACACAAAACTTTACTCTCACATGTCAGTTGGAGTAAGTTGACCTACATCAATAAATAAGAAGATTCTCCACTCCATTGGTAGCTGCTGTAATAGTTTGTAGTAGTTCCCATCCCAAACCACAAAAGAATCACAAGGTGTTTGAGGAACATGAAGAAAGGTTTAAACAACAAAGGGGTGGAAACCACTTACTATTTTTTAGGAGATCTGGGAACAAAGACAGACACCATTGGTAGCTGCTGTGGTAGTTCCCAGCCCAAACCACAAAAAATTCACAAGGTGTTTGAGGAACATGAAGAAAGGTTTAAACAACAAAGGGGTGGAAACACTCACTATTTTTCAGGAGGTCTGTTAACAAAAACAGGCACCATGTGCGTAACTGCTGAAAAAAAACCCAACTATGTCTGTTGCTTCGTCTCTCTCCACAATGTTTACGAGCTTCCCACGCATGTGTACCTTAAGGCCAGGACCAGAACAATCCATTGTGTAAAGGGAGGCAACTTTTGCATTAGCATATTATAACATATATGATGACAAAAATAACAATGTAGATACAATGTAACCATAATTTCCTGAACACAAAATTTTACTCTCACTAGCAACAGAAATTCACTACATAAAATATAACAATCATTATGGGACAGAAAGAGTAAAAAAAGCAACCTGTCCCAAAATAGTTGACATATTTGTATGTAAATTTCCTACATAAAATGCATCAATCATTATGGGACAGGAATACTAAAAGATACAATTTCTGTCCCAAAATGGTAGTTACATTTACATATAGATTTAATACTCTAAATGTATCAATCATTATGGACAGAGATGCTAAAACATGCAATCTCTGTCCCAAAATAGTTGGTACATTTGTTATTAAATTCCTTACTTAAAATATAACAATCATTATGGGACAGAAGAGTAAAAAAAACAACCTGTCCCAAAATAGTTGATACATTTGTATGTAAATTTCCTACATAAAATGTATCAATCATTATGGGACATGGATAGTAAAATATAACCTCTGTCCCAAAATAGTTGCTACATTTACATATAGATTTAATATTCTAAATGTATATAAATTGTTAAACAGGAGATGTCTTTTGTTTAATTCAACATGTGCACATATATATATATATATTATATACACAATCTGATGGTAGGTGTGGCGTTCCACCTCAAATGCCAAAAACAATCTCTTTGGTCTAGCGTTAGTAAAAAGGGGATAGACTCCCTCTCTGTCTGGCTATTACTTATATATATATTGATATGCATGTTCCTTAATCTTCCAACAGTTAGCATCCTTCAACACACTCTGGTTAAAAATGAGACCATCCAAATCGTCCAAGATAAAATGCAAAAATATAAATCCTGATTATCTGGTGTCAGTTATCCGCCAAATTCTTATTTCTTATGAGTGTCATTACCTCAGTTAAATAATGGACCATTCCATTTTGCTTAGAAAGAAAGAAAGGGAAGAAAAAAAAAACTACACAGAAAAAATATAAGAAAGAAAGAAAGAATAGGAGAAAGATAGAGAGAGGGCGTGAGCGTGTGGAAGCGATAAGGCTAAATCTGTTTCAGTTGAACATAAAGAAAAGAAGGAAAGAAAGAAAAGAAAAAGAGTGAAAGAGAGAGTTAAATCAAGATTATTATACATTTTACTTATTGAAGTATTTCACAATAGGGTTGATATGCCATAAGACAAACCAACCAACCAACCAACCAACAATCAGATTGTTCAGTACTTAATTGGGTGACCACTTAAGCAATAGCAGGTACTGTAAGCAACCTGAGTCCTTTGTTTATCAAAATGACTTGATTTAGCATTAAATTACCCAAAAACGGTTCATATGCCATAAAACACAACCAACCAAAGTTAAGCAGTGATGAGCCTGTTCAGTACTTAATTGGGTGACTACTTAAGCAACAGCAGGTACTGTAAGCTACCTGAGTCCTCAGATGCACAAACAATAAAAAAAAAAACAACAACTTCAACTGATCTATCCAACCATGGAGCAACCATTCGGCAAGAAATCTCCAGGAAGAAACCTCATAAAACACTTTGGATTTTCACAGCACTTTCTCCATATTATATACACATTAAAAAGAACACACAGATACCAAACAGAAGTGTAAATTAAATAAGATTTATTCTATGTATTAATGGTTTTGACTATAAATTAAATACTCATTAATAAACTTACGCAATTCCTGAGGGTATTGTGACATAAGCAGTGACGTAGTTTCGATTACAGACAGAGAGACACTGAATCTCCATTATAATAAGATATAGAGGTGGATATGCCATAGAAAAAAAAAAAACTTCCACACAGCATCCAGTATCAGCACAGAGCTGATCAAAAAATTTTTTAAAATATTTATTTTATTTAGATATGAATAAATAAGGTTTGGTTTTTCTTTGGGTTATTTAACGCCAAAGCCATCCTTGTATAAAAACATTAGTGGTATTATTTAATCTAGAACTGGAGGCATGAGGGGATTCATACCTTTCCCAAGAGTATTAGTGTCACCAGTGTAGGGTTATAGTTGTTCGGTTGTTCATAGAATCTTGTTGGTTAATCCTAGTCTGTAATATACAGGGTGCGGCATAAGTAACGCCCTTTGTTTAAGTAGAACAAAATTAAAGCCTTTTTGATTATTCTTTATTTTTTCGAACATGAATGTATTGCCACAGGTTAATAGATTAATATAATATATTAACAAAATTGATATAATGCTTATTCGGTTTAATAATGTTCAAGAAAATAATAAAGAAATATACATTATAAGATATGAAATTAAAAAGGGCGTTACTTATGCTGCACTATATATATATATATATATATATAGAGAGAGAGAGAGAGCGAGAGAGAGAGAATACCGTGCGGCATAAGTAACACCCTTTGTTTAAGTAGAACAAAATTAAAGCCTTTTTGATTATCCTTTATTTTTTCGAACATGAATGTATTGCCACAGGTTAATGATTAATATAATATATTAACAAAATTGATATAATGCTTATTCGGTTTAATAATGTTCAATACAAATGAAATCAAACAAATTTAAGAAAAAAAAAAGTTACAAAAGATATAAAGTTTTAGAATTTAGTCATTTATTTGAGATGTTCAAAATGTTTCCCGTTCATGTTCCATACAATTCTGAACTCTACCAACAACACTTTTACAAACTTTTTGACACATTTCAATGGGAATTTCATGAAATTTATCTGAAATTGCATTCTTTAATTCTGGAATTGTTTTTGGCTTAAGATTGTAAACCTGATGTTTCAATACACCCACAAAAAAAAAGTCCGGTGGTGTTAGGTCTGGTGAACGTGATGGCCATTCAATTGGTCCTATCCATCTACCTTCAAAATTTTCATTTAACCATTCCCTAACTCTTATCCCATAAGATATGAAATTAAAAAGGGCGTTACTTATACTGCACCCTGTATATAAGTCCATGTCTGTAGTGTTGGTAATCCAAAAGATAGCCACCCTGTCGGTGGGGTGTTAGAATGCACCGACTGCACCTCTGCAGAGGGGTAAGACTCCCCCAATGGGGCCACCTGTTGGCTGTGGGTGGCGACCCGTGATGCTTAAGGATAGAGCACAGGTGGATGAGCAGTTCATGACATGCAATACTCCACTTTGGCCCTATCTTGGGCTAGATGGGCGGCCGGAGAGGGCCCCTCCGATCAATTGGCTGGTCACGTCAAGCCCTAGCACCTATATGATTTTCCCAACCCTATTGCCCTTATGGCAAGCCCCAACCCTTTTTATCATATGGGTGCTAGAAGGCGGTGACTGAGGGTCTACATGTCCTGGGAATGACATTAAATTCTATCTGATGGTGAGGTTCCAGTTTTGGAGGTTTGGGGAATGTGGAGCATCCCTTCATCACCATTGCTCCCTGGTCCACTCTGACCCGGAGTGGTAGTACCTGTTAGGGTCCCATCTATGGGTTAAATAGAAAAATGATTTATAAACAAAATTGTATTATCCATTAAGAATTGATTTATTTCAAAACTTTATCAGCATTAAATGATCCCACTGAGGTTGATATGCTGTCAAACAAGGAGGAGTTTTACCCCTCTGCAGAGGTGCAGTCGGTGCATTCTAACGCCCCTGCCGACAGGGGATGCCTGGTAAATAAATGTCTAATTGTACCAGTTACATAAGGAAATTTATGTCCTACACAAAGATTCTTTTTCTTTTTCTTTTCTTTTTTAAAAAAAAACTTTGGTACATATTGCATTTGGATGTTCTGGCCTAAACAACACTAAGCGGTGCCTGCTCAAAATGTGACCCGTGCGAGTTATGAACTACCTAGTTGTTTGAAGGAGTTTTTCCCGAACAGTTGTTTTGAATTAAAATAAAATGAAAATACTGAAAAAAAAAAAAAAAAAATTTTTTAAATGGGGTATAAAATATTTACACTTACTTGTCACTAAAAAACCTGGGGGGTGGCTATAAAATATCGCTTTCTTATCACATTAACTTGTTGATATTAACGCCTTCAACCACTAAAAAAATATATTTTATGGTGGGGGTTTAAAATATTTACATTTACTTATGAGAAAAAACTTGGTGGGGGGGGGATATCACTTACATATCGCATTAACTTTTCGGGAAAAATGCCTTCAAACAGCTAGTGAGTTCATAACTAGCACGAGTCAGATTTTGAACAAGCACTGCTTAGTGTTTTTCAGGGCAAAAGACCAGGACGCACGAATGCAATATGCACCAAAACTTATTCAAATAGAATAGTTCCATATTGAAATTCAAAGAATTGGACAATATAACCTTTAGGCACCCCTTTTTGATCTAGATTAAGAAAGGACATGTTTTTCATTTACACTGTCAATATCCGGTTGTTAGGGGTTTTATAATTTTATAATTAATTTTATAATTTTTAAAAAAAAAAAACTCTACAAATCGTCTGTTTACAAACAACCGAATATTGACGTTGTAAATGAAAAACATGTCCTTCTGAATCGAGATCAAAAAGGGGTGCCTAAAGGTCATATGGTCCAAAGAATTTACCATTTCTGAAGTAATAAAGATGAGGATAATAGAAGAATCCTATGAGTCATTTGAATCATTTGCAGAATATCTTTTAGTTGTCGACACTTAACTCCTTTCTCTCTACCTCGCAGCATTCCCCAGTGGCGTCCTGTATACAATATGTGGCATTTATCAAATGTGTAATTATTATTATTATTATTATTATTACTATTATTATTATTTAGTTATCTTAGTTTTATTATCTGCACTTGCAACGGTTATGGAATTTTAACGTCAGTTTATTAGATTCAAGTTAGTTTTATCACTTTTGCACTTAACCCTTTTGCAGGCAGATAAGCCCCCTTATTTTAAGCCCCCCCTTTTTTTAAGACCCTGTTTTTAATCTTTGGATAGTGGAAAATTATTTTCAGAGATTTGCAAAAATAAAGTATGTTAAAACAAGTAAATTATACATGCTCATTGAAAAGTAATTCCCTATTTGAAAAATCTTATAATTTATTTCTGAATCATTATTTTAAAAAAAAAAAAATATGAGAAGAAGACACAAAACATGGAATTTTATTTAAAATTTGGACCATATGAACTTTAGGCACCCCTTCCGCGATCTCGACTCACAAGGACACTTTTCTCATTTCCCCCGTCAAAATCCGGTTGTTTGTTAAGGTTAGGGTTGTTATATAGTAAGGTCACGTGAGTATTAGGAAGAGAGTCCGTCGTCTAAGTACTTCAAGTGAGTTCTTTGTTTATTACCTCAAAAGATGAAAAAGGTACATTTTTTTAGGTTTGAACACTGGTTTTACATTTTTTTTAATTTCAAATCTTACTTTGGGTTTCATGCAACAACCTAAACCCTCAGAAAATACTTGAGGAAATTCGTTTTTTAGTTCTGTTAAAAATTCCTCTGTTTGTCTGGATTTATTTTTTTCTGTAGCGTCTAGGAGTTAGTTTTATAATTTAAAAAAAAAAAAAAAACTCTAAAAATCATCTGTTAACAATTAACCGGATTTTGACAGTGTAAATGGAAAAAATATCCCCACAAATCAAGATCGCAAAAGAGGTGTTTAAAGGTCATATGGTCCTAAAATTCTATATATGGGCTCCAGCATTCGCTCGGGAATCACATCAGCTGATCTTCCCAGAAATCCTTGAGGAATGGCAGAAATAAATTCTTGTATTCATCCTTCAACTTCTTCCAAAGTTGTTGGTTTTGTAGCGTAGACTCGCTCCTTCAACCAATCCCAAAGAAAAAAGTTGCAGTGTGTTAAATCAAGGCTTTTGTCTGGCCACTCATGCAGACCACGTCTACCCATCCATCTCCCAGGAAAATGGTGATTCAGCCATTCACGAACAACAATAGCAAAATATGAAGTAGCACTATCTTGCATAAAAATCAAGAATTAATTAATCCTTGGATAGTGGGCAAATTATTTTCGGAAGATTTGCAAAAATAGAGTATATTCAAACAACTCAATTTTACAGGGTGATTGAAAAGTAACTCCCTATTTAAACTATTTATAATTTCTTTTATATATAGTTACATTTTTCTCATTTCTTTAATGTATATTCCTTAATGGGTTAGAATGGGCTTATTAGCCTTGGTCAGCAACCCACCTAAGACAAGGAAAAGTCTATTAAAGAACCTCCACTGCCTCAAAGAACTGCGGCTTTACCTCATCCCAAGGAAAGTCTATAAGAGTAAACCCCGAAAACAAATCAGAAGCCTGAGTCCCTAAGGTGGTGTGATGCTGAAATCCAGTGCTACCCAGCAACTCTTGCGACACTATTGCTACCAAACTGCATTGGTTCCTTACCTTTCCTTTGGATCACAGTGGCAGTGTGGAGAGGGGAGGATTTGCTGCTTGGGCAACAGCTCATCCTCCATATGCTGACTTGAGGAATTCAACACTGGCATGTATGACATGAAATGGACACTTTTATGAAAGAATGCCTGAGTGAAAAGAGAGAAATAATAAAGAGTCTGGATATTTCAAAATCATATCCATCTGTGCTTCTCACTCATAAGATGAGTTAAGATCAGAAAGCTGAGGAGAGGGAGTTTTAGAAAAATATAATTGAAATGTAGAGATATTATTTATTTTTTCAATTAAATCAATGATGATAGTTTTGCATGTAAAAATTAACACGCAGAAACTTGACTAAATTCAAGAAAAATTCATGTTAGTTTTACGTGTGTCAAATGTAGCTTGCTTAGAGAAGTCAATGAGTGGTATGTACGGTTTATCCAGTACCATATTTGATGTCTCATATTTTCGTAGTCTAATCGATGTAAATGGAAGTAAAAATATGAATGCGGATATAAATAATTGTATTTTAACATTGTCATTACATGATTACTGTCTTTTTATCTTTGACAGCATAACCCAATCAGGCTACATAGTTTTTTGGGGTTTTTTTTAATTTAAAAAAATGGACACTACTCCATTGTCTCTCACAGATGGAAGGATGCCAACAGCATTCCTTAATATATAGCAATTAAATCTGTGTTGTTGGTGCTCCTCCACATTTTGCTATTGTTGTTCGTGAATGGCTGAATCACCATTTTCCTGGTGTTACATAATTATTGGATCCCTAATACATTTTTAAGGTATTGTAGAAATCATTATGGCGATCAGTACAGCTGATGGCCTTGAGAGTGAGTGACAGCGTTTGACCTCACTCTGACCTTGCTTTCTGGGGATAGACCGTGAGAACCGGAACCCCGATAGAAAGCCCTCTTCCGGTTTAAGGATACTAAGTAAGTTAGAGGCAGTTAGAAGTTAGAAGCCGAGCTAGCAACATGTAAGCCTCATCTGCGCAGATTGTCTGGGTGGGGATTTGAAATAAAGTAACATCAACATAAATCGAAGTCTTGTGTTTATTACTAAAAACTAACAATGACACAAGGCTTCTGATAAGAAGAAATCCCAACAGAAACCAGACCCGGAATCCTCAATAGAAAGACCAGACCTGTAGAAGATATACCAGACCAAGATAGATGATAGACGATCAGAAGCAAAGCCGGACGGAAGAATAGACGACAGAGTAAGAAGTAAGAAAGGTATATAACGTTATATAGATTGGTACTGTGAAAAGACCAGTATATAACATATACCTATTTAGTGCCGGTAAAGAAGGCGCTATGCAACACTGGGAGATGGATGGTTAGATGTGATCCAAATGAGTGGACGGCCAGAAGCCCTGATTTAACACCCTGCAACTTTTTTTCTTTGCGGTTGGTTGAAGGAGCGAGTCTACTCTACAAAACCAGAAATTTTGGAAGAACTTGGCAAATATGAGAATTTATTTCTGCCATTCCACAAGAGTTTGTTGAAAGATCAGTTGATGTGATTCCTGAGAGGCTGGAGGCGAATACTGGTGCCCATATAGAATTTTAAATAAAACTCCATGCTATGTGTGTTCTTCTCATATTCATTTTTTCTAAAAATAATAATTCAGAAATAAATTATAAGATTTTTAAAATAGGGAGTTACTTTACAATCACCTTGTATATGATAAAATGGCGGACCTGAACTTTCGGACCCCCCCCCTCTAAAATTTCCTTTATAATTTTTTTTTTCTTCTTTCAATGGATTATTATCAATTGCACACCAATCTATCACACTGTAAAAAAAAAAAATTCAAAAAAGTTCTTTATTTTTTGAGTTTTCAGAGGTGCTCATTTCCCCATATAAGTTTATAGTAAATCGAACCCCCATATCAGAACCGCCCGAAATGAACTTGTGCAAAGGTGTCAAAGTTAGGGTGGCCCAGAAAAAACAGAACCCAAATTATTTATTTATTTTCCCATTAAACTAACCTTAAACCCTAACCCTAAGCCCCCTAGTTAAAATTAACAGTTTTATTACAAAATTTGTGGGTTCTGTTTTTTCTGTGTCACCTTAATTTTGACACCTTTGTGCAAATTCAGCCCAACTGTTAAGATAGAGCGGTTCCGATATGGGGGATCGATTTACTATAAACTTATACGGGGAAATGAGCACCCCAGAAAACTCGAAAAATAAAGAACTTTTTAGAATTTTTTTTTTTTTATACAGTCTGATAGATTGGTGTGTAAACGATAATAATCCGTTGAAAGAAGAAAAAAAAATTAAAAACGAAAATTTTAGAGGGGTGGGTCCGAAAGTTCAGGTCCGCCGAAAAAACAATTTGATTTGTGTGTCATAGTATATAAACAATAAAGCACTTGCTATTAATTATGATATTTTGAAAAACAACCGGTAATTTATGAGGAAGTGCATCCCGGTCTCCTGCCTCAAAAATTGCTACCCGGTGACTATCAAAATAACAACCACAGCTTGTCGTAATTCTTGTTTAGATATGAAGATGGATATATAGTTTTGAATAGACTGAGATAGATAGATAAACAAAATAATATAGATAGATACGATCAAATGGAGATAGATATTTTCGACAAGTAAATGTATTGGGAGGGGGCCGCTTCTTTTTTTGTCGTAATTCTTGTTTATTTAAACTAAAAACAAGACATTAAACAAACATGAATAAAAAAAAAAAATCTTAGTATTTAAAGTAATATAGATAAATATGAACAAATTGAGATAGATAGATATCAAGTTGGATAGTTTTGAATAGACTGAGCTGGGTCGTTATTTTAATAGTCACCGGGTAGCAATTTTTGAGGCAGGAGACCAGGACGCACTTCCTCATAAATTACCAAACAACCTTTATACTTGTCTGAATTTTTAAGATGAGGCTTGATAATTTGTATTATTTAGATTTTTCCGAATGTTGTGTATGTAACAATAAAAATGAGAACAGTACATGAAGGCTCCAGAGTTCGACAATTAATACCTAAAGAAGACCATAGCACACCTCGGCCAAAGCATTGTGTATATAACAATAAACATGAGGACGACAGTCAAAAAAAATCTAAATAATACAAAACCTTTACACAATCCTACACCACAGTAGAGCCTCCTAGAAATGTTTCTATAACAGCCAATAGGAAAATACCTTACATTAAACTACCATTGCTGACAAAAATGTCACTGCTTGCAAAAGGGTTAAAAGCCTTTTTTTGGACTCAGATTTTTTTCCTCGATTTAAAAGTTGTGAATCTTTTTTTCTGTCATCATGAATTTTAAATTTATCTCAAGTTGTTATCTTTCAAGTTAAGCTTAGTCTGACACAAGATCGTGGGGTGCTCAATGAAATCTTAACTTTTTTTTTTCACTATTAAATTGTACTTTAGCTTACTAACCCTTTCAACCCTCCCCTGGTCAACTTCAGTGGTGCCCAGAAATTTAGGTGAAAAATTAACCCCTTTAGAGAATTGTAGCAAGTAACTGAAAAGCTGATTATGACCCAAGTTTAAAACTAGTTCCTGTTTAAGCCCTACGAGGAACCTTTAAGTCTGTTTGTTTTTATTGAGGCTAAAGTACGGTAGAACCTTAGTTCTCGAATATAATTCATTCCAAAATTATGCTAATCTTCTGTTCTTATAATTTTTTCTAGTTTTATAGGGAACCCCTCTAGTCTTGGAGCCCTGGGCTGCAGCCCATTTTTTAAATTTTTTTTTTTACTCTAAATTGTTCAAATCAGTTCAAAGGAGCTCTTTTATATAAATCTGAAAATAAACTAATCTGTTTTTATAATTTTTTCATATATTTAGGACGCCCCTAGTTTTGGAAGCCATATCTCTCT